>OZ005649.1:312317217-312917217 GCA_963930645.1 Salticus scenicus | reverse complement strand
AATATAGGTACTTTCCTTTTGCAAGAGATGAAAATTTTTTAATGTTCAAATTATTTTAAAAAGCTTTCGAGACATTTGAAATTTCTTGCCTAACAAATGATTATACAAAAACTGATAACTAATAATATTGGTCTCGAAAGCTTTTTAAAATATTTTGAACATTAAAAAAAATTTCATCTCTTGCAAAATGAAAGTACCTATATTTTTCTCTAAATCTTTCTTAGCGTTGAAACTTTCATTTCTTTGTAAAAATATAGTCTTTGCCAGAATAAATTTTATTTTATGCTTTTTAGGGCTTCACAATAAAAAGCATCTAATTTTTTAAAAAATGGTTTTTTACTTAAATTTTATCTTACTGTTGCCGAGTTTCAGTACCCGGTAATGGCTGATGCCAAAATAATTTTTCGGCATCAAACATCTTTTGTGGATAACATGGAGATGATAGAGCTATATTAATTACTATATCTATGCATTTTAAAGAACACTGAACGATTTTTATCGTTAATCCAATTAGTCAAGTTATCGCACCAGTATTGCAAATAATATGAGGCTCCCACGATTTATCCTGATCACCAATTCGACAATCTACAATTCAACAAACAAAATGGATAATAGGCTCTAACTAGATAAGTTTAACTTATTTTTACTTTTTAATACTTTATAAAAATATTTTCTTAATGTGCAAATATATTTCGACTGCATTCCTAGCCATTATCACTGCAGAGGTGGTTACTGTTCACTTTCTATGTTTAAGTAAACTTTTAAGCAACGAAAAAGATCCTATTTACTTTAAAAATATCTCGTCGTATATAAAATTGATTTTAAGTTTAGAATATTGATGCCAGCTATACAGGAATGACCAAATAAGAATAAAATAAAATACATAAATAAATACACAAATAAACAAACAAACAAAAAAAAGAACGCGAAGCCGTACATTTTTCAGATCATAAATTCAATAAAAAATTCACTGCTTTCCCTAAAAAAATATTTAACTAACCAATAATCTTAACATTTTAAACATAGAAAAAATAGCCCACTATAATCACATCACAGCGCTCTGAAACGCGAAGCCATTGAAATACTAACGACTAATTCTGCTGTTAACTACATGGTGGATAGTATTGTTCCATCCAACTGGCAACACATAATGGATGAACTAAACCGGAGAAATGTGAGTGAGAGAGATAAAACCGATGGAGAAAGTAAACAGAAACCACTTGTACTCTGATGATGGCTACGAAAGTAACCAAAATATATTTGCACACTAAGAAAAATTTAATTCGCTACAAAGTTGTCAAGAGTGTTAATACAAACTCAAGGCATTTAAAAACAAGAAATAAGTATCAGAATCTTTAAAAAATTTATAACAGGAGGTTTACTTTAAATGTTAAAATTAAGGGAAATTATAACCTCTTCTATATATTGACTTTTTTACTTTCTTCTAAATGTAATAAAGAGAAAGTATTGGATTCGCGAAAATTTTCGACCTCCATTTTTGACGGATCTACACGTTTTGGGGTGTCCTGAACACGAATTGATAATTTTAAAAAAATGTCTATCTGTCTGTGGTTTCTTGTTTTCTCCGTATCTCACGAACCAATGAATGAAATTCAACCAAACGTGGTATATAGTTGGATCCTGGCGGGGCATTGTGCTGATTAGATTTGGGGATCAATAGCCCAGCAGGTGGCGCTGTGATCGCATTTTATGTAAATTTTTAACATGGCAGTATAGGACAAAATTTCGTATTTTTCACCGTATCTCCCGAACCAATGAATGAAATTCAACAAAACTTGTTATATAGTTGGAACCTGACGGGGCATGGTGCTGATTAGATTTGGGGATCAATCGCCCAGCAGGTGACGCTGTGATCGCAAAATTTCGTATTTTTCACCGTATCTCACGAACCAATGAATGAAATTGAACCAAACTTGATATATAGTTGGACCCTGACATGGAATGGTGCTGATTAGATTTTGGGATCAATCGCCCAGCAGAGGGCGCTGTGATCGCATTTTATGTAAACTCTTAACATGGCAGTATAGGACAAAATTTCGTATAAATGTACATAATGAGCGTTATATTTAACATATGATTGTAAAATTAATATGAATTATTGATAATAGTAGTAGTTAACTAGGGAAAAAATTTTGTGCATGTGGGGGCACCGGTTACACCCCTGGGGGGAAGTACCCCCCGGGGGGGTACATTTTCAAGATGGGTATCTTTCGAAGGATCTCGTCAATACTTTTAAAACGAATGTTTGAACTATAAATCTGTGTGTTGGAGAGAAATTGTTAATTTAAGACATTCTCCAAACTGTATCGTACATTGCGTTCATTACATTAAAGTTACACCCAAGTTCTTTATATATTTTTAATGGGTCATAAAACTTATCTATCTATTAAGGAGATAACTTCAAATTAAAATAAATTTTCCAAAATAAATAATTCCTTAATTAATAGATATACAAAGAATTTCATTAATAATGCATTTTATTAAATATTTTGGTCTCTTATACAAAACTAATATTTTATTCAATTCAAGTTTAATTTTATTCAACATTACTTTAGGTAGCACTCAGACATGACTAAATAATAGAATAAATGGGGATAGATACAATTAAATATTTTCTTTTTATTAAAATTTGACTCACCCAGATGAGCATTATAGAGGTTATTCCATCGTAAACGGCAGTAGGATATTTCTACTTCTTTCCTCAAGGAAATCATAGAGGACTTCTATTTAACAATTCTAGGGCACTTAGAGATCCTGGAATAGGAATACATCTGGAGGCTCCATTCGATAGATTCTGTTCAAAGATGAATCATAGGTGTTTTGGGCTCTTCGGGTTGCTCCTATTTTTCATATCTTGAGATTAAAATTCAAGGACCGTTGATGCGGGAGGAAGCAGTATATCTGGGGAGCTACCGGGATATTGCACCACCAGGAGATTCCATCACCGTCTCGCCGAAAAGTTGACCCCGAAGCCTTCCTCGTACTTCTATAAAAAAAAAATACTCTTCTTAAGTCGAGGGCTGAAGGGAGAAACTGTGTGAGCGGCGTGCGGGTGGCCTGTCGTTTTCTAGCCTGGAGTTGTTTTTGCGATGCTCCATTCAAGTTTTCTGAGTCCTATAAATTTTCCTCTTTCCATCTTTGTTCTATAATGTCACTGGGCAGCCAGCTAGTCTAAGAGATCCCTACCTCATTTTTTTCCCTTCTCCTTCAATTTTACAAGCAGCACTTATAAATTTATCTTATTCTTTTTTTTAAAGCAAACAACTTTTTTTTTTTTTTTTAATCAAAATATTTATATACAGATTAATAATTACTTTCCATTATTCTACCACAAAAATATTTATACACAAATAGCTATATGCTTAAATGAAAAATCATTTCTGTATCTATATATATCTAAATGTGTAATTTAATTACAACATTTATATCCCCCCTTTCTACTAAAAAAAAATATATGAGCCTTTGTTACATCATTTTGACCTATAAAATAAAATACAAAAATACACACAAACAAAATACTAATACTCATATGATACTGAGATATGAAGAAAACAGAATAAGTATTGTCCATTCTTTCAGTCCATAGCACTTTAAATGTTCATTTAATGTAAGAGTTCATTTCATTTTTTCTTTGTTTTATGTCTCTGTGTATATTCCTACAGAGACATAAAATATAATAGATAAACATAATAGTTCATTTTTCATCATTCTGTTTCTAAAAGGTCTACACATATTTTTGTAATTTTTATATATATTTATATCTGTTTGTTGCTGTTGAGCACATCTTATTATTAATTGTTTTTGGGTGAGTCTATCTTTATTTTAAAAATGTTTTTCTTAAAAGTTTTTTTTTTTTTTTTTTTTAAATTATATATGTATCTATACATAAATATAAATAAACAAAATCATAGCATTTCACACACAGTTTATGTATATACTATTATGTTATTTTTCTGGATTATTTGAATATTTCAACATTCTCTACACAACTTTTATTTATTTATTTCTTCGTTTGTTTTATTTTATTTTATACACAGTTTATCTAAAAACTCCTTATCTACTTAATGTTACAGTCTAAAACCCGTGCTTTTTTTTTTTTTTTTTTTTTTTTTTTTTTGTCGTGCTTGGGATTTTTTTGTTATTTTTAACCTCTAGTGTTTAAGAAGAAAATTCCTATCCCCGTTTTAGAGCCTTCATCCAATCTCTATCGTACATTCTATTTATTCTCAATGTAATTCACGTTCATTTCTCTATTAGTACAGCTGTTATTGATTTATTCTACTCCAATTTCTATGTTTTTCCAGCCAAAATGCAATAATACCTTTATCACTATTATTATTATTATCTGCACACTCACAACTTGATACATTTTTGTATACATTCTAATGTTAGCTTTATTACAATTATTATTATTATTAAACTTTTTTATTATTGTTATCAAGGCCACATTCAAAATTCTTCACTGGCAAGGAGAAAAGAACATCTATAGCTTAATAAAGGGGCCCCGCCATATATATTAATTTCTCTGTTTGAAGACCAGCTTCAAACAGTTACCAGTTAAAATCTGAAGCACCCCTCTACAACAATAAAATTATGTATGTTTCAACTAACCACACTATTTTACTATCTATTATTATTAGTGTTTTTTTTTTTTTTTTTTTTTTTTTTTTTTTGTACTTGTTCTATTATTTGACGTAGATCCTTCCTATATCCTTTAGCTGGTTATTTTAATTTTCTTTTTCTGGTGGTACTTTAAATATTTTTTAAATATGAATTTTTAAACTTCTATTTCCCTCTTTTTCTCGTATCAAGTAATTCGAGTTTCTGAACTTCCTTTCCAACAAAAATGGTCCGTCAAACCTTTTACCTATTTTTCTATTCTTTCTTAGTGATTTAAGATAGACTTCATCACCTATCTCCAATTCTTTTGGATTCCAATGAATCTTCCAATTCCATTGGATTTATACTTTTATTTCTATTGTACTCTTCTGAAATTTTTTTCATATTTAGCAATGCTTTTTCTCTCGCCTGATGCATATGCTGTTTTATTTTTGATATATATTGCGAAGGGGTTTCGTTATTTCTGTCATTGCAATCTAGAAATGGAGTTTTTAATTTTCTCCCAAAAAATAACACCGCGGGTTCGTATCCCGTTGCTCGATGTTTCGACATATTATAGTTTAACTTAAAAAAATTTATTCTCGTGTCCCAATCAAAAGTTTCCTGACACATGGCTGAGATGGATTTTTTTAAAATTAAATGTGCTTTCTCAATCGTACCATTACTACTGGGTTTGTAAATGCTCGAATAACGCAATGTTATATTTAGATTCTTAGCGAAGTCTGTAAATTCTTTGCCTCTAAAATAAGGCGCATTGTCTAAATTTATATACTGGCATAGGCCATATTTTCCGAAATATTCTAGCAGCGCATTTATGATGGTAGTTGCATTGGTATTTTTTAGCGGTATTACTTCTAAGAACCTAGAAAATGCACAAATAATTGTTAAAAGAAATTTGTTCTGTTTTAGCGTTGGTACTAATTTTCCAACAATATCAATATTTAATGCTTGGCCACATGCATAGTTCTTATTCATTACTTGTAACGGAAGTTTTATTGTTTGATGCGGTTTATAAGAGTTACATGGAATACATCTCCTACAAAAATATTTTACTGTTTGGTACATCCCAATCCAGTAAAATCTATTTTTAATCATTTGATATGTTTTCTCAAAACCGAAGTGTGGGGAATGCGCGGTATTTATGATTTTCTCTCTTAAACTATGTGGAGCTATGATAATATTTTGCGTATTTTCCGTAGCATTATTTGAATGTTTCAATACTAATAGATCATTTTCTAATAAAGAGTATTTTCTTTTGTATTTATTCTTTCTCTTTGATTTTAAACATGCTACTATTTTTTGTATTTTGTCGCATTTTTTTTTGTTCATTTAAAATGTTTTCTTCTGACAACTCTTTTTCGGCTTTAAATAAATACATTTCATTCTCTTGATCTTCATGCGTTATGTTTGTTATGTGCCTACTTAAAAAATCACTCGGATTCTGTGATCCTGATATATGTTCTACTGTTATGTCAAATTCTTGGAGATCTAAAAGCCATCTCGAAATTATGTCAGGCTGTTTCTCCAAATTAATAAAATATGTTAACGCCTTCGCCTCTGTTAACAAAAATATCTTTTTTCCTAACAGTAAGTTTTTATAATTTAATACTGATTCATGTATTGCTAGTAACTCTTGTTTCATGGCTGGATAATTTTTTTCTGAATTTTTTAATTTCCTACCATAATATTCAATCGGATGCAAGATTCCATTCTCTTTTTGTGCCAAAATCGCCGATATTGAGTATTTTGAAGCATCCGTGATCAAATAAAATTCTTTGTTCATATCTGGAGCTCTTAGAGTTGGTTCATTTAATAACGCGATTTGTAAATTTATAAATGCTTTCTCTTGTTCTTCACCCCATTTAAATTTTATGTCTTTTCTTGTAAGTTGTAATAATGGATCTATTATGTCGTTGTAATTTTTTATCAATGTTCTGAAATAGTTCGAAAACCCTAACAGTTGTAAGATACCTTTTTTATTGTTTGGTCTCATTAATTTTTTTACTTTGTTTAAATTTCCCTCCGAAGGTGAATAACCATGTTCATTGATTTTATACCCTAAGAACTCTATCTCATTTTTACATATTTGCATCTTTTGCGGGTCAATGGTTAGATTGTTTTTTATTAAAATGTCTAAAACTTCCTGCATTAATTTTTTCATATCTTCTATTGAGTCTGTTCCTAAAATAATGTCATCGATGAAGTACCCTATTTTATTTTTATCTATGTGACCTAAAATCTTATCCATAAGTTTAGCAAATGTCATAGTTGATATTTTGTTACCAAAATTTAATCTGGTTGGCTGATAGCAACCAAATTCCATAATGAATGCTAATTTTTCTCGGTCTTCTTCTTTTAAATTAATTTGGAAGAATGCCGAGTGAAAGTCCATCACAGTATAGTATTTTTTGCCACTAAGTCTCTGAATTATTTCTTTCGCATCTGAGATGGGATGTGGTGAAACTTCTATGATTTCATTAAGCACCCTGGAATCTACTGCTGCTCTCACTTTAATGTGTTTCAGATCATTTGTTTTTGAGTTACATTTTTTTTTAACGAAAATTACGGGGACTGCATAATGAGAGTTTGTTGGTTCAATAATTTTTGCCTCTAATAATTTATTTATCTCCTCTTTCGCAACATCTTTCATATTATACGCCAATTTATACGGTTTTAATTTAATGGGGTAATTATGAGCTAATTTAAATATTGGTGTAATTAATGATGTTTGCCCTAGTGTCTTGTAATTTTTGGAAAATGCCGCATAATTTTTCATTAATATTTCATGCATTTCTTTTTGTGTTACTGAATCTAAATGACTTAGATTAAAATCTTCCTTTTTTAAGTCAGCTTTTCTCATTTGTTTAACATCTACCATGTTTAAATTGTTAATAATTTCTCTCTTTGGTTTTGTTTTGTCCGTTATTATGAATTGTTGTGTAACTTTCGCCAGTTTCATATTTTTATTCAAAGTAATTTTGTGGTCCTTTGTATTTGAAATTTGAACTTTTAGTTTATTTTCATTATCTATTTTATGTATAGAGCAATTTATGTTTGTACCCGAATTATTTCTTTGTGGTTCAAGGAATATTGTTTCGTGTTGGTATATTCTAGGAACTTTTATTTCCGCCCAAACTGTTTGTTTCGGTGCAACATCCATTTTTCTTATTAGTCTTGCAAAGTGATAATTTTGATTTAACGTATCCTGTCTTATAATGTTTTCTTCATTTTTCTCATTTAATTCTATCACTTGTTTACTAGAAGATGCCTCCCAATTTATTAGTTCATTTTCATTGTTTTTTGACTTTGTCTGATCTTTTGAGCATTTAAAATACCCATAAATTTTTCCATTTTCTTCCTGTTCCTGATCATGCACTCCTGACTGTGGGAATTGTATTTTGTCCTCCATCTGTGATGTGTGTGTATTTGTTTCTATTGACATGGTATTTATATGATTTGGAATTTCTTGGTTGTTTGGAGTTTTATTTAATTCCAATTTCATGTTTTTAAATAGTACATGTCCTGCCTTACAATCTACTATCATTTTGTTTCTTTTTAGAAAGTCATAACCTAATATTACATTATACTTCTTATCAAAATTAAAGTTCAATATATAAAATACACCTGTCACGAATTTCCCTTTAATTTTGAATGTAATTTTAATGCATTTTTTGAAATTAATTCTCTGATTGTTTAATGTGTGTATGTTTACATTATTTGACAAATACTGAATTTTTATCCCTGTTTCTTTGATTTTTTTAAATATTTTGGGACACATTGCATTTAAAGTTGCGCCTGTATCGATTAAATTTCGTGTAGGTACCCCATTTATATTCAAATCTAAGATGGGTAGGTTACCTACATCATTTTGATCAATATTTGTCAAATATTTAATCTCTTGTGTGTTTTTCCATCTTTTTGTGCACAGATATCGATCTGGTGTATGAATTACATTTGATTTCTTTTTGTTTTTATTATACCTGCGTGAATTGTTATCTTTCTCGCTTCTCTGCCTCTCTACTTTATAATATTTTTCATAATAATTTCTGTCTAATTCCTTGTCTGTTTGATTCTCATATTTTTTATCGCTGTTTTGATGCATTTTTAGTCCCCTGGATATGTTAAGGGATTTACGAGGGACTATGTTATTATTATTTTTTTTCTTGGTAAACCCCTCATTTAGTTTCCCGACTGCCTTGGAAACGTTATAGCAGGGCGGTTTGTACCTCTTTGTCTAAAATTTCTATGTGAACTTCTTCTGAAATAATTTCTAGTACCCCTATCGAAATTTCCATAATTTGTATTACTAGATCTATTTTCGTCTGATCTTACGTTTCTAACCCCTGCATTTTCACTCTCTTGTATTATAGGGACTGTATTGTTTACAATATTGGGATTAGTTCTTGAATTGTACCAGCATTGTTCAGTATTATGTGATCTAGTTTTGCAAATTGCACAAAATCTTGTGCTGTCATGTTTTTGTCTCTCTTGACTTTCTGATCTGTTATTTCTTATTTCTAATTCTTCGATTTTTTTTTCTAATTGTTTGATTTGTTCAGTTTGTTTCGATGTTAATTCTAATAATAATGTACACATATCGGTTTCGTTGCTATTTTTTTTCTCTATAGTATTTATTTCCTCCACGTTAAATTGCATTGCATTTTCAATGGTCTTAGCCATTTTTAATGCACTTTCAAAATCTTTTATATCTGCCTTTCTTAACTCAAATGCTATGTCTGCCTTCATGCCTTCAAAAAATTTATTTAATTTTAAACTGTTTACAAATTCTTTTGCCCCATCTTTGTTTTCGAATCCAGACCCTTTTAAAAATTCATTTGATTTTTTTATTATTTCCGTTGCATATTCTTCTATAGTTTGTTTTGGTGATTGCCTGATATTCATGAAATCTGCCTGAGCTTTTGAGAAATTTACTTTGCTCTTAAATTTTTCTTTTAATTTAAGTTTGAATTGCTCATACACATTCTCATTTATTAAATTCTCATCCAAGTTTATTTTCTCCTTTGCTTTTCCACTGATTTTACTTTTTAAAATTAATAATTTAATTCCATCGTCTAATTCTGTCGCCTTTGTTAATGTCTCAAATGATTCTAGAAATTTATCTATATTAGCCTGACTGTCCCCACTGAAGTGTGGAAGACCCACTAATAGCGTATCTGATGACACTGTTAATTTTTTCTCCATTTTTATTTTACCCGGTACTACCTTCTCAGTTTTTGTTTCCACCGTTTTCTTCTGATTTTGAGTTTTTGTATCACACTTATTCGCAACTTTATTTCTCAATTTATAAGTACTTTTCATTTACATCACCTACTTTCTAATCTTTACTTTAAATCAACTCTTAAAAAATCATTTTTATATGTATTAACATTAACACAAATTATGCTTGCATACATATATTTATTGACTAGCTAGATTATTCTAGTTCAATTATTATTATTATTCCTTATTTTAGAAAACTATTTACTTTCTTCAAAGTAAAATATTCAAATTTTATATGTATACAGGCCTCCAAAATAATATTATCAAACAAACAAAATATCAGATTATTGGATTTCAAGAAATCTTCCTGAGCAATCTTGCTGTTTATGTGTACATATAAACTATTTCCAGTAATTTTTCAAAATTTACAACTGTAATTATTTCAAATACACTTCATTTATTTTCATCTTCTACTTATCATTATTAATGAAAGTGTAATTTATATCTATATATATATTATATGTACACATTTGCATATCTATTCATTATATATATATATTTATCAGTTATTCATATACAAATACAATAACACTATAATGCTATGACTTCCTTTATTTATATCTATCCAATTTTATTTAAGCAACTGCTTAGTATATTTTTATATTATTATTTTGTCTGAGTCCACCTTAAAGTTTTCCTAAATTAGTTTATCTTATTTTATTTTTTTTTTCTTTTTATTATATCATTTTATGACCTCAACTGGATAGGCACCAAATCGCTTTTTGGTTGGATTACAGTGTTGGAGAGAAATTGTTAATTTAAGACATTCTCCAAACTGTATCGTACATTGCGTTCATTACATTAAAGTTACACCCAAGTTCTTTAAATATTTTTAATGGGTCATAAAACTTATCTATCTATTAAGGAGATAACTTCAAATTAAAATAAATTTTCCAAAATAAATAATTCCTTAATTAATAGATATACAAAGAATTTCTTTAATAATGCATTTTATTAAATATTTTGGTCTCTTATACAAAACTAATATTTTATTCAATTCAAGTTTAATTTTATTCAACATTACTTTAGGTAGTACTCAGACATGACTAAATAATAGAATAAATGGGGATAGATACAATTAAATATTTTCTTTTTATTAAAATTTGACTCACCCAGATGAGCATTATAGAGGTTATTCCATCGTAAACGGCAGTAGAATATTTCTACTTCTTTCCTCAAGCAAATCATAGAGGACTTCTATTTAACAATTCTAGGGCACTTAGAGATCCTGGAATAGGAATACATCTGGAGGATCATTCGATAGATTCTGTTCAAAGATGAATCATAGGTGTTTTGGGCTCTTCGGGTTGCTCCTATTTTTCATATCTTGAGATTAAAATTCAAGGACCGTTGATGCGGGAGGAAGCAGTATATCTGGAGAGCTACCGGGATATTGCACCACCAGGAGATTCCATCACCGTCTCGCCGAAAAGTTGACCCCGAAGCCTTCCTCGTACTTCTATAAAAAAAAATACTCTTCTTAAGTCGAGGGCTGAAGGGAGAAACTGTGTGAGCGGCGTGCGGGTGGCCTGTCGTTTTCTAGCCTGGAGTTGTTTTTGCGATGCTCCATTCAAGTTTTCTGAGTCCTATAAATTTTCCTCTTTCCATCTTTGTTCTATAATGTCACTGGGCAGCCAGCTAGTCTAAGAGATCCCTATCTCATTTTTTTCCCTTCTCCTTCAATTTTACAAGCAGCACTTATAAATTTATCTTATTCTTTTTTTTAAAGCAAACAACTTTTTTTTTTTTTTAATCAAAATATTTATATACAGATTAATAATTACTTTCCATTATTCTACCACAAAAATATTTATACACAAATAGCTATATGCTTAAATGAAAAATCATTTCTGTATCTATATATATCTAAATGTGTAATTTAATTACAACACTGTGATAATTTAAAACAAAGTTATCGATTTTTTTTTACTTTTAACAAAAAAAAGAAAAAAAAAACTTAGAATTTTTTTTTTTTTTTTTTTTTTTTAATATTGTTACTGATTGAATATGTATATAGGAAAATATAGAAGAAAGTATTGTGGTGGCCACAACATACTAGTTCTCTTTGGTTTTATTAATGTGAATACTTCGCTTTTTTTTTTTTTTTTTGGCATTACAATTCTGCATAACCAATACTTGTAAAGTGAAAAAAAAAAAAAAAAAAAAAAAAAAAAAAAAACTAGAAATTCTTTTCACTTTCTTCTGATTATTATTTTCTTTTTCGATAATATCTAATCCCCACAAATTTACCATTTTATGCAATTTAAAATTTTGTTGTTGAATAATGTTAGGTGTAGTTGCAGAAAATGTGAGAAATATGATAACATAGGATACAACATGTAAGTTGTAGAATAGGATATAAGCTTTAAATTTTGAGTTTTAAAATTAAATGCGTTCGACTAAAAAAGGAGGGCACTTTAATATATTTATTTCTATAATTACCTATCACATTATTAATTTAATTTTTCCAGAACTATCATGTACGAAAACTTTTACCATTTATTTTCAGTAAGTAGATACATTCATTTTTGGGGATTAATGATAACAATTTACCTGTCAAACTTTCCTCATTAAAAAGGTTTTGTGAATATTTCAGGATCATTAAACAGAATTGGACCCGCACACAGCTAAAAACCAATTACGCGAAACATCAATCACAGCATAACAGCTAATAAAATAGCTTCCGGGAATGTTTCTACCCGTCAATTTGAGCTTTCATAATGGATATTATTTTACAATTATGTAAACCATCAGAGAAAATGACTGAATAAAAGCTTTCGGTTCCTGGCAAGAATAAGACAAATTAAAAATATATAGTAGAAAATTTTGTATCTTAATTTAATAAAACTCATTAAAAAAAAAAAAAAAAAAAAAAAACCTCCGCTGTCAAAAATTTGTTAAATAATATACATAGATAACAGTTTGATTGAAATACTTTGTAAAGTTTATAAAAGGTTAAAATTTTAATTTGTAAAAATCTTATTATATTTAATTATTTACGGTATTCTTACTACTTCAGCCTACAATTGATATACATATAGATTTTTTTTTTCTTTCAGTGCTAAACAATTTCTTCAGATATCTTCACATATCAAATATTTTCTCTAATTTTTTTTTTTTTAAAGTTAATGTATAGATATAGATTTAACTAAGGTAATATTTTATAAAAAATTTTAATAATTCAAAATCCTACATTTAGTATACAATACATTAGTTTAGCAATTAAGAAAATTTTACTTTTTTTTTTTAAACAAGTTAATCTTGTGTATTGGTTCTATGATTTTAATAAAAATTTCGCGTTAAGTATATTTTGACGAAAGGCAATTAAGTTTATTTTTGCAACCAAATTGACACATCCTCATATTCTAGAAAATTGGCGTTCGTAAATTATCTTTACTGCAAACATGGCAAAATATAGTAGAATCCGAAATTTCTGGAAAGAATTAGATTTTTTTTTTTTTTTTTTTTTTTTTTTTAAAGTGTTTTCAGTTTTTTAAAGGCCATTTTGATTTGCGTTTCCATCATCTTAAATAAAACTTCAAAAACTTTAGGACAAAATATACCAGAAACTTTGTTTTCAAGGAAAATGCTCGAAAGAGATTTAAAAAAAAAAAAAAAGATAAAATATTGAATTTTATTATTCCCATCTTAAGTTATGTCAGAAATCTGGTATTGTTAGAAACGACTCTAGATTTTTGAGAAAATCATAGAAAAGGGGATATTTTTAAATTCAAATCCATATGATTTATTGTTTTCTCTCCGAAGTATGAGTGCATAATGCTAAAAATTCAATCAGTAAAGAATTATCTCAATGTTTATGACCGATATCAAATCACTGAATTTAAAATGCAAATAATTTCCATAATAGTTCCGAGTGGAATTTGGTCTTACAGGTACTTATAATAAAAAAATAAACAAAATTATTTTAAATTGAAACGGAATAAATATTTAAACTGTTCTTATCATACATGGACATTTATTTTTCTAAAAGCAGAAAAGTAATTTAATCGAAAATGTAATAGGCATTCAGAAAGAATGGGCGTTTTTACCTCTAATTACAAAATTTACGAAAAAAAAAAAAAAGTCCTACTTTTTAAATTAACATTTATCAATATATAAACCAATCAATTCGTTACTCGAACACTTTTTGCATTACTTTATTTTGAGAAAATCTACAGAAAAGATATACTTAAAGCAAAAAAAAAAAAAAAAAAAGAACTTAATAAATTTTGATTAATAAGTTAGATCATTGTTTATTTGAATAGTAAACAAATAATATTTGATATTCTTTTAGAAATGATAAGTTAAATTTGAAGATAAAGAAAGGCAGTTAATCAAAATGCAAAGGCTCTCTTTTCTGTCCTGTGGATGTCACAAGTAAGATGAAAGATAGATTTTATTTAATATTAATAATATTGAAGAAATGAAAGAAAATGATCAATGTTTGGAAATAATAATAATATGGATAAAGATATTTCATCTAAGAAAGAATTATTAAAGTTTTTTGAAGATGAATATATTTAATGAAATATCTCGCAATATTCATGAAATTTTAGCTGACAGTAATTGGATTATAATTTTACCATATCATACATTTATAGAAATTTAAGGTTAATACAAAAATATTATAACTGAAATTAAAATAAATTTTAGAAACATTAAAAAAAAAAAAAAAAAAAAAAAAACTTTATATTCTGAAATATTAATGTAAAAGTTATTTATAATAACATTTTTACTGCAAATAATCATTTTTAAAATTGATGATATAAAAACTTTTTCAATAACAGGCCCACAAAAATAATGTTTGCAAAATTTTATTTGATAATTTTAGCTGATACACATGTTTTTTGGTGTTCTGTAACCAAAATTGAAGTCAGCTTTTCTCTAACACAGGGTGTCTATCGACAAAATTTATTTCTGTTCGGTAGTTTCTAGTATGTTTTCATCATTAATTAGAGTTAATCATGGAAACATACTATAAAAAGTATTATTGGTGGAACAGTTAAAGAAAAAATGGTGTCAGCAGACACCCTGTACTGGGAAAAATCTATACGCGATTGAGAAAAACTGGTTTCAGTTTCAGCACACCAAAAGAAGTAAAGAACAGCCAAGGTTATCAAATTAAGTTTTTAGAGGTAGAACTACGTAATTAAATGAAAAACTTAACATTAAGTTTTTTTTTTTAATTAATATATATTCACTTATGCTCAATCTTTTCCTTTATGTTGTTTCTGCGTACACAGCAGTAACATTTTTAGTCCACTATTGCTATATATGTTCAAGTATTCTACGTGTATTCTAACATGTCTAGATGTTTGTAACCCTGATTCTGAAACATTTTCTTTATAATAATAAAAAATAGAAAAAAATTAACAGAGGATTCGTTTAACAATTATAAACCGTGTTACTAAGTTAAATATGTTAATTTCAGAAAAAGTGTTTACCATATAAAATTTAATAATGAAGATGAAAAACTAAATAATATAGATATATTTATATTATGCATACATATGTATATCTATATCTATATCTCTATATATAAGTGTGTATGTGTAATATATATGAATGAAAAGTCAGATAATAAAAAATAAAAAAATATTTTCTTGTAAAAATACATTTATTATTCAAAAAGTAACGTACTTATGTGAAAACGTCACCGCTGTAATGAGCAATGAATCAAAAATTTCAGTTCTATTGTCAAAATATGTTTTGACATACTTTTCTGCTATCAAATTTAAAATCTTAAAGAATTCTCTGCTAAAAACAGCTAAAGTTTTGTATGTATGAGCTTCAACTTTTATTTTTGAATCTTAAATTTCATAATGCACACAATTTTTCTATTGAACTACATTGCGAAACATTCGGCTGATTGTCGTCTTTGGCCATACATTCGACTTTTTTTTCTCTTTCAGGTATGATAGCACAATTTTGAAGAAATGCCTTGTTTCTACCTCTGACTGGGAAATCAGCCTTCTTTTGAATTTTTGTAAACTAAAAAAATTAAAAAATCGGCTTTGCAGGATATCTTTGAAGTAATTCTTTCCATTTAACCCTTTAGAGCGCACTACCCTTTAAAGTTGGAATTTCAAGAAAAGAAGTTGTAGACTATCTACTTAGGTCTAAAAGAGTACGCAAGTATAATTTTGTAAAGATAGTACTTACCATTTTTAATCTGTGGGTGTTCCATCAGCTGAACACTGTGCCACTAGAGCTCTGAAAAGTGCGTCTAAGTGGGCATCGCAGCGAAGCGCGTAAATGAGAAAAAGATTTTGCATATGAATTAAAAAACACTGTATTATACCTGTGTAGCAGATTTAGCATGACTCAGGGTTTACACACGGGGAAGCCTGCTACTCTACCCCCCCCCCACACCCCACCCCCACCCCCCCAAAAAAAAAACAAAAAAAAAAAAAAAAAAAAAAAACTTGGTTATATGATTTTTATGAAATAATTTGATATTTATAGTTAGTATACATATATGCATGTCCTATGTGCAAAAATATTTACAATTAGTCTATTTTTTAGCTTCATGAAATTTTTGGAACCACGTCACACCCTTTTGGTAGAAGTTTGGAATGTATATTTCTTTTTCCTTTTTTTTTTTTTTTTTTTTTTAATAAACAACCAACCCTCCCTCGCAGCATCTGATAGCTTGACGTCATTCCCTCCAAACAGAGGAAAACAGAAAACGTGAACACAGCTGTCTTCTCTCATCATTGATTTCAGTTGCGTAATGAAAAGCGCTAGTGTCGCAGTGTTCCAGGAGATGGAACACCTTATTTTATTCATCAATTCCTCGTTTGTTTCCTGTATAAAAAGTTATAAATAATATAGAATAAATAATTTAGAGTACAGCCAACGATATCACATAGAAATTTTTTTTCAAGCAATCTTTTTTGTATCACAAAAAAATTACAAAATTTCTTGTAAATACGAGGGTTTAAAATAACGCGTCTCAGTTAAATATCATGGATTGCCTTGTGTAGTGGTGTCATCTATGGGTGAAAAGAAAAGTTCAAAGTTAAAAATAAACCTATTTTTATGCATTTGCAATTGAATTTAACGATTGGAGAAGCTAGCGAAGTTAGGTGTTTGGAAGTTAGGTGTTAGGTTTGGTTTTTAACGAAGTTAGGTGTTAGGTTTCAGTGTAGTGGAACACTGAACGGCAAAGGGTTAAACTCAGTTTGTAAATTAATGAATCACTGATAAACCTGTTTTGTAAAATAATGCATAAAATGAAAATGATAGCCGAAAACTTCTCTTTTCTCTGAAATAATTAATCATTTTGAGTTTCCATACCAGGAATATTGTTCCGAAGTTTCTGATAAAATCAGTATATAGTCAAATGTCGCACATATTTCATCCTCCATTATTAAAATATTCCTCCACCAGATTTCACCAGTTCTTTTGTAGAAATTTTTAAAACCATTTTTCCCGCACTTCCAGCTATTTTTTTTAAATACCAAAGCGCAGATTTATTCTTTAAAGTGACGTGTTTTTTATTAAAAAAAAAAAAAAAAAAAAATGTGCATATGTTTGGATTCGTTCTGGTAATTTCATCTGACGAACAATCAACACATCATGTCCCATAAGAGTCTTCTGATATTTTTCCAATCATCGATCGATGAATCGCAGTTAGAATTCTTAAGTTTGAGCTGATTCCCCTTTTAACATTCTTATTAAAATTGCTAGTCCAAAAAAAAAAAAAAAAAAAAATCATAATTTTGTAACTTTTTACTTTTATTTTCATTATTATCTAAGTAGAAAAAAAAATTAATCGACTTAATTTTGTATGTTTTATAAATTTATACAAAAAACATAAATTGAATTTTAGCCATGCAAATATAGACCTTTTTTTTTTTTGGTAATTTCTTTGTAAACATCTTTTCTTTGTGGATATAGCTATTCTATGATTAAATTAACGTTTCTGTAGTGTTCTTAATCTGCATGCGATGTATACCTCTATGAATCAATGTGTCACCTTGATACATTACTCATTTCTATGATTGGTCTTTTCACATTCCCGTACATGTTGATATGGGGCAAAAACAAATAGAAATACAGTTAGGCCGTTCAAAATTGGTACAGATATGTTTAAGAGGCCTGCAAGTCGAATGGGGATATTTTCGATTGTGTAAAGTTATTACGAGGGGCGAGAAGGGGGGAGGGGAGGGGGGGGGGGCAAAAAATAAAAATACAGTTAGATCGTTCAAAATTGGTACATAGAGGTTTTCGATACTTACAAATCGATTGCGGATATTTTCGAATTTGTAAAATTATTAGGAAGGGCGGTAAGGGGGTGGGGCGGTAAGGGGGGGGCTAAAGGCAAAAAAACAAATAGAAATACAGTTAGGCCATTGAAAATTGGTACAGATAGGTTTTAGAGGCCTGCAAATCGAATGGAGATATTTTTGAAAGTGTAAAGTTATTAGAAGGGCCGGGGAGGGGGGGGGGACAGAGGGGCAAAAAAAATAGAGTTAGATCATTCAAATTTGGTACATCGAGGTTTTCGATACCTACCTTGTAAGATAATAAAAATATTTTAAACAATATTAACTTCTCATTTATTCAATAAAAGAAAAAAAATTGTTTTCTTATCGGTCACCACGCTCAAAAAGTGTAACTTGAATTAATATCAAAGAAAAAAAAAATACGGCATAAATAAAATAAATAAATAATTATAATTGCATAAGTTGATAAAAAATGCAATGCTATGCAATAGCTAAACCGCGGCAGTCCCCGAGTGCCACACGTATTTTTTTTTTTTTTTTATTTTGCTGCGGTAACTCGATGCGTGGCAGTAACTGTTTACGTTTAGTTTCTTTGACACGGGTACCTAGTCTATTTTTGTATTATCTTATGCCATCTTTAATCACTTGCGATAGTTGAAAACATTAGTCCACCACTTGACTAGAGATTTTCGTTAGCCACGCTATGGAGCCTCGGCTTCAACCTCCGATTCCGAAGATATCCGCTTGAATGGTAAGCTACACAATATTCTAACAAGAGTTAGGAAGGACTGCAAAGTCTGTTCTCAGAGAAATAAACCAGGAAAAAAGCATTAAACGACATATTATTGTAATACGTGCCCCGACAAGCCGGACATGCATCTTTGGAATTGTTACATGAAATATCATACACAGACAAATTAGACTAATATTTAAGAAATTATGTTTATATAGGTGTAAAGATATATGAAATGCTAAACTATAAAAATTTTATTCATTAATTTGTGTGTGTAATGAATTTAAGTTACTTGTAAAAAATGCGACAAAAAGGCTGCGAAACGTCTCGAGTTGCTGGTGCGCCACGCAAAAAAGACCCCGAGTGTAAAGGGTTAGTAGTATGACATAACACTCGGCCACGATGGGCCCAGCATTTTACTTTTTTTCCCACTGATTTTAAGAATATACATAGGCATATTATAAATTTTTAATGGATTGATTGAATTAATTTTCGCAAAGGGAAAAAAAAAAAGTGACTAGCAACGATGATTTAAGTTGGTAATTTTAGTTTAAACTATACAAGCATACTATGGATATTTAATAGATTCGTTACATTATTCTATACAAAAGAGAAAAAGACCAGCAAAGGCCAGCACGGGAATCGAACCCGCTCTCCTATGCTCGAAAGCGATTAGCCCTTTGCACTCGAGAGGTGACTCTCGTTCACCACTTGGTTTGCTGTGGTAACTCGATGCGTGGCAGTAACTGTTTACGTTTAGTTTTTTCGACACGGGTTCATAGTCTCTTTCTGTATAATCATATGCAATGTATAATCACTTGCGATATTTGAAAACATTATTCCACCAATTGACTAGAGATTTTCTCCAGCCACAAAGAAGCCACAAGCTTATTTTGGTTTATCGTGCATACAATCTATGAAGTTGCATTTATTATCTTAATTACTATTGAAACAGTGAACCGTTTTGTATTTATATTATTTCGTAAAATTTATATCTTGATTTTGCAATCAATTTATTACAAAAATATATTTAAAATATTCTAAAATCAACTACTTTAGAAACTAAACTGCCTTTAACAAATTTTATTCTCAAGCTCAAAATGGTGGGCAATAATGCGCTTCCCAATCATAAATTCATGACATCATTTAAAATGTTCATTTGAAATTCCAAACTATTAAACAGAAATTCTTCCACCTCAATTCATAAAATTAAGTTCTTAACTGGAAAGAATGTACGCAAAATACTGCTTCATTTTCTTTACGAGTACTTCTAAAGTCAGTAATGAAATTTACGTAGATAGTTTAAAGGAAAATTAATTAAATTATATAAATGATTGGCAGAATAGTTTTGCGAACTGCATCAATATGTAAAACTGTAAAGGAGAATTCTAAAAGATATCTAATTAGATAAATTTCTTTTCTTAAAATATTATAAATATCCAATAAATCTGTAAGATTTAGAATTAATAAAAAGAAAACAGTAAATTAGTGTACATCTGGGAAATAACAATCCTCAGTAATTTTTTAACTATCATTGCATTGTAAAAGAATAAAGGAATTAACACTAATAAAATAATATATTAACATATGTATCATTATCATAAAAGGTTCACGGTATCAACGTTAATTTTTTACATATTAAAAATCTTAAACGTTCATAAAAATTTTCTTTATATGTATTTATTAAAAATGTTTTTTTGCTTCTTACTAAAAACCGCCAATATTATACATGAAAACTTATATTAGTTAAAACGCGTTTATATACATAAGTATTTACCAGTTTTATTATTTTTTTTACATAATTTCATTGTTTTTTTAATCCCCCCCACCCTACATACACATGAGGAGACAAAGTAGTAATTTGACTTTTTTTTTTTTTTTTAAAGGGGCATTCCATGTCAAATCAACACAGCTAAAAACCTGACCCCCCCCCCCTCGCCTCAAGGTTTTTTATTTTTCTTTATGAAATTCGTATCATTTATTTAATCTATAGAGAAATGATTGTATACCATTTAATAAGTCCTTATCTGTTTTAGTTTTTGATATACAGGACTGCAAAAATGGGTAAAAAATGTAAATTTTCAATATTCTACTACATATGTCATACTCTATTCGCTAATTAACTTAGAGACATAAATTTGGGAAAATTAAAAGGCTTATAATACAGGCTTTTAAATTATATAACATAATTAAATTATATAATATATATATATATATATATATATATATTTCTAAAAAGTTTCATTTTAAGGTCAATCATTTTGATATTTGACCTTCAATATCTCAAAAAGCACATAATTTTCTTTTAAAAATTATATGCAGTTCTTAAATTTATTGTCTAGAAATAGTGTGAGTTTCAGAATGGGACGGTAATGGGATGCTGAGTTATAAATTGAAATGCAACTCTCCATCAGTATTTTCGTATTGAAATTGTATATAGAATATTTTAGGATTTTATTTCGGTGGGCCAAATTACCATGTATAGAAATTCTCTAAAAGGAAAATAGTTAATTACAATACTTTTAAAGTTAATAATTACGTGATAGTAAAAAAAAAAGGTAAATTAAAAAAAAAAAAAAAAATACAAATATACACTGTCTACCAATAAATATTTGGACACTTTCCAATTTGGACGTTTTGTCAAATATCTAGAAAAATTCTTGAGGAATTTTCTTGAAAATTTGGACGTATAAAGAATGTGTTATACCTCATATTTCAGAAAAGTTGTTGTCCAGTCTAGGAAAAAGGGACCAGTAAAAAATTAAACAAATGTCAAAATGTTTTGGATTACCCTGTAAAAAGTAATGCTTAAAATGGCTGTAGCATGTGATTTTGAAGATTGTTCTAATTATCTGTGTAAATTTTTATGAGGCTGTGGACATACATTCATGAGATATAATGGTTCACTTAAACAAAACGACTTTTTTTTTTTTTTTATTATAACACGTATTACCCAGTGCTAAGCTATTTTTAGGAAACATGGCATACAACATTAGACACAGCATACTGCAATCCGAATGCAAAAATACTAAATATCTTACAAAATATCAGTGTATTTACTAAATAATTTTTAACTATGCATGCACAGGCTTTAGCGAAATTTCATTTGCATAATATAATAGCCAAATGTATTGAGTTACTCATATATATAAAACTCCCCAAAAAAATACTGTGTAAATTTAAAAAAAAATATGAGAGATAGTGTGACCAGAATTTCAGTTTTTGTCAAAGTAAAAGATAAACTAGGAGGGGTTTCACTCACATTTTTATTTTGATTCAATCAAGGCCCATAGATAATACAATGTTCACTGACAAGAGAAGTATGAATCGGTAAAATTGCTATTGAAACCAAACCATGCTTAAATTAAAGAGCATGGTCGAAAACACTGGGTACAGTACAAATTTGCTGCAATAACCCCCATGGGGGCGAGATATGACCCCTTAATAGTTTTAGTTATTTCTATAAAAGACAACCAAACACGCATCGTAGTGAGAACGGATGGTGCAGTGGTAGCATGCTTGACTTTTAATATGGAGGTCCTGGGATCGAGTCCCCGCAAAGGCGTTTTGTATTTTATTTGTTTTATTTCAACTGAAACATTTATATTTTACATTTTTAATTAAATGAAATCATTTTAAGAGAAATATTAATTATATCAAAACAAGTTTTTTTTTTTTTTTTTTTTTTGGTCAGCTCGGACAATTTAATATTAATATATATATTTTAACCAATTTATTTATTTATTTATTTATTAAATTTAAAGAGACGACATTAATAGCAAGAATTAATCGTCTGCTCTCAACTGTATTATTTATTCATGCAATTTTTTACATAAAAAATCCTTCATGAATAACAGCTGTTGCTTAACTATTCGACGTCGCATTTAACTTTTATTTCAAATATTTCATTAAACAACTGTCAAATTTGGTGGTGTTGGAAGAATTGATAATAACAGCACGACAAATTTTCTTAAAACTATTTTATTAATTTATGATTAGTTTACATCTCAAAAAATTCAAAATCTGGGTAAATATGAATTTTAAAAATCTAGTAATCTCGACAAAAAGCCAAATACATTTAACAAGATGTTAGTGATGAACAATAAATGACGGTGAACAAAATTGTGATCAATATTTTTATATTTCTTGTTCTAATTGTGAAAAATACTTATGCTTATGCTTTCATGATTTTTCTACATTAATGATAATTGTTATAAATTCGAAACTATATTCGTCGCTTTAAACATGAGTTTCTTTTTTATAAATATATATATATATATATATTTCTTAAATTCATGGTCAATACTTTATTAATTGGAATACTAAAAAAAAAAAAAAAAAAAAAATCTTAATGCAATAAATATTTTTTCTTAAATTAATAATTTTATTTAATTAAAAACGTTAAGAAAAAAAATGAAAAATTAAACAAATTACAAAACGCCCTTGCGGGGACTCTATCTCAGGATCACCGTATTAGAAGTCAAGCACCCTACCACTGCACCATCCGTTCTTACTACGATACGTGTTTTGTTGGTTTTTATAGAAATAATTAAAACAATTAGAGGGTCATATCTCACCCCCATGAAGGTTGTTGCAGCAAATTTGTACTGTACCCTATGCTTTCGACCATGCTCATTAATTTAAGCTTGGTTTGGTTTTAATAGCAATTTTACTGATTCACACTTCCCTTGTGAGTATAAATAAATATTGATAAAATCTTCTTTCTTTTTCCTTTTTTTGGGAGAGAACTGAAATTCTGTTTATTCTATAACTCAAAACTTTTTTAATTTACCCAATATTTGTGTTAGGTTTTCATATAAGTAGCTCAATAATTTTGGCTATTAAATTATACAAAGGAAATTTCGCTAAAGCTTGCGCATGTGTAGTTAAAAAATAGTAAAAATGCTCATACTTCATAAGATATTTAACATTTTTGCATTCTGATGGCAGTATGCTATGTCAAATGTAGTATATCAAGCTTTCTAAAAATGGTTTTGCACTGTGTCTAACCCTATGTGTTATAATAAAAAAGTGGCAATTTCTTTTGCCATTTTTTAAAGAACATATCTCAATGGATATATGTGGCAGCTTCATAAAAAAATTATGCAGATAATTAGAATAATTTTCAAAATCACAAGCTACAACAAAAACGCGTTTCAAGCATAACTATTTACAGAGTGATCCAAAAGATTTTTATTTAATTTTTTTCTGATCCTCTTTTCCTCTTTCGGACAAATCTTTTCCTGAAATATATGAGGTAGAACATATTCTTTATACGCACAAAGTTTGAGAATAATTCCTCGAGAATTCTTCTAGACATTAGACAAAAAGTCTAAATTCGAAAGCATTCAAATACTTATTGGTATATAGTATATTTATGAAGATTTGAGGCATTTTGCAAAGATGAACAATCTTTACATTTAATTTAAAAGATGCATAGGCATTGAAAACTTCTTCAGGAGACAGCGAGTAAGTTTTTCTATCCGCAATTACGCGGGTTACTATCCTAGATAATGTCTGCAATTATTGTACGAATTTAATTCATTCTTTTCTTCTTTACTCAGTTCTTACAAATAGCACCAAATCAGCATTAATGTAAAATTTTCATGTTTTTAGCAAATATAGACAAAATGTGTTCCACTTTCTCGACAGCCAAAATTAAGTTTTAAGTTCTGCAAATGTAAAATCTCCAAGTTTATGATCAGAATACTTATAGTTAAATTGTTTAAATGCCTCCGTTATATAACATAATACTAATCTTTTTTGTATGCGTCTTCATTTTATTATCTTTCATTGATGAATAATAATAATAATAATAACAAAAACAATACGTTAATAATAATAAAAAAAAAAACTACCAAAAATTATTCTAATTTTTATAAGACCATTATTTTATTTTTCCTTTTCCGGGGAACTGAATAGCATCTAGCTTTCAATGATCACTAATTCGTGATTGATAAGGTACAAATATTGAATAAGAGCAATCAAAAATTGCAAACAAATTTCACTTACATTCTGTATTTTATTATATTTTCAGGATGTTTTTTTTTTTTTTTTTTTCTGTAAAACTTACGTTATATTTATTGTGAAAATACTGATGGAGGATTGAGTTTTAATTCTTGACTGTGTCATTCCGAAAAAAAATGGTAAAAACTATGTCCGAGAAAATATGATTTTTTATTTAAATAATGATAAAGAATTAAAAAGCAACTATGTTTTTTATTACCTGTTTATATTTCATTGGATATTTTTCTTTAAATTCTAGATGAAATATAATAGCCACAATAAAATATTTTAATAGATGAAGAGTGAAAAACCTATTGTCCCAAGCGGAAATTTATAAAATTCAAACATATTTAATGCAAGTTTGTAATGAGTTTAATGATAATCAGTTTAATGATAATAATCAGTTTAATGATATAGAACATAAATACGAAAATTCTAAAAAGTACTGACAAAAAAGAAAAATCATCACCTTTTATTTGTACGAAAAAACAATTTGTTTGTCTGTGTCCCAAATTTTATTCAACTCTGTTATGTCTACTCTGTTACAGTAAATAATAATAATAATAATAGTAATAAAGAGTAATATTATATCTGGCAACACTACTGAATTGCCTGAAGTGTTTACTATTTCCCTGCAATCAGTCGTTTGGGATAGAATTTCCAAGAACAAGATACGTTTTATGTCTATAATATCTTGAATACATTAAATAAATGTCCACACTGTTACATTTAAAGTTTTATTTCATAAAGAAATTTAAATGAATAGATTATTGAAAATCAATATGTAATTCATGCAGTTTTTTCAGGAAAGTTTATTTTTATTATAGCTTAAAATTTATAGTTTCTAACCTTACTTTTAGGGTTATTTGTTCACTCTGTTACACAAAGAATGTAACAGAGTGGACCATTAATGTAACAGAATGGCCATATTGACAGAAACAGATAATATTATCTACTATAAATACCTTAATTAATATATTTATTTTTCAAATTAATAAATACATTAAATGTGTTACCGGAAATTCTTTTTTTTATTCCTTTGATATCGCCAAAATGAAGTAATGCAGAGCGCCAAATCTATTATCGAGAGATTCTAATTTTAAAGAATATTTCCAACAGGCTTGTATTTACAACAAAGCAATGTAAAATATAAACCAGTTGTATTATGTAAGAAAGACATCACTTTGGAAGTCCCTGAAAAATTATTAGAGAACAGTGTAAGTTGACATCAAAGTCATGTATGTATGGAATCTGTACTTAGACCATGGTCATAGCATCTATTTGGACCCAGTTTTAAAGATGATTTAGATACGAAAATAAATGCTGATCAATTTTCTCCGATACACCTTTTAATCAATATCAGCAAAAGAAAAAATTTTACTTATTTAATAAGCATGCAGTTGATTTTAAGTGGCGCACTTTCGAAGCAGGTAACCACAAAGGAGCTGCTGATGATGTAGAGGCATGCTGAAACGGAAGGCCGGTTGTAATATTATGCAGTAATAATATAAAGGATGCTACTAAATTTTTAATTCCTTTAAAACTACAACTAAGGTGAAATTATACTTAATTAAAGATAAACATATTGGAATAATAATGTGGATGGGAAGTGCCAGGTTCGATCCTAGGCCACGTTCATCAACCTAATTATGCACAGTTTTCTGTGGTTTTCTCTGACACTCACGTAAATGTGTGCTAGGACTCCTTAGAAAAAACATCATGTAAGGGCAATACATTTATTCCTAGGGCCCCAGCGAAGTCAATCAGCCTTAAATCCAACAACAACTGAAAGCTGAAAATATCTAATGCTTACTTATCGGCTTCATCAGAATCTGATGAACTATTGTACATGGATGAAAAACTGAGAAAAATAAAAATAAATATTTTAAAAAGATATAAAAGCTGGAGTCTATGTGCTTGCAAAATTCAACACAGATGGTACTTATTATAAATTAACATTCAAATATGTTGTACTATCACAAGAAGATATGAATGAATGATGGAGAAGTAAGAGTTATTAATTTGAAAAATTACTAAAAATAGTGCAAATTTATTCAAAGCTGATGATTAAGATATTTCATACATAGAATTTGATCAAATCATGGAAATGCTACCTGAGCCCACACTTCAATTGCAGGGTGTGCGACTATATTATGAATTTCCATGTAGTGTGGATGTTTGTGAGAAAGCATAAGAACATATATCAAAAATTGTGTAAAACACCATTAAATCGCTAAATACTGTTTGCATTTTTTTTCTTTGGCTCCCTCCCCCCCCCTTATTTTCAAGGGAAAAAATGACCAGTATTATAAATACTTCTACACTGTTACAGAAGGTGTCCATTCTGTTACAGAAAATGTGCACTCTGTTACACAAGCTAATTTTATCATTATTAAATGAAACAAACATAGTAATACAAAATAAATGTATTTTATTTTAAATATGAATTATAGTCCTTTTATAAAACATAAAAACAAGAGTTGTGTAAACTAAATATATAATAGAAAAATAAACTTTTTTCTTCTGTTTTAAAAAAGAAGAAAAAAGTTTAACAGAAGTAAAACATAAGAAGTGAAACATAATTGCAACAAATGATTGGCTGTATTTTTTTAAAGCTTCCAAAATCTCCCGTGATTATCATCCAACATAAAAGCGAAATTATTTGCCATAAAGTATATTGTACCATTCAGTTGGACATGCGGTCCGATGCTGACAGCATTGCAAACTTTTACGTCGGTAGACTGGCAAAGATTTTTTTTTTATTAATAATTGTGTAAGTGCTAGCAGCTTTCTGTCAATAGTCCTGAAAAGATTCGGGTAAACTTTGGAGCTTTTCTACAGAATCTTTTACGTTGGATAATAAACAGAATGGAGCATATAATTGTCCATCCTCTACATCGTCAAAAATATTTAATTGTTTTAATAATCTCTATATATTAAAAAAATAGTTACTGCCGCCGCTGTCTTTTTTATTTTTTTTTATTTATTTATTTATTTTTTTTTTTTTTGCTGCTGCGACTACATCTCCTCACGAACGTATGTTGGTCCTCAGCATCATAAGAGGTATCATTGTTTGCAGAATACACTAAGGGGCATATTTTTCTCAGTTAGAAAGTTCTATCGTCTTATTTAACGAAGTTATCAATTAAAAACCTCGTTTTAGCTAAGGTACTCCATTCGCCAACTTGCAAATATTTTTTCTTATTACACTGTATTTTCTGTCCCTGACATCCTTTTCAACCAGGGTAAATTAAAATGAAACCAATGGCTTAAAAAAAAAAAAAATAAATAAATAAATAAATATCGATGTTGCAAGAAATTCATCGTCCGCAAATAAAAAAAATCGTTATCATAGATATTTTCAATTAAATAAAAAATAAGAAATTGAGATTAATCGTCTGCAGTAATGATTTTTAGTTGTAATTAATCGTCCGATAAGTTTTCTTTTTTAACTTTAAAAAATTAAATGTCTTACTGGCAATTTTTTTAACTTTTTTTTTTTTTTAGCACTATTTGCAGGAATGTCAAATATTGCGATGTTTTGAGAATTATTTACTTATACTCAGGGAATTTTATCTGAAAAATTTATCTGACACCAATTCTTGAAAAAATGATTGCTTTACTTAAGGTGCCTGCCTACCGTCGCACAGTGGATCGAAGTATAGGCAGTTGCGAACATAGGAAGGTTATGGTATTAATATTAACTATGTATGATGTTTTTTGTCACATTTCGATTTAAAAATGTACATATGTATGATACTAAAAGTGATTCTATGTTTTTTTAACCCTTTATAAGGCCACAGGAATATTTTCTCCACCAAATTCGTTATCATTTTATTCAACTGGCACCATTTTTTTTAAAATGATTCCTGTGTATCATTTCTCTAGAAAAATATCAGTATAAACATTATTTTTATAATATTGGTGTGAAAAAAAAAAAAAAAAAAAATAAAATAAATCATTTGTTGCAATTCTGCTTATGCTAATACAATGGGTTGTGAGAAGTTTGCGATTAACTAAGAGAATAATGTGTCAAAATTAAAATTAATTATTTCTAATAAGCTAAATGAATTTCTTTCTTTACATCAATTTTTATTCGTGAAATTTGTTCAATGTGCCATTTGAAAAAAAATAAAATAAAAATGGCATTATAAAGGGGTTAAACGGTATCATATTTTTCTGCTGCAAACAGGTATTTAGAAACATACCTGATAAAGAAACAAATGTTGCAAAAAAGAAGAGAATAAAAGGAAGTAAATAAAAATTTCGTGAAGAAAATTTATATTTATAACACAATTAATTTAGCACACAATGTTAAATATATCATCACATCACTGCTTCTTATTTCTTTCAATTTATGTAGTATTTCAATAGAAAACTCATGCAAGCATTTCCTGACAAACTCTATGAAAAATTAACATTTGTCTTTATTTTTATTTCACAGAAACTTTTACTTTAAATCGTAATATGGAATTATAATATTTAATTTTAACATTTAGTAATTTAACATTAAACATTTATTTAATTTTAACATTTTATGACATGTCACAGCAATTTTATGTGACACAAACATTTTATGACATGTCAACCATTTACATTTCCCCCCTTTTTTGGGTCGACCGGTTCTTTTCAGTACCTTTAAAGTACAATTAATTATTTTATTAAATATTAAAAATAATTAAAAATAATTAAAAATAATTTCTGATTTATTAAATCTATTTTAATCATCTAATTTCTATAATATTTTCACTATAAAAATTTTAATATATTTTCTGTCATATTTGAATACAGTTATTCAGATAAATTTCTCGATTGATAATTTGGGGGTAAACAGAATAAAAATTTATTTTTCTCTAAAAGTGGCGATTTGTGGCGAAAATCCTTTTCACAGAATAAAATGTATACTTCTGGGAGTAGTAAAATGTGTTTAAAATTTTGGACAATTCTGGACAAAAAAAGTTACACAACTTATAAATTTAATTTTGTTCTTAATTTTATATTTACATTTCATGCGTGAATCACAACATAAAAAACGAACAAAATGTTGGCAGAAGTACCTTAAACTTTTATTAGGACATTATTAAAAGTATTTTTATTTCGTATTTTTTCATAGTTATCTTAAGTGCCACTTGATGGCTATTCAAATAAAGTCACTGAAATTCATCGAAGAATCTTATTTCTGAAAGTTTTCGTTTTGAACTTATTTATATATAATAAAACTTCGTGTAATTGAAGAAATAACCATATATTTGTGTTTTTTAGACACTCTTTTAAATTATTTCACTGCAAAATATCAGTTATTTAGATATTGATTTTTGGGTCTATGTTCGTATTTTAACATTGTTCGATCCACTGTGCGTCGGGGGTGATTTCTTTTAATAATTGAAAAATTGCCTATTTATGTGCATTATATGATATAATATAGTAAAAAACAGTAAATAACCTGAAAAAAATATGCAAATTTTAAAATATTTTGATATTTAGGCTCAAAATATGCATAAAATTTGCGAAAAAAAAAGCACTTTTGCAAAGCATCTAAGTCAAATTTAAATAAAGATAATGTTATTCTGTAAATTTTATTAAGATTACTGAAAGGTCCTTAAGGGAGTGAAATACGCTCAAAACTATAACCATATTATTTAATATTTTAGAGAAGACAACATTTTACATGCTGAAAAAATCATGAATATACATGGCACTTAATAACTTCTATCAACAAAAAAAAAATAAAATAAAAATAATTTAGCTAGATTCATTGTTGTAGTTCAACCCCTAAAACAACTCCTCTAGAGTATTTTGTCAAAGTTTCAATTATAACTTTTGGATTTATGATGTTTTGGGATAAAGCAAAATGCTAAAAATCTCATTTTGAGAAAAAGTAGAACACCATTTTAAAAACAAGATTTTACCTATTAAACAAAACATAATTTTAATATGTTCTTGATTTATTTCAAAGCTTTTTATTTTCTTTTTTAAACTCATTTTATATTCAGTAAAAAATTTTGATGCTTATATTGAGTGAAACATTTATGTAAACAAACATTTACGGGTCATTTCCGGTTTCAAAAACTGGGGAGTGACTAATATTAAAATGCCTGTAACTCAAGTTCTAAGCAAGATAGAAACAAAATTGAAACTGATTTAGAAAGCTAAAATGTCAAGCTTTAATACTAACGCAAAAATTGAAAATCGGAGTTTTGACCGAAAATTGCATTTTAAAGGTAGGCAGGCACCTTAATATTTTGAAAGGAGAAAAAAAAAAAACTAAATTAAATAATACCTGCATAATTGACTGCATTTCTATTTGTCTTTAAAATGTAGGTTTTTTTTTTTTTTTTTTAACATATTTTTAAACACTTCGGATATATTTTAGCACAAAAACATTTTAGAGTCAAATTCATTTATAAATGACAGCATCTTCTAATTTCTCATTTACAATTTTTTAACGCTACAGAAATAGAAATTTCTGTTATACATTTAATATTTCTAATTATGGAAAGTAAAAAAATCATCACCTAAAGCTTTTACAGACAATAGAGTACATTTTATCCTTCGTAGTATTATAAGAAGTAGGTAGGAGAGAATTAAAAGTTTTTTTTTTCCTCTAATAGACTATATGAAACAGACTAAAGTTACCTATAAACTACGTAGTTTCATTTGTCAACATATGTTTGATAATGAACAAGCTCAAGAAGTTATGGTTTGTATTTTCATCTCAAAATTAACATTTAATTGAAATATTTAATGTTTTACTCTTTCGATAGACATATTTAGAGAAGATAAGCGTTTCACCTTACTTTTTATAATTGACAAAACTGAACAAAGAATGATTTACACAATAATATTCTGTATAGTAATGGCAAGCGCTGTAAAAATCCATACTACACAACACAGCTACGGTGAAAAATTCTCTCGTTTAGTGTTCGGTCCTGTCGCTTAGCGTCACATGGCACTGGCGGCTGAAAATAAGTGTCCAGCCTCGTAAGTAACTTGTTTTCTCTTCTTCGCGGCAGCCCCGGTCCAACCTAGCACAACCTTCTTGTACAAGAAAGCGATCTATTTTTAGAAATAATTACGAACGTTCTCTGTTTCCTTTCAGTAGACTTCGAATATTTGAAAATATAAATGAAATTTTGCTAGCATCCAAGTTACTTCTTTATTATTGTACAAATAGCATTATAGTTTAAAAAAGACACCCTACTGTAAAAAATTCCTCTATATAGTTAATAAATTAAGATTTCTTTTGAAAATAATTACACTGGAGCATGATAAATTTTTAATATTGTCTATCCACTTAGAAGTCACCAATCTCTAGTATCATGCATGAAACATCGAAAATCTTTCACAGCAGTGATTATTGTTTTGTGACAATTTAACTTTATTCCACATTTAACATAATCAAACCTTGTTCAAATCTTTCTTTTGCTTTCAAATAAAAAAATAAATTATTAAAAATATACACAAAATTATTCATTCAACTCAGTACTTATATATTTTTCCTAAATCTGGTAATAACTATATTTTCTATGAAACTATTCCATAATCAATATGTTTAATATATCATTTTTAAGGTTACAGGCGGAAAACTACAAAAATCAAATATAAACAACATATTTCTTTTTAAATATTCAATGTTTCATTTCTTTTGAAATATTATTTACTACAATAAGAGCATAGATTATTTTTATTTAAATATTTTACTTTCTTCTCATGTATTCGACTATTCTTTAACTTTTAGCATAATAGTCTTTATAATAAAAAAATGAACATTTTCTGAACTACATTTCCTAAATTGGTCATATGATACGGCTTTATAAGCATAGTTTGTAATGTTGGCAATTTTATATAGTCAGCTTTCTTTAATACCAAATAAATCAGTAAAAAAGTAAAAAATTTTAGATAATATCGAATTCCGGTATTGATTTTTTGAAGACTGTTTATGTTTATGTGTTTCGAAATATTATAAAAAAGGAGAACATATTATATGAAAGTAAAATATATTTTAAAGTAAAACATTTTTTTATTTAAATAGTTTAAAAAAAAATTACAGTCTAGTTTTTTTTTTTTTTTTTTTTTTTTTTTTTTTTTTTTATTAATAAGACATACAAAAAAATTTTTAATACATTAATAGGAAATATTTTTTCTTAACTAAACTAAACCAATCAATAATACTTAACACAGGCATTATCATGTTTTTTATTATTTTTTGTATTCTTCTTTTACATTACTTCCAATATTTTGTATAAAAATTTAAAATATAAGAATTAGCTTGTGATTTATAATACAAAATAAAAAGCTAATAAAATTAGTTCACAAATAATTTAAATTATAGAAAATGTTAAAAAAAAAAATAATAATAATCTTACATTATATTTTTATTGCGATATACTAGTGAAAAAAAAAAACCTCTTTATTTATTTCTTTAAGTGAAAAAATGGGCCCTTCTTAGCCGAGTGGTTAAGTCACCTCACTGCTAAACTCCTTTGATCGGGGGAGAGTGGGTTCGACTCCCTCGCTGGTCCTGGGTGCTTTTCCAATTCCTCGTATTGCAATTCTGTCATGTGCTATATGTCTTTATCAGACAAAGATTTAGAAGCGGACTCCGAGACAAACATTCAAATCTGATGTATATGTGTTATCAATAAATGTATGACTACAACGTGCAAAAATATTATTTTCTTTTACGAAATTATAAAGCAAACAGAAACTGAATCATTTGTTCGATATACATAAAACACCTCTTTTAAAATAATCACTCTTAAAGAGATGAATTATTTGAATTTCTAAGGAAATTTCAATTTCAAATGCAAATCAATTGTACAATTAATGCATTATGGAATAAGCTATTATTTATTATATTGTAATGTATGACACCAGATTTATACTTCATTGAGAAGGTTTCTGTATCATGTAAATTTTTATAATAAAATACAAAACTCATATTAAACATAGAACTACTTAAAATAAAATTTAAAATTTTTTGCGAGCAATGGAAGAGCCATGGTTACATTCTTAGTTCACATGGGGCCACAACAACAACGCTGAACACATTTCTAACGAGTTGTCAACCCTTTTCACTTTAGTTCTTAGCGTTGGTAAAATAACATCAACTATTTCACCAAGTATGGCGACAGTACCCTCTATTTGCATTTTTAAAATTAGGGAACATGGCTCAATATTTGACAGCCATTTTACATAATCTTATGTGTTTTTGTTTAGCCCGTTACAAATATTATTTAAAATTTTAAAGAAGTATATGTAAATATACTATGAGAATTTTGATGTCATTTTTCGCGGAAATACAATATATTGTTTAGTGATCTCTATATTAAGAGTTATATATGAGAATTGGTACTTTCTGTATTACACATTTCATGAGCAAATTAAAGATTAAAATTCTTTCGCAAATTGAATTGTCTTTGAAAATTATGTATTTACAATTACATATTTTTATGTGTGTTTATTTACTTGTTTATTTATTTATTTATTTTTACTTTATGCAACTTGCCACTATATATATATATATATATAGTTAAACTTTATGGTAAATTACTTTACCATAAATTTTGCCTATCGACTTTATGGTCTCGTAATTATGGTATCGATATTTTTATGGTCGCATGGAACAAATTCAATTCAGTTTTAGAATTTAATTTGTACTATAAAAGCACGATTATACACAGAAAGAGATTTTTTAAAAATTTGTCAAATCGTGTTTCGGACCTGTAAAACATTTAAATCCATCAAAAATGGGATCTGTTGAATAAAAAAAAAAATGTAATAATAGTTCAACGTCCCACACAAACAAAAATAAATAAATAAATAAAAATAAAATAAGATGATAATTATGGAAATTTAGCTCCAAATGATAATTCGGTGCTAAGTTTTAACATTTTAGTGTAGTTATTGCTAAACTGGCTCTGCAAAAATGGTCAAATTGAATCCTATTGATTTTCATCAACAAACAATATTATAAAATATATCAAAGCATTTTGAATTACAAAAATCTCATAAAATGGTCAGATTCGAACTTAAACTTTAACGTATCTACAAATATATAATACTTTTAATAACTGAAATATTTTATTCATTTGAGTATTAATCTGTAACAAAATATAAAATTTGAACTTTCATGCATAAGATATTTGTATATCGACAAACATCATTGAGAATGCATTTTAAAAAATAATAATTCTCTAATGGATAACGATAAATAGATCCAGCTTATGCCAAACAGATGAAAAAATAGTCAAAAACAATTTAAAAAAACATACATGTTATATATATATATATATATATATATATATATTAATAAATGACGCAGTTATTTCGGCCAGTCAATCATTTCTTTTCACACATGTGGCCTCCAAGATCTCCCCATCAGAAAATCCTGTAGCCTGTATATATGTTTTTTTTCCTTGGTAAATCGTGTACCGAGACAATTCTCTATAGTTGTCAATATTTCACGATGCCATCCGCCAGCGAGTGACAGTCATACCACAAAAAATGTTTATTAATTCTTTGAATGATGTTACGTCTCATCTGCATCTGTGCACAATTAACATTTGTGAACTTCTTTAAGCCTACACTTCTGTTCCTATTTTCTGTGCAGTAAATTAAACCAATTTAAATTATATATATATATAGAAATAAAAGAGTGGTGTTTTGTGTATCTTAATAAAAATAATAATAAAACAATAAAAGACAAAAAAGGTGGAGTTTGGGTGTGCAGATGTTTCATTACGGAGGATGGGTGGCATTTTTTGGCTGGATGGGTGGGCGGGCTGTTGAAATTACGTTTAAAAAAATTAGAAGGCCTGTTAGATTTACCTTATACTTATATTAATTTACTTTCTTTCCTTTTCTTATTTTTTTAAATATTATTTTTTTCTCTCTTTCTCTTAAAAAGTTTAATATCTTCGTTAATGAATTGTCAACTGTTCTTAAAAATTAGTAATCAGTTAATAAAAAGTAATAGTAATAAAATAAAAATCAAATCGAATAAAACAGTAAAATCCCCAAAGTATTAAAATCTGTACGCGTGTGTGTGTGTGTGTGTGTGTCTGTCTGTCTGTCTGTCTGTGAGAAACGGCTTGACGCAGCTAAGGCTCCGCCGCTAAAGGTCGCACGGACTTCGAACAGGTACCTTCGGACAGAGAATTTATCGCAGATCAGGGTTATCTAATTTGCTAAACGATGCGACCCTAATTAGCGGAGATATTAATTAAAACGTCGACCATTGTCTAACGAAAAATGACCCAGAATTCACGATTAAATGCTTAAAAAGCGACATTTTTACGGAAAAAGTGGAAAATAAATTAGAAATATCAGTTGTATCGTTACAAACAAGATACCATTGGAAAGGGCTTTTTTTTTCTTAAACCGATGGTTTAAACGGCTTATAGATTGGACAATTAGATTTTTTAAAATTAACTAAACTATAAAAAAATATTGGCAACAAATCACAAGAATCTTAGCTTTGCAGACTTTTCGTCTACAGCAGTCTTCAACGGAAACACATCTGGTATTTAATGAGATCACATGTTTCGTACTGCGATTAAAAATTGCAAATTTCTATTTTCTTCAATTTTTCACATTTTACACATTTTATTTAATATATAATATTTACACCACAAAACAAACTTGCATTTCAAATTTCATCGATTTTCGTTAATAAACAAAAGATTTACATTTTAATTGCAAATTAAATTTTATCTTTACACGCCGGACATTTTTGCAATATTCTAATACGCGTATTTCAATTTCTAATTACGATTGATTTATTTTTTATACATCATACGAAAGATATTTTAAAGTTCTTTTACATAATTCAAAGTTTTCAACAGATTTACACGTTTTGAGGTCCCCAGAATCAGTGTTCTTTTATGGCGCTGTAATATTTTCAAATTTCAATATTTCAATTTCTAATTATGATTAAATTATTTTTAATACATCATTCGAAAGATATTTTAAAGTTCTTTTAAATTATCGAAAGTTTTCACCAGAATTACACGTTTTGAGGTCTCCTGAATCAATTTTCTTTTATGGCGTTGTAATATTTTCAAATTTCAATATTACAATTTCTAATTATGATTAAATTATTTTTAATACTTAATTCGAAAGATATTTTAAAGTTCTTTTAAATTATCGAAGGTTTTCACCTGATTTACACGTTTTGAGGTGCCCTGAATCAGTTTTCTTTTATGGCGCTGTAATATTTTCAAATTTCAATATTTCAATTTCTAATTATGATTAAATTATTTTTAATACTTAATTCGAAAGATATTTTAAAGTTCTTTTATATTATCGAAAGTTTTCACCTGATTTACACGTTTTGAGGGGTCCTGAATCAGTTTTCTCTTATGGTGCTGTATTATTTTCAAATTTCAATATTTCAATTTCTAATTATGATTAAATTTTTTTTAATACATCATTCGAAAGATATTTTAAAGTTCTTTTATATTATCGAAAGTTTTCACCAGATTTACACGTTTTGAGGTGTCCTGAATTAGTTTTCTTTGTATCTCAGCTACTAATTAAAATAATTTCATAACTAATACATCATTAGAAAGCGTTTTTGAATTGGAATCAAACAGTGGAAAACAGAAATTTCTACCGACAGATGGCGCTGTAATATTTTCAAATTTCAATATTTCAATTTCTAATTATGATTAAATTATTCTTAATACATCATTCAAGAGATATTTTAAAGTTCTTTTAAATTATCGAAAGTTTTCACCAGATTTACACGTTTTGAGGTGTCCTGATTACATTTTCTTTTGCATCTCAGCCAAATGAGTTAGATCGTTCAAAATTGGTATACGTAGGTTAATTAAGAGGGCCTGAAAGGGTGGAGAAGAAATAGGCGTGCACCGCGCGCGTATCCCTTAACTTGTGCGCGCGCAGCGCGCACGCGACTGCGCTGCCGAAGGCAGTGGGGACCCGGTGCGAGTTTTTTCCCGATCAGAAATGATTTTTTTTTTTAGGGGGCACGAAGGCTCAGGGAAGGAATACGCGCGCGCAGCGCGTGTATCCCTGAAGTTGTGCGCGCGCAGCGAGCTCGGGACTGCACTGCCGAAGGCAGTGGGGACCCGGTGCGAGTTTTTACCCGATCTGAAATGATTTTTTTTTAGGGGCCACGAAGGGTCAGGGAAGGAATACGCGCGCGCAGCGCACACGGTACTGCGCTGCCGAAGGCAGTGGGGACACGGTGCGAATTTTTACCCGATCTGAAATGATTTTTTTTAGGGGCACGAAGGGTCAGGGAAGGAATACGCGCGCGCAGCGCACACGGTACTGCGTTGCCGAAGGCAGTGGGGACATGGTGCGAGTTTTTACCCGATCAGAAATGATTTTTTTTAGGGGGCTCGTAGGGTCAGGGAAGGAATACGCGCGCGCAGCGCGTGGGGACCCGGCCCGACATTTTACCCAATCAGAAATGATTTTTTTTTTTTTTAATTTCTTTTCTTAACACTAAAAGTTTCTATTAGTGATTCATTATTTTTAGTGATTCATTTGAAAATACTGACCCGCTAGCGGGCGAAGCCAGCTAGTCAAATAAATAAATGTTGTAAAATTTCAGGATAAGCAATGTAAAATATGTTTAAGTGTTATGCATTAACAAACAGGTAAAACTAGAAAAGTTAAGAACTAAGACTTGTTACTAAAAGTAGAACTATACAGTGAACCTCCATCATCAAAAAGATACTTCACTTGATAAATTCAGTTTTCTTTAGTAAAGATTACAAAAAAGGAAAAATCCAGAAAAATAAAAAAAATAATAAAATGCTCTTTTAATGATTTTATTAAAAATACTTACTCTAGTGTTAAATTCACCAGATGGCGTTAAACTATTGAGATTGATAACATTTTTAAACCCTGTCCATGTAGTATTACTAAAAAAATTAATTAGTTGTAAATTTAAGTTAATATTTCGAACAGTGTAATCATTAAAATAAAGTAAAAAATATAATTCTCTAATCCAATTAAAATACGATTTTAAGTGTTTAATGTCTGGTCAAACTCAATTTAAGGACTTCATGTTGCATGACTGTATTTTTCTTAACCTGCAATGAACAACTAAGCTTTTAAATTATTTTTAATTAATGTACTACACGTGAATGCAGCTGCCTCATCCAGTGAGTAACTTTTTTTTTTTTTAATTCTCTGAATTCTCGTACTAAATTTTTTTTATTTCATATTTGACTTAAATTTTTTAATGTACGATCGGGTGCGAGCTAGTTAGTTGCTACTATAGCCATACTAGCGTAACTTCGGTTTCTCAAGGGAGAAAAAGGTCTCCCTGGCGAGTTTTTTTTTCCCCCACCTTTGGAGCTGCTTCTACTTAAAGCTTGTCTAAAATAATGTCTTAATCGTTTATTTTCTCTTTCCTTGTTTGTATCTTTTGTTTCGGGATCAATAAGTAAAAATTGTTTCAACTATTAAACAACAGTCTTAAGGTAATTTTAATTTGATGAAAATTTATTCTTAAGAGCGGACAATACCTAATCTCGCCGGCAGCCTTGGCCCATGTTATTCTATGGGAAAATTTGTTTACATAATTACTCATTACCTAATGAATATTTTCAATTCTGTTTTCACATTTAGAAAATTCATAAGCGTTAAATTAGTACTTGTTTTCCAAAAAATGATTTTTTTAAATTTTTAGTATATCATTTTGCAACTAGAAAATGAGAAAAAAGCATTTTGTGAAAAATCGCATTTTTGAACTCAAAATTAAAATGTAAAAATTTTAAAAAATGAATTTTTCAAAAATGAGTACTCATTTAACGGTTATGAATTTTCTGACTGCGAAAACAGAATTAAAAATTATACATTAGATAATGTGTAATTGTGGCAACAAATTTTCCCAGAGAATAACATTGGCCACGGCTGTCCGCGGGATTAGATATTGTCCCCTCCTAATCGTCTGCACTGTTTCAGTGATCTTTTATATGTTTATATATATATAAAAGTTTTTAGTAATCTAACATATATAGCCGTTTTTATAGCAAATTAAAATAGAATTCTGACCAAATTGGTTCAAACAGAACAGAGGTATTAAACAATATTTCCGTCCTGTCTCTTGTACGACATTTACTAGTCAAATAAAGAACTATTTAAACACAGTTTCTTTTTTTGATATACACAAATACACACACACACACATATATATATATATATATATATATATATATATATATAAATATATATATGTGTGTCAAACAAATCCAGCTTCTTTTTTAACCTTTTATATAAACTTAAATTTTTCGTCTTTATTCGTTCGGGAATTATTCTTTTTTTTTTTTTTTTTTTTTTTTTTTCTCTGAATCACATATTATTTCGTTTTCCATTTGAGGAGAAATATTACAATAAACTAGATTGGTAATTAAAAGAAAAGGCATTAGTTATTGAACAATGAGCTTTTTGAATTGACTTTTAAGTTTTTAATTAAAATATTATAAACTTTCATAAAAATATTGTACTATAGATCGATTTAAATTAAATTGTTAATCAATCCTTAATCTATGGGCACTAAGAGACTAAGATATTTGAAACTCAAGATGTTATATATTTTTTTAATTTTTGAGTAACGCTATATAAATATTTAAAAAGACAAAACGTAACAAATCCATTTTGCAGAAATTACGAATGCTACGTCTTAGAATTTCCTGAAAACGTCTTTCTTCACATAAAGTAAAATTATTTTACGATTCGTCTGTAAAAACGAAACAGAAAAGAACTACAAATATTTGTCTTTCTGTTTCGGCATAAATGGTGCAGACTGAAATAAAATCCTTTCATGTAATCTTTACTGTTGACATTTGAAAAATAAAGAAATATTTCAAAGGAATATGACGAAACATTCACTTTGTTTCAAAAGCATAAAACATCATAGAATTAAAATTCATTTTAGGTTAAAAATAAGAAGTGCCACAAATAAGTTAAAATTTTTGGTATAGGCTTTTTTTTTTTCTTCTTCTTCTTCTTCTTCCTTTCTTTTTAGGAACAATCTTTATTTTTATTTCTAAACTATGAGAAAAATAAGAAAAAAATAGTAATTCTAGCAATAATACCGAAATATTTTATCGATGTAAAGATGCGTGAGGATATAAAACAGGGATCGAAACTTTTTATGTATTTTGAAAAACAATTGAAGTAGAAACTTAATTTTTTTTGTGACTTATTAACAGAAACCTGATCAAAAACTATACAACTTTCCCAGTATTTTTAAACTTTTCAAGAGCGATTTTTGTAGAATAGGGTGGTTGTGGGCTATTTAAACATTCGGCTTTCTAAAACTAAATAAAGTAATAATGCTAAATACATTTTAGACGATTATATACTCAAGAATTAACATGCAGAATAAATATTATCAAACTATCTCAATTTTATTTTTGCGTAAATACATAAAACTTATGAAAACTCTTCATTTGATGTTTATATGAGCCGGATGTATTTTTTTTTTCAATGTGTGGCTTCCTGTAACTAAACAAATCAACAGTAACAGCCTATTAGCTCACAACGTCACAACACTAGCATCCCGCACACTGTGAAAAGAAAAATCACTAATATTTATATACGACAATACAGAATGAAAAAAAAAAAAAAAAAAAAAAAAAAAAACTCATCCAATGCTGATTGCAAATTAAAAATGAATTCATAACATTTGCTTCACCTGGCTTTCCTTAAACATCAAAATTGAAATGTTCGGATATACAATAGGATACAGTAAAAAAAAAGAAAAAAAATATATACTTAAAAAATTGCGACCAAAACTTGTTTTTTAATATTGAATAAGAAAAATACTGTGTTTCAGAATTTTTTAAACGTATATTCTGATATGTTCGGATATACTGCAGGATGCAGTAAAAAAAATAAAATGAAAAGATAAAATGATTTTATCATTATAAAACGTAATTGCGACCAAAACTCGTCTTTGATATTGGACTAGCAGGCTTTGCCCGCTTCGCTGGTCATTATATTAAAATGAAATCTCAAAATACAATATCATTGATAATAATAATAATAAAATCATTGAAATCAGTCAAAATCTAAGTTAAAGTTCTCGATACCTTCGATAGCGGTTTTCTCACTCGCCACATTTCACAAAATCCCTTTATAATGCATATTGCATACACATATCTCACCCACATATTAAAAAATCGGGATTCTAGGATCATTTGAAGCAAAGGTATGTTTAAAAAAGTGTTCTTTTAGCCCCGGCCCACTCGTAAAGGAAAGGAGGGGGAGATTTTGCAAAATATTTTTATATTATGAGTTACCCAGTGGCAGAAACACCGCGACACGGCGACATAGTCGGGGACACAGAAAAACGGTTTGAGGACAGTTTTTGTCTGCACTGATAAAAAAATTTGTCTGCAACTTTCGAATAACAAGTCACTTAAAAAAAAAAAATTTCTGCATCAAAACTAAAACTAATACTTTTATTATTCATAATTATTTATGTTGTTTTGTGTCAAACATCGCTGTGAAATATTTAATTGAATGAATACACTAAATTGTTTATACTATATTGTTCTGCAGTAGAATTGATTCGTGTATAGTTGCACGAGATCACCACTGATGTTAAGCCCCCACCCCCCTCCCCCCAGTCAGCTTTCAGGCTTTTTGAGTAAGCCATTTTCAACCCTCATTACACGCAAATTTTGCAGACAGATTATGAAATTTTAAAAGCCAGTTGCAGACAACTACAAAACTTTCCGCCTCTGGGATGAGTTAGATACAAATAACTCACCCACACATGGAACATCGCATTTATAAGATAATTTACTGCAGAGTTACACATGAATACATGTCCCCACCCCCACCCCTTAAGGAGAGGTGGGGTGGAGTTTCACAAAATGATTTTGTAGTGTGCGTTGAATACGCATAAGCAGTCAACGCATCAAAAATTGCCATTCTAAGGTAGTTTAGAACAGAGTTACGCATGGAAACATGTTTTTAATCCTCTTCCCCAACCCTCAAGGGGGTGATAGCACGGAATTCCAAATAATCCCTTTGTAGTTTGTTGGAGTTGAGTACACATAACCAATCAACCTATAAAAAAATCGCTTCCTGAGATAATTTGGAGCAGAGCTACTCTTTAAAACGTGTTTTTGTCCCCCACCCCGCCCTTAAAGGGGGGAAAAGGAAAATTTCACAAAATCGACTTATATGCGTGTTGGGAATGCATAACCAGCCCACGCATAAAAAATCGTCTAAGATAGTTTGGAGCAGAGTTACGCATGAAAACATGATTTTGCCCCACCCCCAAGGGGGATAAGATGGAATTTTACAATATCCCTTAGTAGCGTGTGTCTTGAGTACGCATAACCAATCAACATATCAAGAAATCGCTATTCTGAGATAATTTGGAGCAGAGTTGCTCTTTAAAGCATTTTTTGCCCCCCTCCACGTCTTTGAAGGAGGGGAGGAGGGATTTTTGTAAGATCCCTTTATAATGCGTGTTGGGAATGCATAAACAACGCATATGTAAAAATTAAGCTTACTGAGATAATTTGAAGAAAAGTCATGCTTGGAAACATGCTTTTTGCAACACCACCCCCAAGGGGCGGATAATACGGAATTTTACAAAAATCTTTTTTTAGTATGTGTCTTGAATACGCATAACTAATTGACATAGCAAAAAATCGCTATTCTGAGTTAATTTGGACCACAGTTACTCTTATAAGCGTGTTTTTGCCTCCCTCTGCCCTTAAAGGGGAAATAACATTTTGTGAAATCCCTTTACTGTGCGTGTTGGAAATTAATCTTGCTTAGATACTTTGAAGGAAAGTTATGCTTGGAAACGGGTTTATATTGCCCCCCACTCCAAGAGGAAAAGGGGGGACTTTCGCAAAACCCCATTACATTGGACGTAACTCCACCCCTCCCCCGCAAAAAACCAAACATGAGGTTTTGGAAATATTCTCAAGAAGATTCTTGGCCATCTTCTATATCTTTGCGCTGTTATTGATACAGTTTTACTCGAAAATCCGTATTTTGTTAAATTTGCCTGCGAAAATCGTTTTTACCCCCACCCCCCCTTAAAAATCCAAAACTCAAATCGCAGAAAACGCTTTTTTTGCACTCAAGTCTAGTCTCTCTCTCTGCAATTTCTTTACCGTGAAGCAATTTGGAGCCGAAATTTGCTTATAAGGGGGGTTTTGCCTTATACCAAACAGGGGGGAGAGGGGATATTTCGCAAAATCCCGCCATAATGGGCGTCAGTGTCGTAAAACCAACGTGTTCACCAAAATTTGCGAGTCTGTCTCCCATAGAATCGCCACGGCTGTGTTGAGTCAGTGAATCAGTAATTTTACTCTTTTATTCCCCCAAAAGGGGGGATCAAATTTGTCTCCTCGTAACTCCCCCCCCCCGAAAAAAAAAATCGAAAATCGGAAAAAATCAAAAATGAGTTTTTGCAAATACATTCAACAAGACGCTTGGCGTTTTTTTATACTTTTATATCTTTGAGCTATTATTGCTAGAATTTTACTCGAAAATCCATGCATTGCTAATTTTGCCTCCGAAAATCCTTTTTACCCCCTCTCCCCCCTTAAAATTCCAAAATCGCAGAAATTGATTCTTCTGTACTTAAGTCTAGTCTCCCCATTTGCAATTTCTTCACCGTGAAGTAATTTGGAGCCGAGTTATGCTTATAAAGATCTTTTTGCCTCCTGCACCTTCGAAAATCATCTTCATCCCCTTCCCTCCTTAAAAATCCAAAACTCCAAAATCGCAGAAATTGGTTTTTTTTTTGTATTCAAGTCTAGTCTCCCCATCTGCAATTTCTTCACCGTGAAGTAATTTGGAGCCGAGTTATGCTAATAAAGGTGGTTTTTGCCTTTCGCAAAATCCCGTCTTAGTGAGCGTCAGGGTCCTAAAATCAACCTGCTCACCAAAAATTGTGACTATCTCTCATAGGATCGCCACAGCCGTGTTGAGTCAGTGAGTGAATCAGTGAGTTTACTCTTTTATATATATAGATTAGAAAAATATTGTGTTTCAGAATTTTTGAAACGTATTTCAAAAATCCATTTTTGCTAAAAAAAAAAAAAAAAAAAAAAAAAAGATTATTTTCATTTTCTCTATAACTCTTATAAGAATGTCGTTCCTAATATCTAATAAGCAAAATAAAGTTGGTTTAAATGTTTTTAAGGGCTATACAATGTTTGAATATTATCTAATATTGTCTTAAAATTCCATAATTGCACAAAAAAGTCATAAAATTTCAAAAAATGAGAATTTTAATATAATATTTAACGGTTAATTAAATATTATTCTTAAAATAAAATAACAAAAAGAAAAAAAGTAAAACTACATATTTATATATATATGTTTATTCTGGAGTATCCATGAACTTTTACCAGTATTTTTGAATAGTATTTTTATATAATATTTATCAGCAATTAAAGAAGATGAAAATTATGGTTTGTAAATGGCGCTATGAAAATATTTTACAAATTGTAATAACTCTGCACAAATAAATGTCATTTAAGGTTTTTTTCAAAATTTTTATACAATCAGAAAGTGTTATGATGCTTCATAACTGTTTGTTCATTTTTAATATTTCATAATTAAAATTTCTATTCTGTAAAAGAAAAAAAAAGAAAAGATAGGTTTTCTTAACTAAATTTTTTAGGTTTCAAAGCGACTTGTAATCTCGTGTATTGCACGTTAAAAAGAAAATAATCCTTTCTTGAAAAGTATTTTTTGTCGAAAGTCCCTTTTGTATTTTCTTTTGTGATATCTTTAAGCAAACTAGAGGAAGCATTGCCCCGTGCATTCACTTTCACAAAAGGTGTTTTTTTCTCTCTCTTTTCATCCCTTACAGCCGTGAGAGAATATCTGTGTTTCTTGTTCCTAGGTGGAGAAGAATGTTACTTTTCTTCCGTTTTTGTCAGTTCGACAGGGATGTGTCAAATCGTTGAGTAGGGAGGAGACGGTCGAAGGTCAGCAGATGTCTTCTCTCAGCTGTTTTTTTTTGACGGGTACAGTGGCAGAATGAAATAGGGAAATGCCTTAGAGATTAAAATATCTGCCTCTACCTGGGGGGGATGAAAATGGGTATTGCAAGGTTAGCTGACTGTATGGGCGTGAGAATTTTGGTTTGAGAAATATTTTTAAATGTGGGCGTATTAATTTTTAGTAGGTGAGACCAAGGTGATAGTTTCGGTTAGTTGTAGCGAATCAGATTCTCTTTTTTTAGCTGAGGCGAATGGCAACGAATCATATGTTGGTTACGTTTTGTTCCAGTGATTGCGTAGTTTAATCGTGCGACGGGGTACTGAGGGAGTATTGGTTTTCGAGAGGTATTAAGAACTTTTTTTGTTCGGTGTTTCTTTTAAGGGAGAGGGGCCTTTGGCCCTCTCTCAGACACGACTGGAGTTCTCTCGTAGATTCACCTTGCGTCTCGCTGTGATACTTTTGAGTCTTCATCTCTCAGATGCCCTTTTGACGCTCCATCTCTCTTCGAGGACTGACCGGAGTCCCCATCATCGCTACCTTGGCCTGATGTTTGTTTATCTACGACGTAGTTCAATGGTGAAATATAATGATAAGCCGCATCCTTTGGATCGTGCTCGTAGAAATTTGGGAGCTTGCTTGTAGGACATAGGGTACTTCGCTCTACTCTTTTACTGCCTATAGTGAGAGGCTGAAAACCTAGAAAAAGTGGAAGTAGTAATGTTGGCTGAAAGGTCATTCGCCGAGGGCTACCAACGATTTTGGCTACTCTTCTTAGGATGTGTTATGACTTGTGATTGGAAATGATGTGACACCTCCTGCCAGCCTGTTAAGTAGTATTTTGTTCATTTTTCTTTACTCCTTTTCTTCATAACTAATTAAGTATGTGCAAGAATAGCATTAATATACTTTACCTATGTTCTGTTGTAATCAGTATTAAAACCTTGAGATATGTTATTTAGAGAAAAGAAAAAAATTATCACTGCCTTGTCCGCGTCACCGTCTGGTGATTGTAAGAAGTAGTTATATGTTGTAAAAAAAAAAAAAAAAAAAAAAAAAAAAACTAGATGTTACCCAAAGGAAACTTTTTTTTTTTTTTTTTTTTTTTTTTATGTGACTTGACTATAAATAATCCCAGACAGCACATCGCCTCCCCAGGATGTCTTCAAGATGACTTCTGGATGAAAAGACATCCCAGAAACGTCCTTAAGATATACTGTGGATAAGTTAAGCTTAACTGTGCTGTTAGGGATGATTAAAAATGTATGATGTGTGTAATATGTTGAGAAATCAAAAATCAACTTTTAAAATAAAACTTTTTCAGTTTTAAAAGCTAATTTTATTTGTATGTTTTATTTAGATACTCCTGCCAATTACTGTGTGAAATAAAATTAATTGGATTTTGATAGAATAATTTAAGATTAAATTTTTGCTTGGAAAACTAAAAGAAATGAAAGGAAAATTCTACTTATGTGAAATGTGTTATTTCACCTCGAAAATGGGTTATTAATTTATGATGCGCATTAGATCTTAGTAAAGGACCAAAAGTTTTAGAGTTAATTATCCCGTAGAACGTTATTCCATATATTTTATTTTTATTAACTTTTGCTTGTGTGGTGAATATACTTTACAGTATAATCTGGAATACAATTGGTTTGAGATAAAAAAATTAAAAAGTCAGTTTTGTTACTCTAATGAATTACTTTGAAAATTGAATTGGAAAGATAAATTTAGATTTTAAAGCAAGGAAAGGAATTGTTTTTCCTGTGAAGTAATTCCAGATTATACAATGTGTTTGATTAATTAGCTATTAATTTTAGATGTAATGATTTTAGAAGTAATACTTTGTAACGTAAAAAAGTTTAAATCTTTATTTAATTTCTTTTGGGTCAGGATTTGGGTCTTGTGTTGTTTTGTATATTCACCAACTGTTTTATTATTTTTTTACTTTGAGGGATGTTGTAATTAAATCTGGGATTTTTAATGTAACTGGGTTTAATACTAAGTTAATTATTCCGGGTTATCTAATGAGTACTGTATGGGCGTTTTTGTACTAAATACAAATAATAAATAAAAATTGTCACTATACGATCATTGCAGTTTTAAAATATTGTTGTTCAAAAATTGAATTTAATTTAAGTGATTTTAAAAACGAAGGTAAAGAATAATTATCACAAAAGCATCTCGAGGTTCCAATGCAGCAAACAAAAAAGCAGAAAAAGGAATAAGGTCACGTGATAAAAAAAATTTAGAAGCCGCTGATCATAACTTGTTGCCCTCACGCAAAGTATAATTTATTAAATAAAGACGTGTTCACCTTTAGTTATGTCAGATTTCATTTTGTGCGCGTGAATCTTTTTCATAGATTTAAGACGCCTTTTAGCTTCGAGTGAATTTATATAGACGATATATATATATATATATATATATATATATATATATATATATTGCTTTAATTTTGCATTTCAGCGTGAAATTGAGTATGGAAACTAGGAGTGATAGGGAACATCAGGTCTTCGAAAAACCATGGAAATATGTAATCATATGTTACGAACACATAATGAAATTATCAAGTTTTTTTTTTGAAGCTACTGAATAATTAAATGCTCGATAAGAATTCAATGGAATCCGCTGATAGCAAATATTAGCCTGTTTTCGCAGATAAGAGCTAGTTTGAATCATGTATCGATTCCAGTTGTCTCTAGAAAATGACAGAAAATTACAAACTCAAAAGACTCCTTTAATCCAAAATGTGTTCTGTGAAAAACGAACATTATAATAAAAACACAAATGTATCTGTCTTCAACCTCCCCAATTATTCATTGCCTCCTAGTTGAAGGGATGAAGATCTATTAATAGAACTATCACGTGATTTTACATCTGCCTTTTTTTTCCTCAGAATAGATTCTGAGTTAGTTTACGTTTATGTTTCATTGTGAAAAGTGAGAGATTATATCTCGCTTCCTTTTCTTTTCCTTTTTCTTTTCTTTTTCATTAAATGTACAAGTTTAACCACAACCATTTTGTCGACTTGTGTTTTTGCATCATACTTACAAAATTAATTTTACAGAAAGAAAATAATAATTAATATATAAAATAAAATACTAAGAAGATAGCATCAATGGGACGCCAGACTCTTCAGAACAGAAAAGGTAAGCTCATAATTCTTTTTTTTTTTCAATACTTTTGATTTTGAAGACATATAATTGCTTTTCAACTTTTGTTTAATGAGCTCAAAATGCCCTACCGAGTTAGGAAAATTTTTCCATAAGAAAAAGCAATCTTTAAGTCATTAGATCGTTTCGTAACAAGTATAAATAACGTTTTATTTTCAGCTGCAAAACTGTTTACATTTTGTTTGAAAATCTCCGTCTTCTCAAAGCTTTAAGAAATGGTTTAGAGGTAACAGGAAACAGAGTGAAAATGTCCAAACCATAGTTTTCTAGTTGAAAATAAAAATCTCTGATATATACATACATATCAAAATGATCTTAGGATTTGAAGAATTCACTTTCCTAGAAATAATTAGATTCGAGGCAGTCTTTCATAATTACCTATAATATATCGCCAATAACAGTAGAAAATTCGCTGACAGCCGGCTCCATTAAATTCTTATCGAGCTTTAAATCATTCGGTACAGACAAATAAAGTTGCATAATTTTTTCAAATGTCAGTTACATATTATCATATTATTCCTTTGGGTTTCAGAGAAACCCCACCTTCAACATTACTCCTCGTTTCATACTGAAACTAATGCGTAAATGTAAAATTAAGCAAAAATAAAATTTTCTTGTTACCTTCTTAAGTTCTCTCTGAGCTAAAAGGTGTCTAAAATCTAAAATGAATATTCACACAGAACACTTCTGACGAGATCCAAGATAAACACTTCCTTAGTTACAAGGAGACGGCAAGGGTGTGGGGTCCTCAAATCGAACGGAGGTTCCGCGTGTAGTTAGCACTCAGTGAGTGTATTCATATACTCAAAACCTAGAACGCATTACTTAGCCATCGCCGAGAAAAGAATTCCTGAAGTTTAAAAAAAAGAAAAAAAAAAATATTTGTATTAAAATTTAATAAATCGTTATAAACAATTTCTTTACAACTTTTATACATTGTTAAACCGCAAATTTAATGATTTCTAACTTTTTAACATTAAATATATGGAAATTTATTATTCGCATGTGGTTGGAATTAAATAAAATTCAATATATCAAAAATAATATGAAGAATTTACAAATTACAAATTAAAAAAGGTGCATTTATTTGTTGTGCAAGTTGTCGACAAAATTTGTGTTTTTCTTGTTTTTATGATAAATATCATCCAGGTTTGTGTGTTCGTAAAGATGAATGATTGAAAGAATTGCTAATGCTATAAACGTATAATCATAAATATTCATTGTATTTAATAATTTTTATAAAAAATAAATGGTAATGTTTAAAAGAACTGTGGCTTTTGTATTTATTCTATCTACAGTTCTAAGTTCTAATCGTTAAAAAGTTAGAAATCATTAAATTCGCGATTTAACAATGTATAAAAGTTGAAAAGAAATTGTTTATAACGATTCATTAAATTTTAATACAAATTAAAAAAAATTTTTTTTCAAACTTCAGGAATTTTTTTCTCGGCGATGGCTAAGTAGTGCGCTCTAGGGTTTGAGTATATGAATACACTCACTGAGTGCTAATTACACGCGGAACCTCCGTTCGATTTGAGGACCCCACACCCTTGCCGTCTCCTTGTTAATAAATAAACACGTTACACGTGAGGGTAACAAGTTATGTCTAATAGACCTGAACAGAGCACAAATGTAATGACAGACAATCGCAAATAAAAAAAAAATATATTTAACTTCGCAACATGCATTTAAGTTTTGTTTTATTCTGATTATTTCCTTTTTTTTTTTGGTTTTTTCGTAAGCGTGGTTATTGAAAATAGTAATTCAAACATAACTCAGTACTAATCACTACACAGACATGTAAAGAATTTTTTTTTTTTTAATTATTAATTACAATTGATCAACAGTAATTGTGGTCAGAAAAACTAAATTTGGTGCACATAGAGAGTAAATTATTTTCTTTAAATCAAGGTGATTAATGCAGCGGATACGTCTCAAGGCTATCAAATGAAACATCGTTGCATTCTAAATATATACATAGGTTGCTTCTTTAACCCTTTCATTCCCCGTGATGCCAATTAGAATCATAACGTTTCAGATTTTCTTTCTTTCCATCTAATACTCCCGCTGATTCAAAATGAACACTACTAAAATCTATATACATTTTCCCACCGAAAAAAAATATATATTTTAGATGATTTTACTATCCTTGTTGATAAATGAAAATATATTTTACTCTATTCTGATAATAATATTGGAATCAGTTTCCTGTTTTGGGCAATTTAAATAAATTAACTGTTTGAAATATTTATTTTATTTTTTAATGTTTATAATTTGTATTTTAATTAATTGCAATATGTATTTCTTCCAAAATTTTGTCATTTTTATTTATTGAAAAGTTATGATTTTAAATGGTTATATTAAACACAAATAAACACCTCACAGTTGCTTTTTTAGCTATATTATTTCGTACGCTGATATTACTTCTATTTAATATATATATATATATATATATATACTACTTTTAAAATAAATTTATGACTAAATATAATATTTATTGTTTTATGGATGGAAAAAATTGGGAATGAAAGGGTTAAAAGGATGTGAATTTTCAGAAGTGTAACATAAATCTAAATTAAAATAAGAGATAAATTTTGTTTATTGAATCAAATTTTAATTGTAATTACGGCTAATGACATAGCACAATTTCACACACACACTCTCATTTTTTCCCTAGTGACAATTAAACAATCTGAATTTATGCACAATTTTGCTTGATGCAGAGAATGTACAGAGTTTTCAGATACTAATAACGCTACTCGGCATGAAAACTGCCCCCGACATACGTTAAAGGTCATTGCTTTTATCATTGTAATCGTCAGTCGTTATCTACCTTTAGCACACGTTTTGCGATAAGAGAGTAAACTTTATGGTGTTCTCGACGGTGGTGATATTGTGTGGTGATCTTTAACACGTTTCAAAGGAGGATTTTTTACTGGTCATGTTTTACTGGTCAAAACATTTAACGTGGGATTTATTGAAAGCAAACGTTGCACAGTGAATGAGTCAAACTTTCTTGCGAGGGCTTTGAGACCTTTACTCCATTCACCAACACTTAAAAAAAAAATCACTGCATAATTTTATTATTTGGGGTGTTTTAGTAAGAAAAAATGGCAAACTGGAAGCTGGAATATGTAAAAAATAAGAGAAATATTGCGAAAAAAAAAAAAAAGAAAGAAACTATTTTTATTGATTTATTTTTGTTTTCTGGGCACAAATCCCCTCAAATATCATCCTTATTACAAATGTTCGTGTTTTAGAACTTTCTGCCTCTGTAGCTTCTCAGGTCAGAAGACATTTAACGGTTAAAATAATCATTATTTCTCTCCAAATCAAACTGATGGGTATGAAATTTACCAAACAATAATAAAAATGGGGGAGGGGTCGTATAAAAAAAAAAAAAAAAAAAAAAAAAAACGGTGGGTGATGGGGTAAAATGGGGGCAAGATTTAGAATTAGGATGTCATTTTACATAAGAATCTGCAAGAATGGCATCAGATATCTTTTTTTTTTTTTTTTTTTTTTTTTTTGGCAGAGCAGTATAATTTATCGCTTAACGCTATTTTTTCCAGGGTTAAATTCTCAAATAACTGCGATAGATGGAGCTCTTCAATTAATTTTTATTGAAATATTTGGGATATTTTTTAAAACGTATGTACTGAAACTCTTGAGAACGCTTCTTGAAGTAACAATAGTTAAAGTCGAGTTTCCCGTAAAAGTGTAAGAACGAATAAAATATTTTTTTCAGAATGCGGAGCCTGATTTAATCTCGTCAAACAAACATCCTATATAAATTTTACAAAGCCATCATCAGCCATTCTCTGTACGGATTCTTCTATTTAAACCGGTTAAGGTATATAACTCCACAACTTTAACATTTAAAAAGACTTTTCATGCATGAAAATAACGGTCTAGCGCTTTCAGAGACCTAATGTAAAATAAATAATAAATAGTGTTATATACTTCACCATCGCTACTAACCAATTGCATTTCAAAGCATTCAGCGCATTAGTAGGAAAATAAGTTCGTAATGATTACATAAAAAGGCATGCTACAACAGCTTATATTATCTTATTAATACAGCTCGTTAAAAAATAATTATAGAATTATTTTTCTTTGCATTGTTCACCCTAAACACTTTTGAAATGTCTATAAAAAATGTTTTTATTTAGCGATTTTATATTAATTTCTTATATATTCTTTTTTAAACGCGGGTACTAAATTTGAAACGAATTAAGGTAGGTAACGAACTAATTCGTATAAATATGCCGGTATATTCGTTGGAATAACATTCAGAAACATAATATTCAATGGTTAATTTATGCTAATTAGTCTACAATAACAATGTTCTATTGCATGAAAAAAAATAAGTAATGTTATATGTCGTTTAATTATTTACAGTCATTCTCTTTTTTTTTTTTTTTTTAAAGACGTAAGTTTCATCATTTTTAGAAAAGTTATTAATAGATCTTTTAAGATGTTCTTTCATGTTCAGCAAACTTTTAGTGGATTTAACTATACATTTTATAGCAGGCCTGTCCAACCTGAAACACTTGGCGGGGCGCATTGGAAGCTTTTTTTCATTCAGGGGGGCTGCACTGTGTGTACGTATGGAAGTGTTTTTCATATACGTTTATGAGGGTATGAATCCTGTATGTATACATACTTTTTTATTTCCGGAAAGGAGAGGATAAAGAGTTAGAGCATAATACATTGACAATAAAATATTTTCCTTCATATATGAACAATAAAACCGTCAAAAATTTATCACATTAATAGCTATACTAAAAATAATTAATAATGGATTTAATAATATATACGAGGGTTAGTCAAAAATTATCCGAAATTTTGACATAGCTCTTCTTACACTGTTCATACTGTCCTCTGTCCTCGTTCATTTTATTAGTATGCTGTTGTGGTCATGCTATGAACATTTGAGTTTAATTCCTCCATCTGTCTTCCTTTCATAGCAGATAGATCATAACTGCTCCATTAGAAGTTTGCACCAAAAAGGAACAAAGAGCAGTGATCCTGTTTTGGTGGTCAGAAGGTGTATCGGGTTTCACAATCAACCAATGAATTTCTGCACAATACGGGAAAAGTGTCTTGCCGCAACAAAGTGTTGATTGAAAAATTAAATGGTCGCACAATTGTTATGCACAAGGAAGGAGCCGGGCGACCATTTACGGTCAGAAAGGATGACAACATTGAGCGTGCATGTGACATGGTTCTGTTAGACGAGTGACTATTGATGAAGTGGCACATCGTCTGCAAATTAATCACCTAATTGCGACCCCTGATACACTTACCGAACACCAAAACCGGATCACTGCTCTTTGTTCCTCTTTGGTGCAAACTTCTAATGGAGCAGCCATGATGTACTGCTATAAACAGGAAGGCAGATGGAGTGATTAGGATCAAACAGCATGATAATAAAATACGAGGACAGAGAACAGTATAAACAGTGTAAGAAGAGCTATGTCAAAATTGCGGATAATTTTTTACTTACCCTCGTATATGTAGGAAGTATCTCTTCCACCGATCAACAGATGGCGCTGTCTCGGATGTAACCAGGAACGAGGTGACAAGTAGAAAAGTTAGTTAGTATCCGTTTAACAGTGGAGAGAGCTGGTGAGACCGTCAGCGCGAAGTCTGACATGGTCATTTTCTTTTAATTCGAGCATGAAACGCTCTGAGTAGTTGGGTAGAGCCATGCAAGGCTCAATACTTCAATCGAACTATGTTCTATAGCACGCGTAGGGGCTTTTCGTCCTAAATACTGTTTTTTTTTTTATTAATCTTCTTAATGGTTAGAGCTTCATGTTAAGCCAAGGAATCACCAAATGATTACTAGTGAAGATCTGCTGTTATAATAATTCTTATGTGTCTTTTTGTGTAACTGATGTTTTGAGTGTCTTCAAATAAATGTGCCGTAGTTTAATCTCCATCTCATCATTGACCCTACTTCTAGACGCCGAATCAAGATTTTAACACACACACACACACATACATACATATATATATATATATATATATATATATATATGTATATATAAATTAGAGTGTATAGTCTGATTATTTAGAAACCATTGAAAGGTATTTTCACTTTAAAAATTCAGATTAGATTTATTAATGGTTAACCAAGTTCTCAAATTTTAAATACCGTTAACTTTCTCGTGGGCCGCAAAATACTACACTGTAAATAAAAAAGAAAAAAAAAAATGTAAAATTACAACGAATATTCCTCATCTTGTGATGTGATAAAATCAAGCACTCGAGTTGTAAAAAATTTTCAAGCAGAACGTGCTGTTTTCTTACATTCTCTATGACATCAAACAGTCATGTGACACAGATACGCGAATCAGCTTCAAACACAAGCTAAAACTTTTAAATGCTTATTTAGACGTCTGCTATGATAAATGGTAAACGAAAAAATGGCGGATCGAAGCTGTGATTGGAATTCACTTTAGGTCCAACGACAAACAAGTTATAATTGTTTTAATTTTGATTTTATTTCTTCTCTTTTTTAATTCTGTCAATATAAGTTTCATAAGGGTCTGCGTTTTATTAATGAAATCTAATCTTAATTAAAAGCTGTCTCTCCTGTAACTTCATTTTTAATTATGAGTAGTAAAAGTTACAACACAGTAATTATTTACTCCCGAAATAAAACTATATATATATATATTTTTTATTTCAAGTTTCCTTTATTTTATGCATCATGATTACATTTTTATCTTTTAAATTTGTTCACTTTTTTAGATAATTTCGATGTCGTTTATTACGCAGAATGTATTGATATAGTTTTTTTTTTTTTTTTTTTTCTTAACTTGTTTATTTTGTAAAATTCATATGTTTCCTAAAATTGTATAGATATATGTATTCTGCAAAATGTAGTTTAATAAAGAATTGAAAACTCATTTTAATTTTCATAAGTTCTAAAAAAATATTAATGTAGTTATAATTATTTGAAGTACTTATTAAATAATGCTTCTCATTTGACTAATTTAATATTTCTTTAGCGGATAAAAAATTGATACTTAATTATTTTTAAAGTAAAATCAGCAATATAAGACCTTTTTTTTTTTTTTTTTTTTTTAATGGTTAAATATTTTTATGTTGTAAGGAAATTGTAACTGTATTACAATTCTAATATTCCTTTATAAAATAGAATTTATAAAGGAATTATACTGTTTCTGTAATATAATTATAGTGTTTAAAGTTATTATACATATATTTCCTATTAAAAATGCATAACATCTTCAAACTTATATTGACAGAATAAAAACGATGAAATAAATAAAACAAATTACAAGAAATAAAAATTAAAACACTTATAGGTTAAAATAAGTAGAAAACATAAAAGAAAAAAGAAAACTAATCTTTTTTTTTTTTTTTTTTTTCCCGAATGATAAAAATAAATACAACACAACGTGTTGTCTTTGTAAATTCAAGCGCGTATTTATTTACAACATACTTGAAATTTACCTCACGTGGTGCTGGCGATTTTTTTACCGGCACATTGTGATGTAATCTAGCGTGTTTTTTACAGTGTACACGGCAGGCCGCATGCGTTCCGGGGCCCGCGTGCTGGCCGCCCCTAGCTTACTTTTAATATACGGCCTTGAAATTTTAGAACTTTTAACTGTTTATTTATTTTTCACTATACAATGTATTCTTTACCAAAAGACTTATCTCAAAAATTATCAATAACACTTCAATTTTATTTATTATTCAACAATTTTATAACATTTGTATTATTTTTAATCATATCGCTTATGCGCGAGGAAATTGATACAATATTAAAATGATGACGACTGCATAGACTAGCTTTTAATAAAACAGACATAGCTGCCTCTCAAGTGAATAATTTTCGAGAAAAATATCAGGCGTGTCTTGTGCACATTAGGGTATTTCATACACGTTTTTCAATAAAATAAAATCAAAAGTTGCATTTTTTGATTTGTAGTGATTTTCTTGTCGTTTTGAGAAATGTAAAATTCTTAAAAAATATTTACAAGTAATTGCAAAATATTTTACGCATTTTAAAACTACTTAAAAATTTTATAAATAAAAAAAATCTAAATTTTAGACTTGATTTTAAAATCAAAACTTTGTGTGCATTTTATATATTTATTTTACTACACAGCTGGTAAAATGTTTAAAGCGAAAGAGAAATGCGGAATGCAATCGTACTAAAAAATGGATATATCTTGAAACTGATACTGAACCTTATAAAAATTTCATAAAAGCATTTTTCCAAGTAAACCATTATTTAAATAAGCAAAAGAAAAAAAAATACTTATGTAAAAAGAAGTTTCATTTTATGTAGAAAAATATCTTTACTATTTTTTCTTTCCTTTCGATTTCTTTTTCGTTTAAAAATATCTTTAGTAAACTTTTGCCCTTTATGTTTTATTAATATTTTGCCTTTTTCCTGTTTTTGAATAAGCTTCCGCTAAATATGTTTTCAAAAACAGGGATTTGTTTTAGAAATACTCCACCTTATAGAGATGAATATTAAACTTTGAAGTAAGTTTGAAGCATGCATACCAAATACACTTATTTCGAAAGCTTCTATGTAAATTTGAAATTTTAGATTTTCTTTTTTAAGTATTCCTTTATGCAAGTTATATCATGTATTTTGGCGGTTTCATTTTAAAACTAAGTGGGTTGTTTACTTATGCATTACCAACAAACTGCATTAGAAAGCTCTTTTCAATAGTTTACTTAAAAAAGATCCCTTCTAAGCATTATTTAAATATATTAAGATTTTAATCAATGGTAGGTATCTTTCATTTCCCAATGGCATTCTTTTAAAAGCGCAAATAAAATTTTTAAATATAGATTTTTTAAACTCACGTTGTTGAAGAAAATTTGAGAATCAATTAATTTATATATAACATTTGTAATAGGGTAAGAGCACCAGTGATTGACACTTTTAGAGCAATCTCTGATGTTTTTAATGTTCGGGTCATCAGAAAATATTTTTAGAAATCTTAAGGTAGTACATATGGTGTGATAGACATTCAGAACCACATATATGTTAAATTATATACATTTGATAACAATTACTTTTTTAATGAATTTTTATTTGACACCCACTCAATGTTCCAGTAATTGACACCGCCGGTTTTTCATTTTATCAGTAATTGGTTTATGCTCCAGTGCTGGACAGTGCTAGTTAATTATTTTATTATTTTCTTCATTCAAAAGAAGATAGTATTATTTAAAAAAAAAAAAAAAAAATCTAAAAACTTCCGAATTTACGATGCATTTACACGTATTGAGTGATCCAGAACTGGATTTGATCATTTTTGGAAAATGTCTGCCTATCTAATCGTTTATCTGTCTGGTGTGTAACAAATATTTTGTGTCGGCTGTAACTAAAACAGCAGCACAGAATTTCATTTCACACATATATTCATAATGATTGAACCTTGACATAAATTAATGTCCATCAACGTGTAGTTCAAATCACTTAAGTGGCGCTGCTATTCTTCGATTTTTTGAATTTAAAAGAATACGGTATCTTAAATTGTATTATGTATATACGAAAAAAACTTGATATGTGAGAAGGCCATTATTAATCGTTTCTCCTAATTATTTTGAGTACATATCGGCTGATAGATGGTTTTGCTATATGAATTTTTCCCCGAAGGACGGGAAGGCTATATCTCAGATTCTATTGAACATAATTGCACAAACCTGGGTATTTGAAAGGAAAATTATGTTACACTATGCTGATGAATTGTGAATTCATGAATCCCCAACTGATCAGGTTGAAATGCATATCAACCGACAGGTGGCATTGCTGTACTCAAATTTTCTCCGTAAATAGGAAGGCTAAATCTCAACTTCCATGACATACAAAAGAACCAAATTTCATGCATGAGATAAAGATTAAGAAAACAAATATTTACTTAATTTAGGTGTATATCGGCTCGCAGGTGGCACTGCTTTTATTTACCTTCTGTGACTTAACATGGCTGTATCACAGAATATCTTGAATAAAATTGTACCAAACTCAATATGTAAAATTCTTATAGTGAGAAATTATTATTAATTTGTGCATGTTAAACAGTAAGTCACGCACATAAAAAAGATATAGAAGAAAGTTTTGTGATGTAAAAAACATACTAATTTTTATTATTAAAACACATGCAAAAGCCCCAATCAAATCTAAAATTTTTACACATCTTTGTGTGGGGGGATAGAAAATAAAGAACTAGATTATAGTGCGATAGTAACTGAAAATTGATGGAAGTGCATTTCAGGTTTTACCGTATATTATAACTATAGGATTATATTTAGATGTACTATGTGGTTTGCACATAATCTTTAAAAGATATACAGGCTGCAATTGTTTAACCCCTTAACGCGCGCTGTCCTCGCTGCGAGGACGCAAAATTTAAGATCCAGCTGCAAAAATTCATCCCGGAAATTTTTTAGCAAAAATTCATGTTTATAACATATCAGAAAATGCCGGTTTTTTAAACCTTGAAATTTAAAATTTCTTTTAGTTTAATTTAGTTCATGAATTCCGGTGGAGTATAATTTAAATGTTTCAAATTGTCTTGCGCCGCAAAGGGTTAAGCGATAACATTCGTTTATATTGTTAGTGGAAGGGCTTTATTATACTATTTTACTCTCTAAAATTTCTGGAGTGGGAATCTCACTCCTTAAAAAAGTGACCATTATTTTGACACGAATTAAAGTGAGAAAATACTATTGTCACTCTTGAAAATGTGACATTTCTCACTTTTCTCGAAAGAGAGACTTCTAGTCACTCTGTTACAAAGAGTGATGTCATCATCAATTGCAAGATCAACCTGCTGAAGAGTGAAGATTTGCTGGCGCCATCTACTTTCCATATTTCGAACGAAATATGAAAGACGATTTCTATCTATCTCGCAATCTATTGCATGTGATTTGTTTAACAGAAATTATTGAATTTATTTGAGTTTAAAAAGAGAAAATAATTATGTTAAAATCTGTTTTGGTAAATATAATTTTTTTATACGATTGATAAAATTGAAGTGTTATCAGTAAAGAATCGAAAATCATAAGAAAGTTATGGAAATTCGTGATGAGAGCATGGAGTTTTATTTGGAAATATATAAGGTATAAAAGAAAATATCAATGCAAATACTTAATGCATAACATCTTAAAAGCGTAATAGGAATTTATATTTTTATTATATTCATTGATGCCTTAACACATGTGAAACATAAAAAAAGCTGGCTATAATATTTTACTAAAAATTAAAATCATCAGCGAGATTTAATACTCCTGAACAGACGAGTTTTTCAAGAAACTGTGGAGATTTGTCGTAAATATTTAACTTTTTTTTTTTTTTAAACATGCACACTCAAGAATTTTTCTTTTCCCCTAAGCTACACTTAAAATAACTATTTGTCTTAGGGAATTTCTTTTCAAATATACATTTTGATTTGAGAAATAATTCTAATTTTATTAATTTAAAAATAATTCCAATTTTAGTAATTTAAAGCAATTCTAACTTTAATTTTGAAATGTACATTAGAATTCTGTAATTTTATATTCTTAATAAATGAAGTAAAGGTTTATAAATGCGATTAATCTCTTATGTGAATGATTTACCACTGTAAATTAAGCAAGTTCTGTGTGTCCCTAGTGGTTCAGTGGTAAGACGCTCGCCTGCCACGAAGACGGCTACGGTTCGAATCCCCGCAGATCCAAAGCAAATGTGGAAAAAAAATTAAGATAGGAAAAAAAAAAGGAAAATGGTAGAAGATACCGTCTTGCGTATCCATATTATTTTTAGAAAAAATAAACAGTCATATTCTTTGAAATACTCGGAACAATCTCACTCTTAATAAAGAGTGAGAAATCTCACTCTTTCGAAAAGAGACTTCCCACTCTTTAGAGGTTGGCTCCATTTTGGCATGTTCAAAGAGTGAGATGCCACTCTTTTAGAGTCAGATCTCACTCTTCATATTTTAGAGAGTACCATGTCCAGGAAAGCTGCTCAGGAATGGAAATGAATTCCTCATAGACATACAATAAATAATATTTTTTCCGCTTATTATATGTATATTTACACGTTTTGAGGCTTCCTGATTACCGAAGTCAAGTTTTTTAAAGTTTGATCTTTGATTGTGTCTCTTACAAGGAAGGTCTCCTTAACCCGTTAGTAGTCGCTATAGACAGCGTCACCTATTACAGATTGCGCACTTTTTATTTAACTGTCACCAATAATTTTAAGAAGTGATGGGACACACGTTTCTTCGATTTTATTCGCGTTTTATGTATATCAAATGTCACTTCTAAAAATTTTTGGTGACTATTGAATAAAAAAGTCTGGCAACACTAACAGATGGGCGACAAATCGACCAACTAGTTTATTAACGGGTTAAAGCGCATACTCAGAATATTGTGAAAAAAATTACAGAGATACTACTTAAATAGGTAATAAAAGATCAATCAAATTTATCGGCGGAATCCCGCTAAAAAAGCTACAAAAAAAAAAAAAAAAAAAAAAAAATTGGCGCAAAAAGACGACGCACACGCAGTTTGGCGAGCAACATCCCTTCCCTCCAAACGCAAGTAATTTTAATGCGTTTAAGAGTTTCTGGAAAAACAAATCTTTCCCAATAGCGTTATATTAAATACAGTTTGAAATTAACCGATGAAAGAGTTGCCTGATTATCATTCAAGCTTGTTCGGCACGTGCATGTGATATTTTATTAAAAATATTTCGTTTTAACTTTGAAAAAAAAATTTTTTTTCCTCTTGCGAGTTAATATTTAAATTGCTGTCAAATACACATTTAAGTTATGCATATCTTTAGTTTTTTCATTGGTAATTAAAAAGTTTCTGTATTTTGCAAGTTTCAAATATTTATTTTTACTTCAGTTAAAGTTTAAAATGAATTTTACAATTTTATGTTAAATTTATTTTAAAGACTTTTTTATTAAAATGTCGTTGTAAATTAACATGTACGATGTTATTTGGATGCTGTATAAAAAATACAAAGAAAAAAAAAATATATATATATATACAGTCGGTAACAAAAGTCTTCGAATACTAGCAAACATTCGTATGTAAAAAAAAGTACACTTAATATTGCTTTGTTAAAGAAATCCTTGTCGAATCCTGTTTTTAGACTGACTAAGAACAGGATTCGACAAGGATTTATTTAACAAAACTGTATTAAGTGTACCTTTTTATATAGGAATTTTTGCTAGTTTTCGGAGACTTGTTACCGACTGTATATATGGCACTCGCAAATGTTACAAAAGAAGAAATTAGAAAAAAAAAACAAAACCTTGAAATATTAAAAAAAAGCAGTATGAGTATGTAAATTATGAAAAATTTGAAAGCATTCCTGTTAATGCGTATCCTTCGTCTAACGAAATATCGCAAAATTCCGATGAAAATAAGTATAATATCGAAATGCCTCTTAAAGATGTGAAACACACACACACACACAAAAAAAAAAAAAAATATATATATATATATACATCCTAGGACGATGAGAGGGCTCTAAAGTACTAGCATAATGTGAATTCTGGAAATCGATGTCGCAGTTTAAATGATGACCACGTAAAAAAAATAATAAATAAAATGTTAAACATGTGTTTAAAGAAAAGTGAATTGTATCATTCAGAGAAATAAATAGAAAATGTAACTAATGGTAAAGAAAAAAGGGAAGAAATAAAAAGTTTTCTTGTGAGGGGGATGGAATTACGTCTTCTAATGAAGTATCTTTCAATAACGAAGCGTATGCTCATACAAATATGTATATTCATATACAGTGAACCAAAACAAAAGTTGGACAGCAGACTTAAGCAATGTCATCGATTAATTATTTTGCAGTTCATAATGCTTTTAAAACAAAACAATATTCAGAAAAAAGACAATTTCAAAAACAAGTTAAAGATCTTAATTTGATTTCAGTAGTATATAAACATAAATTATAAATTTAAAAACATTATCACAAAAATATCTTAAATTTAAAACAAAATCATTCAATACTTCGTATTGAATTCAATACTTCGTGTACTTCGTGATGTTCTTTGGCTGCTACAATAGCTTCTAATTTGTTATTCATTGAAAAGACCAATTTTTCAGTGAGGTCTGTTGTACACTGTGCCATATATTCTGAACATCGCTTTTTAGTTCATTTTTATTTTTTTATTTCCTTCTCTCGTAATTTTCTCCATAAATGCCCACAGATGTTCTATAAAATTCAAATCAGGACTTTGTGGAGGATGGAGCAGTATTTTGTATATTGTATAGCAACCATTCTTTTAGAATCCGAGCGTTATGCTTACAAGAATCATTGTCTTTAACAAAAGAATAGTTTTTATTTAAATTTTATTTTGCAGCTGCGCCTGCTAAATTCTGTTTTAGAATATTTAAATATACCACTTTGTCCATTGTACCTTAGATAAACAGTAAATTTTGAACACCGCAAGCTGCCATCGCACCACATATCATAACGCTACCACCACCATTTTTAATAGTTTATTTTATATTTGCGGATTTTAGTGCTGTTCCTCTTCTTCTAAATACAAAGCGGCCGCCATCGGATCAAAACAAATTAAATTTTGACTCGTCTGTAAAAGTAACAGATTTCCAAAAATCTTGGAGTTTTCCAATATAGTTTTTAACATATTTAAGACGTTTTCTCACATTTCTGACAGATAAGTATGATTTCTTTCGAGGTACAGTCGGGGGAAAAAACGCAACACCCGCTGTAATTTCGTTATTAATAGGAACATCTAATAGACATAATTCAACAGGAAATTGAATGCTTTTTCTAAAAATGTCGTCAAAATTTGAATTAGGGGTCATCTACATATTCAAATGAACGCCAACTTCGACTTATTCAATAGCAACACCCAATTTTGACTTCATATTCGAATTTCTGAGAGTCTATTTAGATACATTACACTTGCGATTGGTCCAGACAGTACTCTCTGAAAAAAGTGCAATATTTTTCAAGTAAAAGTGTCTATTATGGCTGTACTGATCACCAATAAAGCTTAAATTTTCTATCGTAGGTATAACATAATATACGAAATGAAATAATATAGATACAACGCATAAACTAAATCTTTTTGGATACATTATTGTAAGGGTTCATGAAGTAAATATTAAACAATTTTAATCGCACTTACCAGTTTTGGGTCAGTTGAACTCTTTGGAACTGTATGATTCGTTTTATAATTTCTATGAAAATATAATTTCTTAATTAACCCTTTCGCGACTGTTGATGTAGATTCACTTCATTTGAAAATCTGTAACTCTGTCAGTGGGCGTTTCTTTCGTAATTTGTGTGTTACGTATTTCTTAGATGTGTACTCAGTGTTCATATTTTTGCAATAAAATATACTAAGGTGAGAAATATATTGTTTAGAAAGAATATAAATATAACGTATATCCATTTGTAACATAATTGTGAATACAGAAAAGTTGTTCTGAAATATTTTATTTTTAGAGAATAACGCCTGTAGGCGGATCTTACAGTCAAAAAGACAAAATCCTGCGGTCGCAAAAAGTGTTATAATATATTTATAAAAGTTAAAGTATATTTTTAAAAATATATAAAGTTAAAATATATTAATAAAATTTTAAAGACTAAAGTATCTTTAAAATAATAATCCTCCCACCACAAAATAAATAAATAAATGAATAAAAATAAAGCAATATATAAAGCAAATGACTTTAACTATAACGGTAGTTAAGAAACCATTTTACAAGTCTGCCTTGCATTCCAATTCCATTCGTTTTTTTTCTAATATACAATTTTTACATTAAACCTATTTTTCTATTTAAAATAGTAAACTCCGCCTATTTAGTGAATTTTTTCTTCTAGTGTTCGTTTAAAAGATTCAAAATTTCTCACCAGTAATCGATGAAGTAAATAACAAGTAAGTAATAAAAATATTTTGGTTATTTTTCTTGGTTATTTTTTAAGATTTGATTCGTTATCTCATGCAAAACTTTATAAGAGATGGCCCCCTAAACCACTCCAAAAGAAAGATTTATTTATATCTCGAAAACTAACAACTGGAATGAGCTGCAAATTTGCACACCCATATTTTTCAGCATTAGGATTATTTTATGTAAAAATTAATATAGGTCATAATTCATAATTTTCATGAATATGAATTTATTAATATTTTTCAGAATTAAAAATATTTTTTAGGATCAAAAGTAATGATGGATTATGTTTCTGTTTCTTCACTATAACTCGTAAAAAAAAAAAAAAAAAAAAAAAAAAAAAAATCGATCAAGTTCTTTTTTGTGAAGATATTAATAAAAATTTTAAATATGAATTTAACATTAGCTCCTTCAAACTTTGAACGCTTAAAACTCTGTGAAAAAATAAGTAAAATATACAACCAATAAACTTTTTTCGAGTTTTCGCGATCCCAGGAATTCTAAAATAACAGAAAAATGGGGCATTACCATTGAAAAAAATCAAAGTTGTTGCGCGTTTTAATATGTAGACGACCCCAAATTCAAAATTTCAGTTCATTTTCTGAAACTACTCACAATTCTCCGTCGAAAGATACTTATTACATTTTTCTACATCGATTAGCAACAAAGTTACGTTGAGTGTCACTTTTTTTTTTTTTTTTTCCCCGACTGTAATATATGCTCTATATTCTTTAGAATATAAAAAAATTCTTAGAGTCTGTGGATGCACATTAATAAAAGATTCCTCCTCCAACTCTCTTGCTATCTTTACTGCAGAAATTTTAGCATTCTGTTTCACAAATCTCAATATCCGTCTTTTAGTTTGAGGTGAAGAAATCTTTTTGGGCTGACCGCTTCCATTAGGTCTTTGCAAAAATTCATACCTTTTATACGTATTATTTATTTAATGCACTGTTGAACGAGGCTTTTTCACAATTTCTGCAAATAACTCTTGTATATTTCTTTTAATTCCATAGTTTCACAATTTTCATATTTACAGAAGTTTGATTTTTCTCCATTTCCAAAAATTTAAACCAAAACGAAATAAATTTAACCATCTCCAACTTAAAGCTTTGACTTGAACTCGTGCCAAAAAATACAACAACGTCCTCCAAATTTGCATAAAATTTGCCCGGAGCAGTGTATAGTGCAGCTAAAATAAATGTCCAAGTTTTTTTTTTTTTTTTTTTGGCAGTGAAAACTTCAAAAGTTCTGTTTAAAATTATTTTAAAATTAAATATAATATTTTACTGAAGTAAAATAAATTCATCTCAATCTCAGGAGAAATTGCCTAAAAAAAAAAAAAAAAATCATTTTAAAAGCACAACTTGCTTTAAAAATATTAAGCAACAAAATGAATTTTTTTTTTTTTTTTTTTTTTTTTTTGCTGTCCATCGTTTTTTTTTTTTTTTTTTTTGTTGTTGTTGTTTTCTTGGTTCACTGCATATATATTATATATTTATGCATTTTTACTAACCCAAAGATTTGTTTTACTCTCCCTCCTAATCTATGATTATTATTTAAACTCATTAACAGATTAAAAATTAAATTCTTTATAATTTTCCATTAAAATTTAGTTTAAAGTTTGAATAAATTAACAAAAGATACGCAGCTCAAAAATTGCAATTATGCAATTTTTTTTTTTTTTTTTTTTTTTTTTTTTTTAAGTTAAACTTATTTAAATTTGGTATGTACAGTTAAAAAAGTTTCTTTTGTAATTTATTTTCTAACCAATGTAATAAAAATTAAAATATAATAACGGTATAGATTTTCAATATTAATGTGCAATCTATACTAAAATTCGAGACTTAAATTTAAGTTTGAAATTATTTACTTATTTTAATTTTTATCTAAACTACTGGTTGCGAAATCAGTATTTTTCAAAAACACAAAATGCCCCCACTGATAAGTGATTGCCGTTTACCATTATTTCCTTTCCAAACTGTTATGTATGTTCTTTCTAATTTATTATACAATATAAATAAATGAGCGTGCTGTTTTACTTTATCCATAATATTTAAAGCTCAAGTAAAACTTAAGCTTAGTTTCAGTATTTCACGTTAAATTAAAGGTTGTATAATTTGATCTTTAAGTTTACTTATAAATATCTCTATATATTAAAAAAAAGTTACTGTCACTGGCGTAATTTTTTTTTGTCTGCAACAGCATCTTCTAGCGGAGGCAGGGTCCTTCGCGTCATGAGAGGTATCAATGTGTTCCAAAAACTCCAAGGAAAACATTTCAGCTTCTTAGAAATTTCTATCATTTCAATTAAAGAGGTTATTAACTAAAAACGACAAGTTTATGAAGGTTCTCTATTTGCCATTTTGAAGAAAGTTTCTCCCAGTGACGTTGTTTTTTTGTCTCTAAGTCATTTTACACAGAAAATTAAAATATGATCCATGGTTGTACGTAGGTAGGCAGGTAGGCAGGTTCGATTTAACGTCGCACCAGTTCTGCGCTATATGTAATTGGTGACGGTCTGGGGACTCACCCCTAGAGATGTTCTGGTCACATGCAATCACAATTTTTATCCTTCGCGGAAGGGATTCCCCCCCCCCGCTTTGGTGATCCCCAGAGGAATAGCGTGGGTGGGAACGTGGAGGACTTTGCGGTCACGACAGATTTTATGATACGAACCTGCAATCTTCCAATTAGGAAGGGTACCGTAGTCCGGATCTAAGGTTGTAAAAAATAAGTAAAAAGGGCCATATACTAAAGCTGTAATGCAAAATGGTCTAGATATTATGAATTTCTTTCTATTAAAAAAAATATATATAAATATTATATATTTCAATTTCACACTGACTATGAGGATTTCCATAATAATTTTCTGCTTTTGTCTTGTAATACGCACTATTAATATTCCTTTTCAGTGAAAGAAAACAGCGAATAGGCGGGCAGAGGTCTGCATGTGCTAATAAGTAAAGTGAGTCGGGTGGGGAGGCGAAGCCTCCCTCGGGGGTTGGTGAGCGGAGCGAGCAGGAGGCAGAGCCCCCTAGTATATGACAAAATTGTAGTCATAAAATTACATTTAAAGTAAACTTTTTTAAACTTAGTTTAGTACGAAGAGTATGAAAATCGTTTTTCTGTAATGAATATTTATCAAAAAACAGTTCTGTATCAGATTTCACTGCGTCGCCAACGAGCGATAAAAAGCCACGTATCGGACATTTTCAATATTTTTTTACGGACGATATATAGCGATTCCGTCGAAATTGTTTTTATAATCATGCATAACCTCATGAGGAGAGATTCTGTAATTTTTTCAAAATTTTTTGCGTATGCGCCTATGGAGACCTTCCTTGTTAAAGTAATTTAAAAACGAATAATTTCACAAGATCCAAAAGTTCTATTTTCAAATTAACAAAAGTTTGTTGCTGAAAAAGTTTGATCAAGACTGATAAGTTTCAAGGAATGTTGTGTGTGAAAGTTGTCTGAATAATTTTAATGAAAATTTAATTTTAATAACAGATTTAAATTCTATATAAATATAGGGACAGTAATGAAACGGGGGGTTTAGGGGGACGGTAGCCCATTCACACAGAACTAATTATCATATAAAACTCTTCCGAAGCCTAATTTGAATTGTTTTAACGTAGGTTTACATAACAGTACTAGTTATGTTACCTCTAAAACTCTAACCTGTATTTATAGCATTAAATTTCAGGGTAAGAAAAAGTCGTGTGAGTGACACACCAGATTATTTAATATATAAATATTAAAATAAATAGAAAAGGCGTAAATTTAATAAAAGAAATGGAAATTTCTGAAGGTAAACAAATTTTGTAGCGTAAATATGACTATTATAAATTTATTAAAACTATAAAACTATGTATCGAAAGATTCTGTGATTCATGAGTAAAAAATAACTAAATAAGTAAATTTACTCTTTTTATGCCAAGGGGAAAAACAAAGCATGCTAATAGTTCTTTTATATATATATATATATATATATACACATATATATATATAATTAAAATAAAATTGTGAAATATCATACAAAAGTATTAGAACAGATTCAGTACAAAATTTTCGCGAAATTTATCGCCGACCTAGCTCAGACGTTTCTCTTCATGACTTTAACTTACAAAATTACGATAGCCATTTTTGATCATCGCCAAAAAGGCTACACAAAAATTTTAAAGCCGGCAAGGGCCTTCTGTGCTATAACTATACAAAAGTAATTTTATGAAATGAATATAGTAACCGATGCTAGGGAATGGAAGACAGTTACTCCGTACTTTTATATGAAAGATTAGATTAAAATATTTTTGTGCAGAATTTTATATATATATATATATATATATATATCACTTAGAAAGCAAATTTCAAATTTGTGAAATTTCAGCATTTACTTCTCAGGGATATTTTTTCCAGGGGATTTGTTTTCGGTGGATGCCTTTTTAGAAGGGATGTATTTTTAGGGGACATTTTTTCTGGGAACCCACGTTTAACGGGGGACTTAATTTTCTGATATCATAAAGGTTGGTGCAAACTTCTGCGATACATGCTGAAATATAGTCAGCAGAAAAATCGCAGAATGTAATATTGAATGAGCATAATTCATAATATATATTTCAAATACAATGTTTAATGAATAAATTAATTTAACATAGAGCCTAAAATATTGATATCACATAAACAGAATTAAACTGCAACAACCTAATTTCATATAATATTTATCTCACATATCGAAGCTGACTAATAACACATATAAAATTCATATATTAAGTTCTGTATTAAGTACACTTATGTACAAACGATAAGATAAAGCTAAAAGTTAAACACATTAATTTTACACACGGCAACCTCCATTAAATATAAATATCACCACCGCCTGATACATTATTTCGACACATTTTTAAAACATTCTAAAAATTTAGTGCAACGATATCTAATGCTAAATGTTCTGTAACCATCATTTTTGAACTTATAGCATTATTGCTTTTCGTATAAAAACAACTTTTCCAATTTTTGCAACAAGAAATAAGCTCATACAGTTGAAATCTATAAATTTAATTTTTCTAGAACAAAATAAATAAAAGGGTTGTAAATTTTCGAGGTAGAAATTATTTATTTCTTTAATGAGAGCAATTACTGAATCATTCTTGTACTTTATCAATCACTTTCAGTGTAATTTAAGACATTGAACTGTATTTAACAAAAACAATCGTGCTTCAAACGTATACTTCACTATTGAATTTTTAGTACGAAGAACCTGAAATCTCAGTCTTTAACATGTTTATTTCCTTGAAATTCTTGTTGTCTTAGTACTTCGAATTTATTTTAAAAGCAATTCTAAAACTATTTCCTGAAAAAGAAATATCTTACTAAAATACACAGTTTTACATGCAGTTAAGTCACAAAGTTTGCATTCCTTAAATTTTTCTTCTGGAGATTGAAGTAATAGAATTTAGATAATTGAATTTATTTTTCACATAGTTGTTTAAATCTAAAAGTTCCAAATATATATAGATTAGCTGGAACCCGTCGAATTCGGCGATCACTTTATTGACCGTAATGTTTCAAAAATCGTCGCATTATTATTTAAATGCATTTCAAATTAAAACATTTAATATAATTTATGACATTTCACTTAAAAATAAGAAAGTCGGAAAAATGCTTATAAATAGAAATACTATATATGACATCACTTTCTACAAAGTACTGTCAATGTGACGTCAAACTGACTCCAAACAAACGCTTGCTATCTTTTATTTTCTATTTCGTTTAATACTAAGATTACATGTTAGCTGACCCGTCCGGCGTTGCCCGGGCCCATGGTAATAACCTTAAATGAACCTTAAATTTGTATGGTTTTACATCATTAACTCGATTTTGTTTGAATTTCTATTTTTAAATAAAAGTAATCAGCTGTAACAAAAAAATGACCTAGAACTGAACGAAACTCTGCCTTGTGACCCCGATGCCTTCGGCAGCGCATACGCCGGCCGCTAACAAAAAATATTCCCAAAAATTAACCTGGAACCGAACGAACCCACCCGGTGTTGCCCGGGCCCATGATACCTTAAATGAACTTTAAATTTGTATGATTTTATACCTTTAACTCGATTTAGTTTGAATTTTTGTTTTTAAATGGAAGCATCACGAAAAAAATAATCAGCTGTAACAAAACAGTTATCTCGAATCGAACGAAACTCTGCCTTGTGCACCGGTGCCTGCGGCTGCGCATACACAGGCCGGTAATAACATAAAACAATTCCCAAAATTTAACCTGGAACCGAACGAACCCGCCCGGCAATGCTCGGGCCCATGTGATAATAACATTAAATGAACTTTAAATTTTTATGTTTTTATATCTTTAACTCGATTTTGTTTGAAATTCTATTTTTAAATAAAAGCATTGCGAAAAAAATAATCAGCTGTAACAAAAAAAAAAAAAAATCACCTTGAAACGAACAAAACTCTGCCTTGTGACCCCAGTGTCTGCAGCAGCGCATACGTGGGCCGATAATAACATAAAAAAATTCCAAAAAACTAACCTGAACCGAACGGACCCGCCCGGCAATGACCGGGCTCATGATAATAACCTTAAACGAACCTTAAATTTGTATGGTTTTATATTTTTAACTCGATTTTGTTTGAATTTCTATTTTTAAATGAAAACATCACAAAATAAATAAATAAATAAATAAATAAATAAATAAAAATAAATAAATAATCATCTGTAACCAAAAAAAAAAAAAAAAAAAAAAAAAAAAAAAAAAAAAAGGAATTACTTCAAACAGAACGGAACTCAGGCTCGTGACCCGATGCCTGTGGCAGCGTGTATGCAGGACGCTAATAACATGAAAAAATTCTCAAAAATTAACCTTGGACCGAACGAAACTCTGACTCGTGTTACCGCTGCCTGTGGCTGCGGCACCGTATAGCAGGCATGCTACGCACGCGCTGCAAAATCCACTTTCCTCCACCAGGGAACGAAGTATGTTGTATACGATCATCACCAATCGCCTTGAATTTCCAAGACCTTTCAAATAAGGTGTCACATGGTGGTGTCAACTGCAAAATCATTTAGTTACACTTTCCCCCGCCAGGGGACACAGCGTTTTCTATACGAACAACACCAACGGTCAGGAAATATAAAGACCTTTAAAATAAGTTGTAACAGGATAGGGTCTACTACAAAATCACCTAGTTCCATTTTTCACCACCAGAGGGCGCCCTATATTGTATAGAAACATCCCCAATCAACATGAAATTTCATGACCTTTATCAACAATCGCCTTGAATTTTCAAGACCTTTTAAATAAGGTGTCACATGGTGGTGTCAACTGCAAAATCCTTTAGTTGCACTTTCCACCAGCAGGGGGCACAGTGTTCTATACGAGCATCACCAACGATCAGGAAATACCAATACCTTTAAAATAATGTGCAACGTGATAGGGCCTACTACAAAATCACCTAGTTCCATTTTTCACCACCAGAGGGCGCCCTATATTGTATACAAATATCCCCAATCAACATGAAATTTCAAGACCTTTAAAATGAGGTGCTACATGTGTGGGTCTTGAAAGGATTTCTCTTTCAAACTAATTTCCCCCTCCCCCCCTTCAAATCTACTTTCCCCCTTTTTTCCCCCTTTAAAATTGAAAATTCCAAAATCTGAGATAACGATTTTTTAGTATTCGAGTCTAGTCCCCCCATGTACAAATTCTTTACCGTGAAGTAATTTCGAGCTGAGTTATGCTCGCCAACGTGTGTTTAACCCCTGCCCCCCCCAGGGGGGGAACCGTTCGACTTTTTTTTCTCTTTTCATAGCCTATCTACAGACCAAGAACTTTTTTTGGACACCTCAACCAAATTTTTACACTTAGCCGTTCTTTCAATTTAGTGGAGACAGACAAAGCACGTTTCAAATTAATATATAGATATCATACACAGACACAAAATTTTTCGAAGTCATTTTTGGTTTTCATTGCATGTGAAACGTGAATATATCGCTTTTTTTTTTTTTTTTTTTTTTTTTTTTTTTTTGATGAATATTCTAAAGAAGACACACGACTGTTTTCAATAACTTTGTACCATTTTTAGTACAGCTCTACTCAAAAATTCGGAATTTCTGAATTTTCTACCTAAAAACGAATTTTCCCCCTAAAAACGAATTTTCCCCTACCTCCTGTAAGAATCAAGAATTCCAAAGTCGTACATAATGTTTTATTTACACTCAAGTCTAGTCTCCTTATCTGCAATTTCTTCATCGTGAAGTAATGATTTATATTTACATTTTTTTTTTCTTCCTGCCCAAAGGGAGAAAAGGAAGGGGGGGGGATTTCAATAAATTCCGGTACTTTAGGTGTCGGATACATATGAACCATCCAAGCAACAAACTTTGTGACCGAAGCTCTCATAAATTTCCCAGGACAAATTTAGTTCAAAAGGGAAGTCTCCAATTCGCCTTTCGTAATACATAACCTCTTCCCCCAAAATAAATGGCAAATCGCAAAAAATCAAAAACGTGTTTTGGAAATATACTAAAAAAGACGCATTTCTGTTTCCAACATCTTTGTTCCATTTTTGGCAAAAATCCGGAATTCACAAAATTTCCCGCCGAAAATCGATTTCCCCCCTCCCTCTCCTTAAAAATCAAAATTTCCTAAATCTCAGATATTGTTTTATTTGTATTCATGTTTTCGTCTCCCCATGTGCAATTTCTTCACTGTGAAGTAATTTGGAGCCGAGTTATGCTTACAAATGTGTTTTTGCCTTCTTTCTACCCCCAGGGGGAACGTGAGAAATTTCGATAAATCTTTTTAATTTAGGTGTGGGATACATATAAACAATCCAAGAACCAAAATTCGTGATTGCAGCTCTCATAGATTTCTCAGGACAAATTTAGCGCTGAAAGAGGTGTCTCGATTTTGCCCCCGTGTAAACTCGCCGTCCACCCCCCCCCCCCCTCCACAAAACAAAATCGCATATCGCAAAAAAAAATGTGTTTTTGGAAATATTCTAAAAATGTCGGATAGCTTTTTTCAACATCTTTGTTCCATTTTTGGCAGAGTTGTACTCAAAAATCCGGAATTTGAGAAATTTCTCGCCAAAAATCAATTTACCCCCTTCCTCCCCTTAAAAAACGAAAATTCCCAAATCGCAGATAGTGTTTTATTTGTGCTCATGTCTAGTCTCCCCATGTGCAATTTTTTTACTGTGAAGTAATTTGGAGCCGAGTTATGCTTACAAATGTGTTTTTGCCTTCTTTCTACCCCCAGGGGGAACGGAAGAAATTTCGAATATTTCCCACCAAAGAGAGAACGGAGGGGAATTTAGAAAACGTTGATAGATACAATTTTAAGTTGGGCGACGATTTAAATTCCTGTTCACCGGTGTTGAATTCCTTCCAGACGTTCTCAAGTGATGCCCGAACAAAAATAACGTTAAATTTCCCGTCAAAAATTAATTTTCCCCCTTCCTTCGCTTAAAAATCGAAAATTCCCAAATCGCAGATAGTGTTTTATGAGTAGTCTAACCATGTGCGATTTCTTTACTCTGAAGTAATTTGGAGCAGAGTTATGCTTACGAACGTGTTTGACATTTTATCCCATGCAGAGGGGAACGGAGGGTAATTTCAAAAAAAAGTTGATAGATATAATTTTAAATTGTGTAACGATCTAAATTCTTGCCAAGCGCCGGTGAATTCCATCCAGCCGTTCTCAAGTGATACCTGGACAAAAATAGCGACATATAGACACGACGACACACACGCACACACACACATATATATATATATATATATATATATATTTTTTTTTTTTATTTTATTTTTTTTATTTTTTGAAAATTTGTATGTTTCATTTATGTTTCGACGTATTTTGGTTCTAAATTTATGAGCAGTTTTGTAACTGTTTCTAAAATTGGGCTTCATTCCCTTTTCAAATTTTAAATTTTTAATTTTAATTTTTTTTAAGAGGTTTTTTTTTTTTTTTTTTTTTTTTTTTTTTTGCCACTATTCGCAAAACTATGAAGAAAAAAACTTTTCTTATTACTTTAAATCTTTAAATACATATTTATATATAATATATCTAGAAAAATAATTTGACATTAAATTAACTTCATTTAAATAAAAAGCGTTACAGAAATGCTTAAATATCTATCAAACCTTCAAAATTCTTAACATTTACATCTACTTAGAAGAAATAAATTTTGAAAAAAATTCCAAATCTTTAATTTATTTGTAGATATCTTTAATTTAGATTGTACTTTTATATACTTGTGTATGCAAAGCTTTAAACAATAAAAGATTTTTTTTTTACATTTTTCCTCATTATGTTTTTAACAAAAGAATATAGCAGCAAAAATGAAAAATAAAAAATCAGAACGTTCAGAAGTGTTGATATACTAGCATTTTTTTTTTTTTTTCAAAGAAAATTAATGTATATAAATATATATATATGAGGTTAAATAAACCTAGACTCCTTAAAATATCCGATATATATATATATATATATTAATTTGCAATGTAACGGACAGGATATATTTGAGAAGTTTTTTAATTACTTCTTTCGCTTATTATATTAAATGAAGAATACTTTTAATATTAATTGCACGTTTTCACCGTATATCGCACACTAGTTTAAGTTATTACTTTTTTAAAGATATATAAAAAGAAAAGTAAATGTAGAGACTACATCTGATACGATACATTTACCTTTCTTAATCAGCTAGAACAATATAATTAACTATATGGGCTTTTGATGTCTAGGTGTTCAATGATCTCGGTATCTGATGCCTCCGGTATCATTGCAGTATTGTTATAGCAAGTAACCGATTTTAAATTTCAGTAGAAAAAGAAACCAATATGGTGATGTACACAAAAATGTAAAATAAATTAAAAATACCATTAAACCATCACCATAAGGAAGAAAAAAAAATATGGAGCGACTTCAGTCGATTTTCGGAGAATTTATTACTTACAAGCTGTTTAAACAAATTTAAATCAGTGAATATTTCTTCATATAAACAAATGTGACAAGTATAATCGTTTGTTTGAATACATATCCCTCAATTTCTTATGTTTTAACAATTAATCATAATATAGCCGAATTCTTTTGTGTGCACCTAGAAAAGAAATATAAACTGGAAATTCACAGTTTCTAATAACGACTCTGCTATAGCAAAATTTAAACACTTATGAAATTTTCATTGTTTTTTAAAGAAGTGACATGAGTGTAGGTTGTGTTTAAATTATGACATAAGACAAAATTAATATAATTTCAATCTACACATTTTCTTATCATTAATTGTATAGTTATTATTACCATCATTATCATAGTTTGCATCACTAACATTAGTCATGTATTGATATACTAATAAAGAGGCAGCGAAATTTAAAAATCGGTACCATAAAAATTCAAAAACGGAAATCTTTTAAAACTGCTGTAAAATCATTTAACTGAAAATTGAAAACCAATAATAAATAAATAAATAAATGAAAAATAAAAATAAAAATGTAAAACAATATGAACAGAAACTACCGTTAAAAATTAAAACCGTCACTCAAAATGAATAATTTAGTTTAATAACGACCCTGGAGGCCCACCGAATGGAATAGTGGATTATGATAATAATGAGGAAGATTGACAGCCAAAATAAGCCTTACAAAATATTTTATCTCGAAAATGATACAAATAGTAGTCTATCAAGTGATGGTGTATTTTTTTGAATAATTTAGTTTAGTAAATTATTATACAAATTTCATTTTTCTTGTGCCTAATTTTTATGAATTTTAAACATTATGTGTGACTCATATATTTCAATGCATAAAAATATGTTTATTCATTTGTTTCGCCGAATAGCAAATTAATCTGAACATATTACGCACTTTCTTCTGAAGTAAAAGAAAAACAAAAATCTGAAGTGACTCCACTCGACTTTCCGAACATTAAGAAATTAGCGGTTAATTAAATGAAAGTAAGAGAAGTCCGATATCAACCATTTCTATCGAATAAGGCGTATAACTCTATTGCACCTCAAATAATTCGAAGTATTAGGTCATATTAATAAAAAGCTTTTAGCTTTGTCCCTGTAAAAATATAAAAGTTCTGGATTCCCGAAAATATATACCGCTATTGAGACGATGACTTATAACATGTGTATAAATTTTCAGCTCAATCGAGTCATGCCTTTGGACGCTATCGCGTTTTAAATAATTTCAGCCCATAGAACATAATGAGAAAGTAATTTTTATCGAGTCCCTGTAAAAAAAAATAATTATATAAATAAACTGTAATAACTATATATATCAAAATCAATATCGTTCCTGCTACACGGATCTGTAAGATGCGTATAAATTTTCATCTTATTCGGATAAGGCATTTAGACGATATCGCACTTTTGGTAGTAATTTCAGCTCACAGGCCAAAATGATAAAAGATTTTTTTTTGTTGCGTCACTATACAAGAACTGTAAGTGCTAGATTCACCAAAATCTATGCATTTCCTTATGACGATGACCTATAACATGTATATAAATGTTGAGCTCAATCGGATAAGGCATTTCGATGCCATCGCACTTTAAATAAATCGAGCCCATAAAAATATTTTTTCTTTGTATCCCTCTAAAAAACCAGAAGTGATAAATTAACCAGAATCTAAACAGTTCGTACTATGGTGGCCTATCACTTGAATAAAAATTTTGAGTTTACTTCAATAAGGCATTTAAACTCTATCACACTTTAAATGCTTAAAGCCCATAAAGAGTTTTTGAATTATGAAGAGTTTTGTTGTGTCCCTACAAAAAACTATAAGTACTAGATTCACAAATAAGTTTACATTTGGTTCGACGGTGACCTGTAACATGTATATCAATTTACAGCGCATTTGATTAAAACGTTTAGACACTGTCGCACTTTAAATTATTAAGCCTATAAACCATAATGATAAAAAAAAAAAAAATGTTGTGTCCCTGTAAAAAAAAAAAAATGTATAAGATTCACCAAAATCTATACATTTCCAGCAACGGCGACCTTTAACATGCGTACCAACTTCCAGCTCGTTAGAACAAAGTGTTTAGACATGCGTACATTTGTGCGTGTTCACTCACACGCATACATAACATATACATATACACACATAGATACATAATAAAAATCGTGTAAAACCGTAGATATCTCAAGAAAAAAAAAATAGCTCGTGTCAAAATCAAAGTTGGAAGTGCATAACTCAACGTTATGACAGTCCACAAATATGAATTTGCAACATTTTACGACCATTCATTTTTGAGCTATGCAAGATACAAAATCCAATTTGTAAATCATGATTATAATACTTTCCTTTTATAATATGTTCGGAGAGTAAAATAAAAGGATCATGCTTCTAATATGCCCAGTGTGCCTAATATTTAAAATTTTTGGTCTATATTTAAGGGGTTACATCCAGTTGAATGCACGAAAAAACGTGTTTTTTTGTGAATTTTTTGTGAAGAGGCCTTTTATTAAAGAAATATATACAATATATATACATATAGCAAATTTAATGTATGTTAAGAATCCGTGATGAGTTTACAAAAATATTGGGTTCCGCTGTTCCTGTAGTAGATCTCCTAGAGGACTTCCACAAAAAGGTGTCTGGCGGTGAGCAAGATATCTCTGATCCAAATTATCTGAAATGAAAAAAACCAAAAGATTTATTTTTAGGATAGATGAATACAGGTAATGATCGTAGGAATAGTCAAAATTTTGATTTTTGACAAAATGGCGGCTTCCCCCAAAAAAAATCGTTTTTTTCATGAAAAGTTATACTTGAAAGTGGCTGAAAAAATCGAAATTATTATCAGAAACCTTATTCCTACGATCATTACCTGACAAAAATATCTAAGAAAATCGTGTCAAAATTTCAAGTCAATCGGTCCAGCCGTTTCGGAGAAATTTTGCTCACCGACTTTTAAAACACCGTTTCGAGATAAACGCGTTTAAAGTTTTGGGAACCATTTAAACTAAGTTAAAAAAAATTTTTTTCCTATTTACATCGAGTCATCTATTCCAGGACCATAAGAGGAACCCTCTGCTTCATCATTTGCTTCTAATACAGCCAACTGTTGTTGCCTACGTGACATTCTCCCCTCGCGCGTGCTCCCTTGCGCTCGTGCGTCAGACATCAAGATGCGCTCTGCGTCCTCTTTTTCTACATAGGCATGGGCATTAGGCCCAAGCGATAGTCCCATTGCGTTCATGAAGTATAGAAGAGATGTTTTTCCTTCATTGAACATGCCGGCAGCAAGATAAGCAGCAATTTCAACGCTCTTAGAGCCACATGGGATTATTTTTGGAGTTATTTTCCATATCAGCTGATTATTATTTACTGTATACCTAAAATTTCTAAATATAGCTCTCAGATATAAGATAAACTTTTTATATTCTTATTCTAAGAAGCAAAACATTACGAAAAGCATGGACAAGGGCATAGGGATAATGAAAAACAGCTGCTACTCTGGTTTACGCTCCGCCTACTTTAAAACGCTCGGAGACGTCTTTACAAATATGCAAATTTCTCCGAAACTAATTGCCGGATCGATATGAAATTTTCAGACAATTTTATCAAATATATGTACATTCAAAATATGTAAAAAAAAAAAAAAATCGATTTTTTGAAAATTACAACTGGATGTAACCCCTTAAGCGTTCCCTGTGATCAAATCGAGCTAAGAATCTTAATTTAATTAAAGAAAACAACTAAAATTTTAGAAAAATGGATTTAACATTTTTTAAAAGTGATTATTGAAATAAACTTTGTCAAAACTTTGTTGCGCAAATATTTTTACGAAAGCGTTAAATATTAAATCATTTGACACTACAGTGTAGTCAACATTTTTCTTTAAGCTTTTTTTTCAATACCTTTAATTTAACTAGTAAAGAGTGAGTGAAGTTTGAGTTAATTATCACTGTCCTTTATTTATATGCCTTAATATATTTTTTAATGAATCACTTGACTGCAGAAAATTCATTAAATTCGACTTAGTGGATTTTGTTATTACATTATGTTTTCCGCTAATGACTAAAATTAGGTTCCATGTATATAATTAAAAAATTTAATTTCTAACATATGAAATATATGTTGCATAAGTACTCTTACTAAAATATAGAATTTGAATTTTTTTAAATAAATTTTTTGCATTAAATATTTTTTTTCTCCTAATAAAAATAAACATCTTAAAAAAAAAAAAAAAATAAATAAATAAAATAAATAGATAATACACAAGTAAATATTGTGTTTTTAATAGGAGTTACAATCTATATTAATAAAATCAGAGTTTTGTCTGTAAATTTGTCGGAATCGAAAAATTTTGCGATATCTTCACGTTTCACACCCCATGAAAGCCGAAAATGACTTCAGAAAATTTTGCCTGTGTGTGTGTGTGTGTGTCTGTGTGTATGTCATCGTGTCCGAATGTCGCTTTTTTTGTCCGGGCATCACTTGAGAAAGGCTGGACGGAATTCAACGGCGCTTGGCAGGAATTTAGGTCTTCACCCAACTTAAAATTATATCTATCAACTTTTCGGAAATTCCTCCCCGTTCCCCCCCTAGGGGGTAAAAGACTAAAACACGTTTGTCCGGGCATCACTTGAGAACGGCTGGACGGAATACAACGACGCTTGGCAGGAATTTAGGTCTTCACCCAACTTAAAATTATATCTATCAACTTTTTGGAAATTCCCCCCCGTTCCCCCCTAGGGGGTAAAAGACTAAAACACGTTTGTCCGGGCATCACTCGAGAACTGCTGGACGGAATTCAACGGCGCTTGGCAGAAAGTTAGGTCTTCACCCAACTTGAAATTATATCTATAGAAATTTTCAAAATTATGATTAGTGTTTAAATTGTGTGTAAAAAACGCCTGCGCATGCGCCATAAATATTTTTTCACTAAAATGCTTTGAATGTAAAAATCTTATATATACATAAATGTGAATGTCCGTGAATTTATTTGACTGAGTTTCACGCCAAAACTGCTTGACGGATTTCGATGAAATTTGTAATGGAGATAGCTTATACCCTAACTTAAAACGTTGGCTACCTTTTATTCCAAAAAAAAAATTTGTTTTTGCGATTTTTATGCATAAAATAGCAATTTCGTAAGCTAATAATAGCAAAAAATTAGCCATTTAAATTTATCCATAATTTAATTGTTGCCAAAAAAAAAAAAAAAAAAAGAATTTATTTATTTTTTTCAACAGGAAAATAAATACATTTATCTAAAAGTGAACGATAAAAAATTATAAAAAAAAATTATGCATCTCACAAAAATTGACGTCATTTTTAATTAAAAATTTCTTTTACACATTGATAAAGTGCTAATACGCAAGCGAAGTGATGACGTCACTGGCCGTTTGTGGATTCAAGAAAAATATGTTCTATGTTAAACGTACATTGGATTTTTTGTAAAAAATTATTAAAAATCGAGGAAAATTATTTCCCGATTTTAATCCCCATATTTAGGTATAGATATGTATTAGTTATCATGTCCATGCGTTAGATTAAGTTAGTTTTGTTGTAAAATTGACAAAATTTGAATTTTTAATATCAAAACTCTAGGAAAAAAAAATGGCAAACTTCTATATTCGATTGAAAACACAAACATTTCATTTCAAAGGGTGATATTTACACAATAAATATCCAACTAATACACTAATTAAAAGGAAAATGATAAATATTCTATCATAATTTGAAGTCAAATTTCTTTCCAAATGTCTAAATAAAGTATCTGATATAAGATACGATATTGCAGCGGAATAGATTTGATATCGGTCATCCTTAGCAGAAAAAAAAAAAAATATCGACAAATTATTTGGCGAACATAATTTAATTCCTTTCAAAAATCATGGTTATTTTAACAACTTATATTAAGAGAGTAATGAATAATATGAAACAATATTTCGTACAATGCATATTACTAAAGTACATCTGGCATACATATTTTCGTTTTAAGTTTTTCATCGCCAAATACAATAAGCGCCAAGAACGACAGAGTTTTGAAATTTAAAATTAAAATTTTGTCAATTTGATAGCAAAATAACTCAATCTAACACATGCACATGATAACTATAATCTATACTAATATTATAAATGCGAAAGTTTGGATGGATGTTTGTTACTCAATCACACCACAACGGCTAAACGGATCTGGATGAAATTTTGTATAGAGATAGGTAATAGTCTGGAATAAGACATAGGCTACTATTTATACCGGAAAAAATGTAAATTTTTAATTAATCTTCTGTATAATATAAATATTTCTTCTATAAAAAATTTTTAAAATAATTTATTTTAATTTTAATTGTTGCCAAAGAATATTTCACGCGAATAATAATAAAAAAAATAATACATATTAAATTTGCTTAGGCACATGACAACATAACGTCATTATCAAAATTAAATAATAAGAAAATGAAAGCTAATTCAGATCTGTATTAAAGAGCTTTATTAGTTGATAATCCTGGGTATATTTTTAATTTTAATACTGAAGTAGATAGGACATTTTTCGCCAAGGACTCTATTTTTGTGACAACAACCTTAAGCCAAGTAGTCCATAAAAAATATAAACAAATCTGTTCATATAAAAGAGTAAACTCAATGATTCACTGACTCAACACTGCCATGACGATTCTGTGGGAAAGAGGGTCACAAATTTTGGATTTCGGAGCCTGACCCCCAACTAAGACGGAATTTTGCAAAATACACCCCCCCCCCCCGTCTTCTTGGGGGGCAGAAGGCTTAACTCGGCTTCAAATTACTTAACGGTGAAGAAATTGCAGATGGAAAGACCAGACTTCAGTACAAAAAAATTATTTTCTGCGATTTTGGAATTTTGAATTTTTAAGGGGGGAGGGAATGGAAAAGATTTTGGAAGAAGGGTGCTCAACACACGAGGAAATCGAACTGAACACACACTACAAAGGGATTTTATGAAATTCCACCCTACAGCCCTTTGGAGAATGGGGGGCAAAAACATGTATTCATGCGTAACGCTACACTAAATTATCTAAGGTTGGACATTTTTTATGTAAGGGACGATTATATGTATCTAACTCATAGTATGAAGAGATTTTGCGAAATTCACTCCTCCTTCCCTCCTTTAAGAACGGGAGGAGAGATTAAAAAAAAAAAAATTTTTTTTAAAGCATAGCTCAGCTTTAAATAATTTCATGATCTCAATTTTTTGATGTGTCGGTCAGGTATGTGTATGCAACATGAAATATAAAGTAATTTTGGAAATTTACCCCCCCCCTCCTTCCTCTTGGGGCGGGCGGGGCAAAAACCACATTTTGAAGCTTAAATACGTCCAAATTACCTAAGAATGGCGAATTTTGGTGTGTGGATGTTAATTAAGTGTGCGAAATATGCACTTTGATGAGATTTTGTAAAACTTTCAACTGTAACCGCGAGGGAGGGGGAGTAAAAAGCAGGTAAGGGACTGCCGAAGGCATTGGGCAACTTAAAATTAGATTTTGACGGATTTCAATGATTTTTTTTTTTTTAAAGATATTTTATTATTATCAATGATATGTTGTTTTGGGGATTCATTTCAATATAATGACCAGCGAAGCGGGCAAAGCCTGCTAGTCTATATTAATAAAATCAGAGTTTTGTCTGTAAATTTGTCGGAATCAAAAAATTTTGCGATATCTTCACGTTTTAGACCCCATGAAAGCCGAAAATGACTTCAGAAAATTTTGCCTGTGTGTGTGTGTGTGTGTGTGTGTGTGTGTGTCTGTGTGTGTGTCATCGTGTCCGAATGTCGCTTTTTTTGTCCGGGCATCACTTGAGAACGGCTGGACGGAATTCAACGATGCTTAGCAGGAATTTAGGTCTTCACCCAACTTAAAATTATATCTATCAATTTTTTAGAAATTCCCCCCCGTTCTCCCCCTAGGGGGTAAAAGACTAAAACACGTTTGTCCGGGCATCACTCGAGAACGGCTGAACGGAATTCAACGGCGCTTGGCAGGGATTTAGGTATTCACCCAACTTAAAATTATATCCATCAACTTTTCAGAAATTCTCCCCCGTTCCCCCCTGGGGGGTAAAAGACTAAAACACGTTTGTCCGGGCATCACTCGAGAACGGCTGGATGGAATTCAACGGCGCTTGGCAGAAACTTAGATCTTTACCCAACTTAAAATTATATCTATAGAAATTTTCAAAATTCTGATTAGTGTTTAAATTGTGGGTAAAAAACACCTGCGCATGCGCCATAAATATTTTTTCACTAAAACGCTTTGAATGGAAAAATAAAATGCAAAAATAAATTTTTAAGATAAAGACTTTTTTCATTCGCGTGAATCGCACTACAAATTATGAAAAGATTTAAATGAAGTTTTGCCATCTGAGTTTCATACTTTAGTTAATTTTAAAACATCTAATTGTCGTATCGAAAAACTGTTTACACCCCAGGATTCAGAAAAATCACCTCTTTCATTTGGTACTGAATTTGTAACGATAGGTCTGATACTTCTAATTTATTTTCCCCTTTTTCCGTTTTTCCGTTGCCACTTAAATTTCATACTTTAGTTATTTTTTTAATATCTAATTGCCGCATCGAAACACTGTTTGCACCCCTGGATTCAGAAAAATCGCCTCTTTCATTTGGTACCAAATTTATAAATATAGGTCTGATATTTCTAATTTATTTTACCCTTTTTCCGTTTTCAACCTAGATTGGATATGGAACAGCTTTAGTATTGGATCCCTTTGGCAAAATTTGAAATTCGGAACCGAAGTAGCTCGGACGTTTCTCGCCAAGATCTTTGATTGCACAATTGAGATAGCCAATTCAGTTCATCGCAAAAATGGCTTAAAATATTTAAAGTCACCAAAGGGTTCCCATACTAAAGCTGTGCATTTTGTACTTATTTATTTATATTTTCTATTAAAGACTTCTGTGGTCACGAAATTTGGTGCGTGTCACGAAATTTGGTGCGTAAATTGTTTGTTTGCATCCGGCACTTATTGTAACTGGATTTCACGAAATTCGAAATCTCCCCCCCACTTCTCGGAGTCGGAGGGCAATAAACGTTATAACTTCTGTATAACCCCACAGCTGAATTTGGCGATTTTTCTTTGGCGTTGTTTTGAAGGATAACGATGTCGTTCTGGACTGTTTGCGATATAATATGGTAGCCTAATATTTTGTTTATTTTGGATTTATGATTTAGATTATGATTTTATCATTTATCATATATGATTTATGATTTTTAGATTTATGATTTAGCCATAATCGCCAACAAAAAAAATCGCCAAATATCGTTGTGGGTTTATACTGAAGTCGTTCCCAATAAACATGTGTAAAAACATGTTTTTCCGTTTGAATTCGCTTTGAATTATCTTAGAATGGCGAATTTTGGTGTGCGGATATTGATTAAGTGTACGCATTATGTACGTTAGTGGGATTTTGCAAAACTTCGAACTCACCCACTGACGAAGGGGAAGTTACAAGTGGGTAAGTTGTGCCTAAGGCAGTGGGGACCCAGACTGTATATTGATTTAGTGTACGCATTATGTACATTAGTGTGATTTTGCAAAACTTCGAACTCACCCGCTGAGGAAGGGGAAGTAAGAAGTGGGTAAGTTGTGCCGAAGACAGTGGAGACCTAGACTCCTCACTTTGCGAGCGAGAAAACCTTTACCAATCACAGCGAGAACTTGGGTTATTAATAAAGATATGGGATTTTGACAACTCATTTAAGTTTAATGTCCAGCGAAGCGGGCAAAGCCTGCTAGTATATATGTATATATATACGTGTATGTGTGTGATGTGTGTATATTTAAAGAATAAAAAATCGAAATTTCTGGGGATATTTTTTTGCGTATAATTTACGGGAAATATTTTTAAAAGAAGTTTTAAAATTAAAATATAGTTAAACAAATCATAAGGTCATTTAAAACTTAAATAATTTCATTATAGTGGTAGAATATATTGCTCTCGACAAATCTCGAAGATTGGATTGGTCACAGTAGTTCAACACGACATAGTAAAAAAAAAAAAAAAAAAAAAAAAAAAAAAAAAAATTGCAAACAAATAGAACCGACTCCAAAAAGCAACTATTATTTAAACAACTAAAAATAAAATTAAACCGTGAATTGCGCTTAAAAGAATGAAAGAAATTCCTTGATCAAGTTAAACAAACGTTACAATTAATCATAACTTTTTCGTTCTAAATCGATGATACTCTAAAACTCCGTAAATCTTTTTTTCCGCCATTTTGAACCGTTTTCGAGATAGGAACACTAATTTTGCTGTTTTCCACCAGGTGGCGCTTTTATTTTATTTTATTTTTAGATTGTAAAGATATTACAATGGGACCTATTTCAGATCAAGATCTTTATTACAAAATAAAAATTATCAAAATTGGAGCATCCGTTCAGAAGTTATGAGCTAACAAACAATTAATAACAACAACAACAAACAAACAAACAACAAGAACAAAGAAAAACATACTGTCTGAATTGAGAACCTTTTTTTTTTTTTTTTTTTTTTTAAAGTCGGTTAAAAGAAAAAAGAAAAAAAAATTACACACAACAACAATAAAAGAAAGAAAAGAAAAAGAAACTTACACACTACCTTTATTAAGAAAATTAGAATATGGTAAAGTTATCGAAACAGAGTTAGGGCAAATTTTTATTGCAGCAAAATTATTTATATATATATATATATATATATATATATATATATATATATAAAGTACACTTAATACTGTATTGCTAAATAAATCACTGTCGAATCTTAGTCAGTCTAAGAACGTGATTCAACAAGGATTTATTTAATAAAACGGTATTAACCGCACTTTTTTTTAAGGAATTATAAGTAGCGCTCGAATAATTTTGCTGCCGACTGTATTTTAACCTCCAAATAATTCTACAGTTTCATTGGATTATGCAAAGAAGATGCAAGGACATTGGTGCGAGGCACTGGTTGTAAAAACTACGAAATTTCCACCAGGCATATTTGTGAAAACGCATAAGATTTAACCATTTTTAAATCACATTTAAAATATTCCAAAACTTGTTAATGCATCAAAAACTCAAATTATGAAGTTTGCCAAAATCTCTTATAATTAAAAGATTTGTACTTATTGATGTAGAAATAGTATGAAGTCGTAAACATTAAATTTAATCAAAAATATTTCATTTATTGGAGAAAATTATTGCATTAAGTAGCATTTTGCATAATAAATTAGTGCAAGCAAATTTCCCAGAACGCATTAAAAAAAAAAAAAAAATCAGGAAATTACAAATGGTTACAGATATCTCAGAAAAACAACAATGAGAAACGATTTATTAACTCTCTCATTTCATAATCATGTATTACACATGGTCACAAACTTGCTTAATCAATAACACCAAAAACGAAATTATCACTGCGTTTCTAAATTATAAGGCTTTCAACACTTCCAACACAAAACATCGACTTTTCTTTATTATACTGTACACTATCACTATTATGTAAAGCAACGGAATAAGCACGGCAAATTCCTAGCTTTACTCTTATTAAAATAAACAGTATAAAAGCGGACGCCAATACTTATTATTTACACTTTAAAATTATTAAAGTAGCATCTCTTGTGCTCGTATAATAATTCCCTATAACTTTAAACATAAGAAAATTATTCCTACGGTAAATAATACTTCACTAAAATTTAAAATTCAAACTGCATGAAAAAATGCAACTAACATCGTTGCTCTCTTTATTCTATTCTATTTCTTGAATAAAAAAAAACAAAACAATGGATGCCACACGCACCACATAATCTTTACATTATAACAAATTTTGAAGATAGCACGCGATCATATTTTACATAAAAATTAAAGCATTAAATTCATTTAACTCTTTTTTTTTCCTTTGACGTATTGTTCAGCACGTGCACTTACAAAAAATAGAGGATAAATAATAAACAAATTTATACACTGAATTTGAAAATGGCTCAGTTATTACATCCTCCCACCTTTTAATTATAGGTTCATCAAAACCAAATATTGCAGGTGTAGTTCTCATAACATTAGTCTTTCAGGGACTTTAAGTCTCCTTCCCGCTTTGCTATATTTGACTAGTTCCTCTTCTGAAGTTACAACGGGTTTAACAGTTTGAGCAGAGGTTCCCTTTGAATGGTATGCTTCTTTCAGTTTTGAACTATTATTTGATGATGTTACTTCTAAAGGATATAATCTTTGAATAGGTCGTAAAAGTTCATGTTGCGAAGTTTGAACCTTTACAAGTCGAACTTTCTTATCTTTTCCAGGAATAAGTTCTGTGACACGACCTAATGGCCAGTGGATTCGTTTCTTGCTGTCAGATCCAATTAATACAATATCTCCGACAGCGATAACCTTTTCTGACTGTTTTCTATTTGCTCACTGTATGAGAGCACTCAAATATGCGGATCTAAATTAATCTCTCAAAGCTCTGAGTAGGGACTCCTGTATCTGAGCCTCTTTGTTAAAGAATTTTGTTCAACTGCATCAACATCTGGAAGCTGAATTTCGTGAACATCTTGAAGAAACATAGATGGGGAGATAGGCTTTACAGTCGCATCTTCAGAAAGATATGTTAGAGGCCTTGAATTCACTACACTTTCAACATCAGCTAAAAGATTTGCCATTTCTCCGTACGTAAGACAGGCGCGTCCTAAGACTCTTTTAAGAAGGTCTTTTAGTACCCTAATCAGCCTCTCCCAGAAGCCACCCCACCACGCCGCCGTTGGCGGGTTACACTTCCAGTCTATGGAGATGACAGACCCATATTTTTGTACACGTTGCCAATCTAAGCTTCTCAATAACTTAGCTGCGCCAACAAAATTTGTTCCGTTATCACAGTAGATAACAGAGCATCTTCCTCTGCGAGCCACAAATCTTCTCAAACCATTCAGAAATGCATCTGTTGAAGCAGAGGTCACTAGCTCTAGATGAACAGCTCTATATATAGCACAGGTAAAAATCAAAATCGAACTCGTCTTATCGTTCTTAAGATACAAGGGACCAGCCATATCTATGCCTGTAATTTGAAATACGGCCGAATCTTTTACTCTGTTTTCAGGTAGAGGAGCAGTAGATGTCCATAAAGCCCTTGAATTAAATCTTTTACAAATCACACAGCTGGCTAACACAAGCTTTACACTCTTTCTTCCGTTGAGGATCCAATACCTTTCTCTAAGCAAATTTAAGAGGATTTGTAACCCCGCATGACAGTTCTTTACATGAATATAAAAAATAAGTCGATTAACAACTTCATGCTTTGAAGGGAGAATTATGGTATGGAGAAAATCTTCACTATCTTTCCTGTAAATTATTTTAGTTTTCAAACGAATGACATCTTGCTCATCCTTACAGGTTTGTAGTGTCTTCAATCTTTCATCACTTTCCGAAGAGAAAGATTCCTTTTGAACAATACGTAGAGTTTTTATCTCAGCTTCCCGAAATTCAGTAGCCGTCAATTCGCCTTTACTCCTCTTATCAGGATTTAAACAATTATGCTTAAAGCGAAGAATCCAAGCAACTAAACGTATAATTTTTTCATAACTTGAAAAGTAGCTGTAATACGAGTTTTTGTTGGGTGGAAATTCAGGCTTCGTCAACATACAAATAGACTTTGATCTTTCTTTCTGAATTTCTTCCTCATTCCAATCTTCATTGGAAGTGTTCATGTTATTTCTAAATTCTGCTGAATCTTTCATCCAGTGTGGACCCTCCCACCATCTGATAAAAGCTAATTGCTTAGCCTTACAGCCTCTAGACGGCAAGTCTGCTGGGTTCTTCTCACTTGATATATTCTTCCATGATAAAGGACTGCTTAATTTCTGAATCTCTTGAACCCGATTTCGGACAAACACAGACCAGCTCTCATTTCTTGATATCCAAGCAAGCACTGTTGAGGAATCGCTCCAGTAATATCTCTTCATTTCCTGCCAACCCAAAGCATCCACAACAGTTTTCGCCAAACGAGCGCCAATAGTAGCTGCTAATAGCTCCATTCTTGGTACAGTCGTATTCTTTAAAGGCGAAACTCGGGACTTGGCAGCAAGCATAATTATTTCCCCTTGATCTTCCTTTTCTATCCTCAAGAATACTACTGCTGCGTAAGCATCTTTACTTCCATCAACGAAAGTATGAATTGTGCATGCATGTAAGTTTTCTTGAGTGATCTAGATATACCTTGGTATCTTAGCATCATTTAAATATTTAAGTTCTTGAAACCATAATAGGAATTCTTTTTGTAAATCACCAGTTATTTCGTCATCCCAATTAATTCCTAATTTCCAAACTTTCTGTAACATCAATTTAGGATAAAGCATCACTGAAGAAGTGAAACCAAAAGGATCAAAAATCTTATGAACTGCCGATAACATACTTCGCTTGGTAATCCTTTCTGTGTTGAAATCGTTCAGCCATTTCATATTGACTTTTAATGTATCGGAAACCTTATCCCAAATCAGACCCAATACTTGAGTTTCCTTCTGGTTCGATGTTTCATCGTGATCACCAGTGTATTCTCACTGTCTTAAATCAAAACCACCATTTGCCATTATTTTCTTTGAGTCCGAGATAAATTTCTTTAGGTCTTTTTCACTGTGCACACTAGTGGCGACATTGTCTACATAAAAACTATGCAAAAGCCTTTGCTTGAAATTTTCCTCAAAATTTGCACTATTTTTGATGTGATATTCAGTTACTGATGATAAAAGAAAAGGGCTACACTTTACACCGAAACACGCACCACATAATCTTTACATTTTAACAAATTTTGAAGATAGCACGCGATCATATTTTACGTAAAAATTAAAGCATTAAATTCATTTAACTCTTTTTTTTTCCTTTGACGTATCCGCGTTTGTAATGATCGATAGACGGCGCTTTGTGAACACTGCAGTTGTTAGTAAACATTAGCCACGTGTGTTCCAATAGTGTTCTTGTTATTCTACTTAATATTCGTACTATAATTTCTCCGCCATTACATTATGGAAAATTGATTGCTTTTGGAAAAAATACTTCAGTTTATTCAAAGTTCGATCGGAAGTAGATTTTTAACTGAAGTTGAACAAATATTAATTTCAAATCATCTGATTAATTCTTTACTTCCATTAGCCGAAGCAACTGAAATTTTAAATTCGTCATTTGGAAATAAATGGAAGCTCAATTCTGGATTTCTTGATGCTTTGGATTTACACTGTGGCACACAAAAGTATGTGTTATCTTTTTTACCGTATTTATTCATTTTTATTCAATAAATATATGTGAAACTAAACATCGGCTAGCAATGGCGGCTATATGGAATTCGAATTAAACCATGTTTATTGTAATTTCACCGTAGCCCACCAGAGGGCGAGCATTTCATTACAATCGCGGATTGTTCAGCACGTGCACTTACAAAAAATAGAGGATAAATAATAAACAAAATACACTGAAATTGAAAATGGCTCAGTTACTACAATCACAAGTCTTCTTGTGTTTTATCTTATTACAAATTAAACATCACGCTTTATCATTAATACAGTAAATATACACGCATATAACTGTAAATAATACATATTTGTATTATAAATATACAAATATATATATATATACGATCATTCAAAATGCTATTTTTGCCTTTAAAAGACAACCCTTCAAGATATTTTCTTTAAACTAGCTTCCCCTTTTTTCCCCTTTAAACATCTTTTCGTCTTTGAGTTATCTCTGTATTTTTCATCCTCTTAAATATCAATTTATATTACATAACTCGCAGGCTTTGCCCGCTTCGCTGGTCATTATATTGAAATGAATCCCCAAAACAGCATATCATTAATAATAATAAAATATCTTAAAAAAAAAAAAAAAATTAACACCCACACACCAAAATTCGCCATTCTTAGGTAATTTGGACGGATTTAAGCTTCAAAATGTAGTTTTTGCCCCGCCCGCCCCAAGAGGAAGGGGGGGGGGGGGTAAATTTCCAAAATTACTTTATATTGCATGTTGCATACACTTACCTAACCGACACATCAAAAAATTGAGATCCTGAAATTATTTAAAGCTGAGCTATGCTTTAAAACTTTTTTTTTTTTTTAAGTTCTCCCCCAGTTCTTAAAGGAGGGAAGGAGGAGGGAATTTCGCAAAATCTCTTCATACTATGAGTTAGATGCATATAATCATCCCTTACATAAAAAATTTCCAACCTTAGGTAATTTAGTGCAGCGTTACGTATGAATACATGTTTTTGCCCCCCATTCTCCAAAGGGCGGTAGGGTGAAATTTCATAAAATCCCTTTGTAGTGTGTGTTCAGTTCGATTTCCTCGTGTGTTGAGTACCCTTCTTCTAAAACCTTTTCCCTTCCCTCCCCCCTTAAAAATCCAAAATTCCAAAATCGCAGAAAATAATTTTTTTGTACTCAAGTCTGGTCTTTCCATCTTCAATTTCTTCACCGTTAAGTAATTTGGAGCCGAGTTAAGCCTTCTGCCCCCCAAGGGGGACAGGGGGGGGGTATTTTGCAAAGTTCCGTCTTAGTTGGGGGTCAGGCTCCGAAAACCAACCTGGTCACTAAAATTTGTGACCCTCTTTCCCACAGAATCGTCATGGCAGTGTTGAGTCAGTGAATCAGTGAGTTTACTCTTTTATATGTACAGATTTGTTTATATTTTTATGGACTATTTGGCTTAAGGTTGCTGTCACAAAAATAGAGTCCTTGGCGTAAAATGTCCTATCTATATATACATAGGATTAACAACTAATAAAGCTCTTTAATACAGATCTGAATTAGCTTTCATTTTCTTATTATTTAATTTTGATAATAACGTTATGTTGTCATGTGCCTAAGCAAATTTAATATTTATTATTTTTTTTTATTATTATTCGCGTGAAATATTCTTTCGCAACAATTAAAAATTAAAATAAATTATTTTAAAGTTTTATTATAAAAGAAATATCTGTATTATATATTAATTAAAAATTTACATTTTTTCGGTATAAATAGTAGCCTATGTCTTATTTCAGACTATTATCTATCTCTGTACAAAATTTCATTCAGATCCGTTTAGCCGTTGTGGCGTGTTTGAGTAACAAACATCCATCCAAACTTTCGCATTTATAATAGTATAGATTAGTTATCATATGCATTTGTTAGATTGAGTTATTTTGCTGTCAAATTGACAAAATTTTAATTTTGAATTTCAAAACTCTGTCGTTCTTGGCGCTTATTGTATTTGGTGATCAAAAACGTAATACTAAAATATGCATGCCAGATGTATATTTTCGTAATATGCATTGTACGAAATATTGTTTCATATTATTCATTACTCTCTTAATATAAGTTGTTAAAATAACCATGATTTTTGAAAGGAATTAAATTATGTTCGCCAAATAATTTGGCGATATTTTTTTTTTCTGCTAAGGATGACCGATATCAAATCTATTCCGCTGCAACATATTAGTATCTTATATCAGATACTTTATTTAGACATTTGAAAACAAATTTGACTTCAAATTATGATAGAATATTTATCATTTTCCTTTTAATTAGTATATTATTTGGATATTTATTGTGTAAATATCATCTTTTGAAATGAAATGCTTGTGTTTTCAATCGAATATGGAAATTTGCCATTTTTTTTTTTTTCCCCTAGAGTTTTGTAATTAAAACTTCGAATTTTGTCAATTTTACAACAAAAATAACTTAATCTAACGCATGGACATGATAATTAATACATACCTATTCCTAAATATGGGGATTAAAATCGGGAAATAATTTTCCGAGATTTTTAATAATTCTTTACAAAAAATCCAATGGACGTTTAACATAGGAAATATTTTTCTTGCATCCACGAACGGCCAGTGACGTCATTACTTCGCTTGCATATTAGCACTTTATCAATGTGTAAAATAAATTTTTAATTAAAAATGACGTCAATTTTTGTGAGATGCATATTTTTTTTTTTTTTTAAGCTATTGTATAGCTTTTATCGCGGGCTTTGAGCGCGGCGACCGAATCAGAAAATTCCGTAACGAAAAAAAAACCTAACACAGTTCGGCAGACTTCGGTAGACTTCGGCTGTACGAAGCTCGCACGAATCGAGACGAGCTGCTCCGAAATCGGACGAATACGTAAGCAGCTGTTTGTGAGAAAGTATATAGGTGTATAGGTATCTATCATTTATGTGCAACAGTGAATAGCTGTACGCGTACAATTTGTGTATAAAGTGTCTTTAATATGAATAAACAAAGTGCATTTATTTGTGTATAAAGTGTTTTTAATATGAATAAACAAAGTGCATTTATTAATGAAGAAAGTGATGAAAAAATAGTGAAAGAAAATGAGTGAGTACTCTATATACATACATTTTATTATTATCACAAATGCAGTATTTTTTAACACGCTTTTATTAGCTTCACCTGTATGTATGTATGTATGTATGTATGTTTGTTTGTTTGTTTGTTTGTTTGTAACTTCTCTGGGAGCAAACAAAAAAATTATATTGTGAAATAAAATCTTTTTGTAAAAAAATAGAACCGACTCCAAAAAGCAACTACTATTAAAAAAAAAATTGTATGAAATGAAACTAAATTGCGCCAAAAAGTATAAAATAATTTCCTTCGCCAAACAACCTATAACACTACAATTAATCATAACTTTTTGAAGTCGGCGCAAAATTAAATAAAATTTAATTAGTTTTTAAAGGTTTGTTTTTAGATCGGAAGCAACAAATGCTGTCGTCTCGAATGATCCATTTTCATGTTTCCTTTATTATTGTATTCACTGTATACAATTGGTCCATTGGTAGCATCTACACAGAACAGTGGACATTTTTCACAATGCAGAATTTATGTTTCTACGAAGTTAGAGTTTTCTTTGCAAATTTGGTATAACTTTGATAACTATCATCCTTGGTGGCTTTTGGATTTGGCGTTGAAAACGTATTGCAAAAATATACACGCAAGATGTATATTTTCATAATACATTTTGTACGAAGTATTGTTTCATATTCTTGATTACTCTCTTAATATACCTTATCAAATTAATCATGATATCCCAAAGAAATTAAATATGTTTGCCAGATAATTTTGCGATTTTTCTTTCACCAAGGACGTCAGATACCAGCATCTTCGCCAACTTTTGCTGCTTACAAAATCTTATTTGTTTTCTTGAATCAAAATAGTTTTCGGCTGCGTTTTGCAGGTGACAATGTGAGATGTGTAGTTTGAATAGGATTCGATTTTTGTATTGAATAAAGGTATCAATTTTTATTTAATTTTGCGCCGACTTCAAAAGTTATGATTAATTGTAGTGTTATTATAGGTTGTTTGGCGAAGGAAATTATTTTATACTTTTTGGCGCAATTTAGTTTCATTTCATACAATTTTTTGAAGTCGGTTAAAAAAAATACTTCCCTTTCGTGAACGATATGGCGTAGAGGTAAGGCGCCGCGCTACGAACCTAAAGGTCCAGTGTTCGATCCCCGTCAGGGGAAATTTTTTAAAAATGTTTTTTGTTAATTCTAAGTTATTTTAATTAAAGATTTAAATGTATGTAAATATTACGGTGTATCACTCACACGATTTTCTCTTACCCTGAATCTTAATACTAAGATAGATATTTTGTGCTTTTTAGTTCACATTTCTATAAAAGCGTGTTCTTTAATTTTTTAAAACTATAATATATATATATATATATATATTTAAGCTATTGCATAGCTTTTATCGCGGGCTTTGAGCGCGGCGACCGAATCAAGAAATTCCGTAACGAAAATAAACCTAACACAGTTCGGCAGACTTCGGCACGGTGTTTCTGTGCGTGCGACCACAGAGTACTGATAACATTCAGAGCCGTCACTTACATAGAAGCTAATGGTAAAAATTTAACATGTAAATTTCGCATAGACACTATCGCCCCTGACGAGGGACCGAAGTACTACTCATACGTCACGGATTACGTATGCGATTTCGTAATCAGTTTTATGGGTATAAAGATTTGGCTGATTATCGCTCTTTTGGCGATTTTTTTTTTAATGAAAAAGAAAATGAGGTTTGGAAGGTTATGCACTTTTTATTTTTAGTTTTTTAAATATACGCGTGCTAATATTTTCGTTATACATATTTCATGTGAAAAATAAAAAATATGTATAAAATCTCATTTATTTATTTATTTTTTACATGTTTTGAATAATTTTATATCGGTAAACCAATTTTAATGTATTTTTCAATATTGTTATGAAGATAAATGAGCTTTAAAAGAATATATTAAATTTGTATTAGGTAGTATTTAATAAAAATAAATTTTTGCATTCTAAAAAAAAAAAAATAATAATAATAATAATAAATGAAAAAAAAATCTTTTTATTAACAAATAAATGTTACACTACCATCTTTTTTATTTTTTTTAAATCCATATTAGAAATAGTATTGTTTTTGAGTCAAATTTTTGAAATTGAGTTTTTGTTTCATTTACACATTTTCAGGTTTCCTGAATCTGAAAAACATGTTTTTATCAGTTGGTCTCTGTTTTTTCTCAACAACAAATTACAGAAGGAAGTCCAAACTCGGTATTCTAAATCTGTACAATGTAGTGATGCTACATTAAACTTTTCGTTGAGATGAAGCAGATGGTTTATGTACAGGGATATCCAAAAGAATTCAAATACATTACGTCTACGGGGAAAAGTTCATTAAGTAAAGTGTAACATATATAGGTTGCCCTAAACAAAATGGAATGAACATATTTTTTTTCAATGCATAAAAGCATGTTTTGTGTAGAATATGGAATAGAAATCATTTATCATTTGTTTACAGGGCTATCCAAAGTATTTGAATATATCGGGAATATAAACTTGGAAATTGCTGGCAGTCTACTTCATTTTGTGTTCGGTGTTCTTTAAATACAACTAAATTTAAGTGCACAATGTGATATGCATACAATTTACAGACAACATACAAGGTTAACCAAAATTAAGCAAAACTTGAATGTAGCAGGTGTAAGTGCTTTGTTACATTTTACTATATCAACAAACACTGCTCAGGAAGAAAAATTAAATTTTAACAGTCATACTGTAAAGAAAATATATTTTCAAATTCTATTTTCAACACTGGTTTTTTTTGTATAACATCACATTTTGAGGTTCACTGAATACGAAAGTCCAATTTTAAGTGGCTGATCTGTATGTATATCTGTTATAAGCATAACTTAAATAATCACAGAAAATTCAAATTTGGCATTTTAAAGTTCGTAATTCCACTTGAAAAATTTGATTGGGATTGGCAAGTTTGAAGTCAAATCAGTAACAGTTTTGAATTATTTAAGAAAACCTATTATAGATTATTTTAAAAGTAGACTAAACTTATTTATCGTACTTTATTGATCTTATGACTTAAACTGCAATGGATGTTTATGCGAAATTTTGTGCGATTCTGCCATGTTAAAAAAATGGTTAATTTCGAGTAATGTATGCAGTTTCCATGGTTGATTATGTTCATGCGAGCATTGTAACATACTTTTAAGCTGGTCTTGCACCTTTACTGTAAAAATATCCCTTTTAATGTATGTTTAAACAAAATTTTGCCCTATCTCCCATGTTAAGAAATCGTAAATTTTGAATAACTTATGAAGTTTTTAAATTAGAATGTTGAAAATCAATAGTGTTCTAGCCAATGTTATAGATAATATTTTAAAACTGGCCCCACCTACCTGCGATCTTTTATTCTTAAGATAGTTAGACAAATTAACAAACTGACACCCTACAGACTGACAACATATAAATTTTATTATTTTTGGTATCCCCATACCTGAAAAGTGTTTAAAAAAAAAAAAAAACGAGGTAAAAAAAATTTCATGATTATTTACGCTCTCCATACCTATACCATGATGGAGAACAAAAAATTGTTTAAATGCTTAAAATTTGCATTCAGTTCCAGCTTTTAAATATTAAATATATTTAATCAATTAACTTACCAATGGATCCACAAAAAAATATCCAAGTAGGTCAAGAATAAATTGTTAAACAATAATAATGTAAAATTGAGGGAGAAAAAATAAAATTAGCAGGGAGCAATTTAAAATTTTTCAAAACACATAAAAACTTTGAACGTCATTTTATTCAATAATTTATGAGAAATTTTATTAAACATGATAGTTACATTGAAATTTATATGTACTGTTAGTTCTCCAATTAGAGTCATAAGCAAATAAGGATGATTCTGTTATTGGAGTAGTATTATTCTTGCTTATTTAGGATACAAATGGGAAAATGAAAAAAATTGAAATTTTTAGAACTGTGAGGTACCTATTAAAAGAAAGGAAAAAAGTAGTAATTTTTTCCATACCCCTAATGCCTAGTTAAAAAAAAAAAAAAAGTGAGATTGTCACTGACATCTGATTTGATAAGAAGAAAACATTTGGTTTGAAAATTTTCAGACTGCCAATTTTTGATGATTTTATACATTTTAAGAGTAACAGACTTCTGGCTTTTATGTCCTAACCTCAGTACAAGGGTGTAGCCAGAAAAAAATTTTGGATGTTCAAGTTCATAATGTTGAATGCTAAAAATGCTGATGTAGAACTCTAAAATTTTTGACAAACCTGCAAAATTTCAAGAAGGGGGTTGTATTTTAAATCCCCTCCTTGGCTATGGCTTTGTATGTGTGTGACAAAAATTCGATGCACCCTGAGATCAATAACATATGCTTGAAATTTTACATTTAGATGCAACTTGACATAATTTTTTGTCTATCAACTTTTGATGCATATTGCTCAACAGATTGTGCTATCATCTTGTCTTTTCATAATAATTGGTTCATATGACAGCATAAGTCAATATATCATAGAAATGAATACAATGGGGAGTATTTTTAAACAAGCATAAAATTAAAAATATTTTAATTAATAGTAGTATTCAAACATTATAAAATGTATATGTAGAAATGTTGCTTTCTCCAAGTAATGTAATTTTCAATATTTTTTCCCAAAAGAACTGATCAATACTTTTAACACGAGTGTTTCAATCATATATCTGTAATAATTTGAAACAACATAATCAATTTTCTTCACTTAAAAAATCTGAAAAACATTTCCTTGGGAGGTAAAGAAAATTTCATGTCAGTTGCACAAAATTTCGTGTGACTGCACAAAGTCAATTTTGTGCAATCAGTAAAGCACAAAATTGACTTTCTTTAATACTCATGTTATACTTTTCCGAGATGAAAGAATCTGCACTGACCATCTAAAATAATTTTGAGATTTCACATCCTGCAAATTGCTATAAAATTTTTGACTCTTTGTATTGTAAAGGAAAATTTTGCAATGGGGATAAATGCTATTCAGTTTATCTATTTAAGGAATTATTTATATAGTAATGCAATTAAAAAAGTTGTTTTGTTTTTGCAAATCAGTTGTGAAATACTGAAGAAAATGTAGAACATGAGCATGGAAAAACAGAAAAATCAAAGAATTCTTCAGTGTTAAATAAGAAAAAAAAAAAAAAAAAAAAAAAAAGATAGCTATATATATAGAGAAATAATACCAAAAAACTGAGGATAGAATTTTAACGTCACTACTGAACTAATAAAGAAAAATAAATAAACATTTGGTTAACATTTTTTAAAATTTAACTGTATCCAAAATATATACAAATAGAATAGTATTTGATATAACATAAATGATTATATTTTAAAAACTTTCTCAGCTAATTAACATTTGTTTACCATGTTTAGGTTTTTCAAATCTTATTTTAAAAATAAAAATAAATAGGAAATACTGTCAGTTGATTTTATAAAAAAGAAAAGATAATTTTTGCCAACTTTGTGCTTTAAAATGCAGCTACTTTAAAAAACAAAAATACTATTACTTTCAATATCATGGATGAAAAAATATCTTGAAATCTATTAGCATAAATTTATTTAATTATAAAATTTAGCAAGGATTTACAAACCTGCTTTTAATTTCATTTACCACGACTTCTGAAACTTGCACTTATTGCACTTGAACCTGAAAACAGTTTTCATATAAACAAATGTTTATATTAAAATATTTACCTGTATATGTTTTATAACTTTCACTGATTCTCCTTTATCAAGCAAAAAAAATCAATCTCTAAAACTTATATAAACATAAATAAGAATAACTAAAGCATACATTTGGGTTGCGGTACGCCGCTCCGTTTATTACAATTGTACATCACGATCAAAAAGCAGACTTCTATTTAACAGTCTTTAAATACAGAAAAGAAGTTCATTGTATGGAAAATTTGTTAAATACAGATTTACATTTTTTTATACTTTGAACTACATACACATAAAGTTAATTTTTCAATTCATAAGACAAGAATCATATAAATAACCATACTTAATAAATATAATTCATTTGACACAGTAATTCTATTTTTCAAATATTATTAAAAAAAAAAAAAAAACTCTACAATCCAAAAAAACATACCACTTCATTACTTTTAAATATAAATTTATTATTTTTAATTTATTATTGTTGCGAGTTTAGGGAATTGTTTTTACAGGCTTAGAAATGAATAAGTTAGCTGATTTGATATTATTTTCGTAGTTGCTAATGAGCCAGAATCTGGACTCTCTTTTGGCGGCAAATATTTGGAAACTCCTGAAACATTTATAAGAAAAGGTACGACAAATTTTGGAAATCTGCTCTTTAGCTCTGCTCTTTCTCAAAGTGAAATAATTACATGTCCTTTGTAGACACCTTGACCATCCACACTGCTGATTAAGTTGGAGAGATGCTGCAACAGTAAAAGTAAATGATTATCAAACACTTATTTTAACAAGGGATTTTAACAATATATTCTTCTTTTCAGTTGCAAAATGTTTAATAATTATATTCACACAAAGTTATTGAAGGATATTCAAAATGCTGATTAGCAACCATAGATCTCATGTATCATAATAAATAACATCTTCTCGAGCAAGTTACTCAAATTATATATCTGATAAATTTCTAAATGATGTCTTTAAATCAAAAACTTTTGTTTTTCACACTATATCTCACATTACTGTTACTGGTACTACGAGTACTGAAAGAAAAGTTTAAATATGTCATGTAAAAAATGTGCTAAAAAAATGACTTTTTTGGCTTTGAAAAATTTCTCGAAAAACATAATAGAAAATTTTCCAACCTATATCACTTATGAAAATCTGTACAGCATTTGTGCCACACTCACTACCACTCATGCAAGCATCCTTCGTGCACATTAAAATAAATACATACATATATATATAAATAAAAATCAGGAACATTTAACAGACAAAAATAATAGTTACACTATGTTACAATTGCACAACGACAAATTTTCCCTCCTACAAGAAATAGTAAAAAAAAAAAAAACTTAATGATTTTTTTTTTAAACCATACATAAGTTTTCAGTGTCCCCCCCCCCCCCCCCCCAATTTCTCATATTTACAACATGTTAAAATAAACACTTTTAGCTCCTAGTCCCATATTATAGTAGTGATAATGTAAAGTAGAGTAAAACGTTGAGTCTGCTTTGCTTTTAAAAGGATAAATATGCGGGGGGGGGGGGGGGGATGATGATGATGAAAGATAGCCATAGTTGCTGGGGACATTCTGATACTATTTAAAAAAATTCTGAGATTTATTGCAGGGTTGTTTGCAAGCCTCGTAAAAAAACAATCCTAAAATAATAACAAAAGAAAACGGGGGGGGGGGGAGAAAGGAAAAAAAAAGTATAAAAAACTTGGTTGAAATTAAAAATGTTCATAGTTATCTTTCTGAAAGTTAAAAAATGTATCATGTGCTGTAATAAGTTAAAAAATAAAACATGTTACAAGTATATTGCGAATTCTGACTAACAAGGAAACATTCAAAAGGTGTCGTCTTCAAAAAACATTAAAAAATATATATGTGATTCTACTCTTCCTAAAACACCAGAAAGTGAAAAAATTATCAGCTGCAATGAATTACAGCGACCACAAAAAATTATAAAAATTAAGCATATTTGGCGATTTCATATTGTTAGGCGATTGGTTTTGCTGTATTTCATTTCAGCCGATAATATTTTCACTTCCTGGTGTTTTATGAAGAGTAGAATCATATATATATTTTTCAATATTTTTTGAAGACGACACCTTTTGAATGCTTCCTTGTAAGTTATATTTTGAATTTTACTGATTGAAAATAAAATATTAAATATTTTAAAAAATCAATTTTTTCAAACAAGATTCACAAATTATGAAATACCAGCACTGGGCTGACCTTAAATTTACTTAATTTAAGAAAAGAAGAAATAAAAGGCAAACTTAAAATGCTTAATAAAATCAAAAATGCAATTCTAGCAATTTCCAGTTATAGCTGTTAATGCGTGTGAATATTTTTGAGTGGCCCTGTAAATCTCATACTGTATTCTACAGAAAACTTTTTTTGTGCATATGAATAATAAATCTAAATTTCATTATTATAAGTGCATATGTTATTAAAAATAAAATGATAGTTTTAAAAAAATTAAAGAGCACGCTTTTATAGAAATGTGAACTAAAAAGCACAAAATATCTATCTTAGCATTAAAATGCAGGGTAAGAGAAAATCATGTGAGTGACACACCATAATATTTACATACACTTAAATCTTTAATTAAATAATTTAGAATTAAAAAAAAAAAAAAAAAAAAAAAAACATTTAAACAAAATCTCCCCTGACTGGGCTCAAAAGCTAGACCTTTAGGTTCGTAGCCCGGAGCTTTACCTCACAGCCACAGCGTTCACGTAGGGAAGTCTTTTTTTACAATATAGATTTTTTGTTTGCTCCCAGAGCGGTTACAAGCATACATACAGGTGAAGCTAATAAAAGCGTGTTAAAAAAGCACCACAGTACTGGAGTTAAAAAGAAATAAGTATAAAACTTTGAATAAAAACCATAAAATGCAAGAATTCACAACAATTGTTTTGGGTAAAAGAACAATTTTATTGTAATTAAAAACTAAATTACAATACATTTTTTCTAAACAGCTCTTCTTCAGGTAAAGTAGGCATGAGTGCTGCAAACTATTTTATATTTATTATTTGTGCAAATAATTGGAGACCATATACCTCAATGTATAAAAATTCTACTTTGTATCCTAAAAAATAAAAAGTTATATGTCCTTAACTCATCAAACTCTATGTAGTTTGTGTGACAGTAAGGTATAATATACTAATATACTTTGAAGAAACTTTTAGACCAACTGAATATGGCGTTTAAATGCTATCACACTTTAAATAATTTGAGTTCACAACCATAATAAGTAATTTTTCTTTATGTCTTCAGTAGTAAAAAAAAAAAAAAAAATCTAAAAGCTACATTTATTCAAAATCTGTATCGTTTGTGTGACAGTGACCTATAACATACCTATTCTCTTTCAGCTATCAACATTCAAAGTGTATAGAGGCTAGCATGTTCATTCACACACATATCTACATACACTATTGTAAAAATAACAAAATGAATTCAGAAGCCCGTAATCTGTATAGATACACCAAAATCTCACTCTTGAATTTTTTCATGATAAAATTATTTTCTTACATAGTGTACGTTCGGAAAATAAAAATCTTCACTTGTACTTTATTGTGTTTACAAATTATTATTATTATCACTATTTCTGTAAATTCAAAGTACTTTCCAGACACTGGTGGTGGTGGATGAAATATCATGCTTAAAAAAAAAAAAAAAAAAAAAAAAATACTTTATAACCACTATTTTATGCATATTGCATATGCATAGATTATCAAACTTGTACTACCCTACAATATCAAACTTATGCTACAAAGCATTTAACTTTGAAAAACGAAAACTAAGACCCTCAAGCTCTTTTAAATTTATAACTGATCCCTTGCATTTTACAAATCTAAAATAGAGACATTTTACGCCTCCAAAAAGACATAGGTAAATTCTGAACCAAACGTTGGTCTGAAATTTACCTACACTCTTTGTGACATAATTATTCTACCTTGAAAACTTCTTTTTTAATTACTCCTAACAAAAAATAACATTTTATACTCTACATACTGAAAGGAAAAGAGGAAATGAACTTTTCAAATTTGATTATAAATTATGGTCTTAAATAACCCTGTTACACATTTAAAAATTTTAGTAGTTTAACTAATAAATTTATATATTAGTTAAACTACTAAATACTAATATTTTACATATTATAAATTTACATAAAACTTTTTTTTTTTTTTTTTTTTTTGGGGGGGGGGGAGCTAATAAAGGCTTGTCTTCATTCTTCATTGTAATTTCATTCTAACAAAATACAATACAGTCATTTAAATAGTACAGTATTCTTAATTGCATCCCCCCCCCTAAAATTATACATGTCAATATCAGTTATTTTCTTAAAATTATTAAACGACTAGCACATAGAGAAAAATATTAGGTTCTTATTAAATATTAAGATAATAAAGTATAACAGAAAGCTAATCGCTTCCAAAACTTAGAAATGTATATTATTTTTATTTATTTACTTATTTGTTTAAGAAAAATTTATTTTAGCATCTTAAACAAGTATTCCAATACTAAGATTATAATTTTTTATAATTATTTTAATTCATAATTTCTCAAGTTATACACATTTATTTATTCAATGCAGGGTTGGCAAGTTTTTGACAACAATTGTCAAAAGCCTAAAATTCTATACAAAGAGCATCCTGAAATAATTTTTTGCAACAAATTTATATCTACAGTTTATTACATTTTCCTAATTTTTGGTTTTAGTCCCTTTAATAAATTTTAAAACATTTTTAGATACTAAAAGTTACATGTCCCATCAAAAATTTCAAGTTTGATTTTAGTCAGTAAGCTTCTTTGAAAACAGAAAATAATTTTAGGATACTATTAAATATAGAATGAAAAATTATAAACAGAAATATACATTAATAAAATAACCTATGCACTAACTCCTTTTAACTTTAGAAAAAAAAAAAAGTATTTTAATCTCATACTGTTACTTTTAGCATTTCACATCATTCTAGTTGTTTTCCTCTTTAGAGTAATTTCAATGGGATTACATTTATGCGTTATAAATTTTAACAATTGGCTAGTTATAGTGTAAAACAGTAATTCTGAATTTAGGGGGAAAATTCTGTTATTGAATTCATAATTGATGTGTCTGCTTTCGAAAATATTATAATTTTACTGTAATTGAAAACCCATTGTATAAACAAAATTCAATTTTTATTTGATGTAAAATCAGAGATTGAAATATTCGTTAGATTTAATTAATTAGATGGAAGCAATCCAATCAAACTGCAAATTATCCGGCATTGACATTCGTAGAGAGTAAGCTAATTATTTATAGCTGAACAATTCAAAAAGAAATTATTTAATGAAAGCCAGTATAAGAATATTAATTTATACTCTCGTTGTGGTCAGAGTTCCAAATATAAATGCAATTTATTTTTGCAATAAAAGACAAGAACAAGATTTTTGTTTTTTAATCAAACTCAAGTAATATTGCACATTCTATACGCTTAAACTTCTTTGTGATTTTGTAGAATAAATTCAAGTCCCGAATAACCACAATTTTTCCAATTAATGATTAATTTTAAGACCAAACAATATATTAATAACTTTTAAGTAGGTATTAAAACATTTATGGACGGCAGAAAAATCAGAAAGGAAATCGAACAGAAACATCATTTAAAAGATGATGATTAAGCATGCAATTACTTTTAGATTGAATAAAATAATGACATAATAAAAATTTTATACTAATCCATTTAAATAATTAACATTAAAATTAACTTACTTATTACAAGTACAAACAAGGAACACGAACAAAATCAGAATTAAACCAGCGCCATTGCATTCACCACAGACACAGAATAAACAAAACCAGACCAGAAAAGAAGAATGCGGTAACCATAAAACCAATGCCAACTTGGCTTTCTCAAGTGAAACTCGTCGTTGCTATGGTTACAGGCATGAAATTCCGCGATTTAGTACAATGGATTCTCCCAGGGGCTGGTTTGGCGCTGGATGTAAATTGCCAACTGCTTTATCTGTATATATCTATAATCTGTGCGTGCGACTAGACGTATGCGTGTAGACTAGCTGCTAACTGTTCATAACTGATTCTATCTCTTTTAGACACAATGCTAGTGAGACAGCGTGCTTTTTGGCCGCGTCCACGAATGAGTTCGAGCCCGCGACTAGTTGAACCTTAACGTGTATGTATATGGTACGACTGTACGAAGCTCGCACGGATCCAGACGAGCTGCTCCGAAATCGGACGAATACGTAAGCAGCTGTTTGTAAGAAATTATATAGGTGTATAGGTATCTATCATCTATGTACAACAGTGAATAGCTGTACGCGTAAAATTTGTGTATAAAGTGTTTTAAATATGAATAAACAAAGTGCATTTATTAAAATCCCCCCCAAGGCACAACTTTAACATGAGAGGCACAACTATGACATGTTCCCTCCCCAAGGCACAACTTTGACATGAGTCCCCCAAAAGGCACAACTTTGACATGAGTCTTCCCAAGGCACAACTTTGACATCAGTCCCCCCGAAGGCACAACATTGACATGAGTCCCCCCCAGGCCCAACTTTGACATGAGTCCCCCCAAGGCACAACTTTGACATGAGTCCCCCCAAGGCATAACTTTGACATGAGTCCCCCCCCAAGGTACAACTTTAACATGAGTCCCCCCAAGGCACAACTTTGACATGAGTCCCCCCCAAGGCACAACTGTGACATGAGTCCCCCAAAAGGCACAACTTTGACATGAGTCCTCCCAAGGCACAACTTTGACATCAGTCCCCCCAAGGCACAACTTTGGCATGAGTCCCCCCCAAGGCACAACTTTGGCATGAGTCCCCCCCACAAGGCACAACTTTGACATGAGTGCCCTCAAGGCACAACTTTGACCTGAGTCCCCTCCCCCGGAACTTGAATTAATATCAAAGAAAAAAAAATACTGCATAAATAAAATAAATAAATAATTATAATTGCATAAGTTGATAAAAAATGCTATGCAGTAGCTTTACCGCGGCAGTCCCCGAGTGCCACACGTTTTTTTTTTTTTTTTTTTTTTTCGTTCACGTTTAGATAAATGTATTTATTTTCCTGTTGAAAAAAATAAATAAATTGTTTTTTTTTTTTTTTTTTTTTTTGGCAACAATTAAATTATGGATAAATATAAATGGCTAATCGGCTAATTTTTTCCTATTATTAGCTTACAAAATTGCTATTTTATGCATAAAAATCGCAAAAACAAATTTTTTTCGGAATAAAAGGTAGCCAACTTTTTAAGTTAGGGTATAAGCTATCTCCATTACAAATTTCATCGAAATCCGTCGAGCAGTTTTGGCGTGAAACTCAGTCAAATAAATTCACGGACATTCACATTTATATATATATAAGATTTTCAATTCCAAATAAATCTTTTTATCATAATATTTGCCTTTAACAGGCAACCTTTCATGCTATTTAATTTAAACAAGTTTCCGTCTTTTTTTCCCCTTTAAACGTATTTTACCATGTTTTTATTAACTTCGATTCTTGTGTGTTTGTCAGGGACAAATCTTGCAATCGATTTTTAACTAACTTCCCGACTAGCTAGACATTTGAAACTTTCACAGTAGCTCAGAACCCGGTGATAACACAATACTTCGAAGTCAGATTTTCGAATTTTCGAATAGTTTTCTTTTAATTAATTAAAATGTGAAAATGATAAGCTCCTAATAGCAATAAAAATAGCCATTAAAATATTAACTATGATTTAATTGTTGCCAAAAAAAATTTATTAGTTCATTTTCTTTCGACCTAAAAATAAATACATTTAATTAAACGTAAGCGTTAAAAAATTGTTAAAAGTTAAATTATGCATTTGGCAAAAATTGACGTCGTTATCATTTTAAAGATTTTCTACACAATGATAAAGTGCTAATGTAGTTCGTGATGCAAATATATGTTGTTCGGAAAGGATTAATATTTTATTTTTAAAACCAACTTTTTTTTTTTAATTCAAATTTCCGGTAACTCTTTAACCAATCACATTAGAACGTCCATCTTTGGAATATCGATAATAAGAATTTTCTCCCCAAAAGTCGCTAAAAAAGTCGCCAAGGGCAAAAAGTTGTCAAATTTGGCGTAAAATCCATTACCTTCCTATTGGAGCTTTTTAATGCGTTTTAAAGAGAAGTTTAAGCTATTTAAAAACATAGTATATAATTTTTTTTTAATCTTATAATTATTTATCTTTGAGTTATCTCTATTTTTTTCATCCTCTTAAACATCAATTTATATTACATAATTTTCAATTCCAAATAAATGTTTTTTTTCTTAATATAAATATAATTTTTCAGTCTTACTTTAAGAAGTTAAATCATAGTTTGCGAAATAATATTCTACATATAATAAAGTTTAACTATTTAAAATTGTTTATAAATAATTTTAAAATAAGATTAAGTATGAGAGAGAGAGAGAGAGTGTGTTAAGTAATCTATTATAGGCAAGGGAAAACTGATATTCCTTAGAAAGACTCCCACTGAACAAGAACTTCTATTTATTAGAACGAATTGTCTTTAATTTTCAAAAAACACTAGCCATATATCGTAAATCCAATTCCAGTTTAAAGAAAATCGTAAGCGACGGTCGGATCAACTACTACACAACCAAATTATATGCAACATAATGGGAACAAGAAACATCAGTTACACATAATAAATCTGTACCTCACGGTTAAAGGATACCATGTCCATTTTGTGAAAAAAAAAAAAATAGCACGATGTTCTTGATGTGCATATATATATATATATATATATATATATATATATATATATATATATATATATATATATATATATATTATATAGAGGCATAACGCATTATGTACAGTTACTATAAAAGAGATAGGACAGTGGAAAATAAAACCATGTCCAAGTATTTTGTTCATGACAAACGTATTTCATTAAAACATCATGTGTAATACAAATTACTGAGAACTGTTGACAAATTACTAAAAATATCCCACAGAAAAAAAGAGTAACATTAATGTATTCAAGAGGTAAAGTGTTAAACGTGCGTGTAAGCCGACCAACAAACCTCACAATTGCATGAAAAATTATAAAAAGAAAAAATAATAGTAATAGTAATGCAAAAACTCATATTAATATTAATACAGAAAATCAATCTTAAGTAAATGTATCGAAGCGGGAGAGTGATAAAAACCTTAGTGGGGCATCTTGACCGATGACTGTGCCCGGTTCCTGGCCATCTACCTAACTGATTATCCTCGGAGTGTATCTATATTCACCTAATTACAGGATGATTCAAAATAACATCGTAAAAATGAAAAGGCAAAAGTGACATAAAAATACTGAAAAATCACAGGAATATGTGATCTCAAAAACAGGAAACTAAAATAAATCCACATCATATAGTTTATAATGTAACCATGAACATAGTATTCAGGCCATTTACGGCAAATAATGTTAAAGAGGATGCTCAACATTTTTACCAGATGCATAGAGATACGTATTTCATCGAATATGTATGGATGGCGTCGGTATTTTTGACAGGCTCATTCATTACATACAGCGTTGATGTAAAGCGTGTACACATGCGTCTGGGAAAAACTTGGAATTTTCCTTGTAATAATATTAGTCATGCGTGTGTAACATGTGCGGAAATACAGTATAAATAAAATTATGCAGAATATTTACTTTCTCTTACCCAATTACCCATGAGGTAGAGAAAGTATTCTTTTTGGGTCAAATTTTCGAACCCGATATTTTGTTATATTTACACGTTTTGAGGTCCCCTGAATACGAAAATCATGTTTTTAACAAATGGTCTGTGTGTGTGTCTGTGTGTGTGTCTGTCTGTTATCAGCATATCTCAAAAACAAATTATGGCAGAAAGTTCAAACTTGGTATTCTAAATGTGTATCATATAGGGATGCTACAGTAAGCTTTTCGTTAAGATCCAGCAAATGGTTCGTGTACAGGGACAATCAAGAGAATTCTAATACATTACGTCTATGGGGGAAATTGCAGGTAAGTAGAGTTTAACGTCTATAGACTGCACTAAACCAAATGAAACGAATATATATTTTTGTAAAAGAGATAGTTAACTGGAAAAAAAAAATTGTGTATGTAGGAGTCTCGCCTCCCCCCCCCCCCTCCCAGGGAGGAACTCCCCCTCGAGGAGAGTAAATTTTCGTGATGGGTATCTTTCAAAAGAGCTCTCCAATACCTTAAATGCATAGTGTAACATTTCTGCAACATGTAAATAAATGATTTTTGGTAGTCTTTGGGAAAGTTTCCATTATTTAATCTATGTGTAAACATATAAATTAGCACGTAACATAGAAAATAAATCTGTTTCTTTTTTTCTTTCGTTCCGTTTCCAGCATAATAAAGGTTTCTTACAGCTAAATACAATTTTTTGGGGAAAATATTCATGCATTTAAGGGTTAAAACGAATGGTTGAACCATCGATCTGCGATAATTTAAAACAAAGTTATCGATTTTTTTTACTTTTAACGAAAAAAAAAACTTGAGATTTTTTTTTTTTTTAATATTGAAAATAAAATGGACTTTTTTTGGATATTTGGTGTTATACTACCTGTCTAATATGGAAATCGTCTGCATTATCATAAAAGATAATTTTTTTAAATAATAATTTTAATAAATTATTTTTTAAAAACAGAATTATTTTTTAATACCCGAATTAAATTCTATATAAATGTAGGTGCATTAATGAAACGGGGGATTGAGGGGGGCAGTAGCCCCCCCTCACACAGAACTAATTATCATATAAAACTCTTCAGAAGCCTAATATGAATTCCTTAACACAGGTTTACATAACAGTACTCGTTATCTTACCTTTTAATCTGCAACCTGTATTTATAGTATTAAATTTCAGGGTAAGAGAAAGTCGTGTGAGTGACACGCTAGATTATTTTTGCATGTGAAGAGGACTTATAGCTACTCCGAATAGGGTTCGCGATCGCGTGTAGTTTTCATTAATTTCGTATGCCTGATTTGTCTTTTATTTTGGATAGGTTGTTTTTTATAAATCTCTATATTATCACAAGACAAATAATTTTTGAAACGTGTTAAAAATTTAATATTTTCTAGTAAGAAGTAAAATAAAGTTTGAAACACATTTAAGAAAAATACTCCATAAGTGATATAACACAGACTTGCATGATAAACATTAAAAAATCATAAAGCACGCATCGAGAATTTTAACACTTTCCAACAAGGTTGAAAAGTGTTTATGACTTCGGTTTGTCTGTCTGTCTGTCCGTCTGTCCGTCTGTCTGTCCGCGCTCTAACTCCCGTAAATATTTATGGAATTTCTTGAAACTGATATATGTTATTCCAGTTCACTATCGGACGTTCCCTATTGAAAATGGAGTTTATACCTCTACTGGTTTGTGTACAGGAACACCCGAAAGTATTTCAAAGCACTGTGGTGTATGAGAGGTATTTCTACAAACTATATTTTCATACCTTTACTGTGGACACATCTTAATGAAATTGAAATATGTTATTCAAGTTCACTATCGGACGTTCCTTATTGAAAATGGAGTTTATACCTCTACTGGTTTGTGTACAGGGACACCCGAAAGTATTTCAAAGCAATATGTTCTATAAGAGGTGATTTTATAAACCCTAATTTCATAACATTACTGTAGACATATCTTAATGAAATTGAAATATGTTATTTAACTTCACTGTCGGACGTTCCCTATTGAAAATGGAGTTTATACCTCTACTGGTTTGTGTACAGGGACACCCGAAAGTATTTCAAAGCAATATGTTCTATAAGAGGTGATTTTATAAACCCTATTTTCATACCTTTACTGTAGACATATCTTAAGGAAATTGAAATATGTTATTCAACTTCACTATCGGACGTTCCCTATTGAAAATGGAGTTTATACCTCTACTGGTTTGTGTACAGGGACACCCGAAAGTATTTCAAAGCATTGTGTTCTATGAGAGGTATTTCTATAAACCATATTTTCATACCATCACTGTAGACATATCAGAATGAAATTGAAATATGTTATTCAAGTTCACTATTGGATGTTTCCTGCATAATATGGATTAAATATCAGCACTTTTGTATATACACGGACACTCAAAAGTATTCTAAAGCATTGCGTTCTAGGAGAGATATTTCTATAAAACAAATTTTAATAACTTAACTTTCAACGAAGTTTTTGGAAATTGAAATATGTTATTTATATGCACAAAAGAATGCTTTGCACAGAATATAGCATGATTAGCATTAGATTTACAGGGTGGCACAAAAATATCCAGTTACATTAAGAGCTATTAATAAAAAATTGCTAGAATTGTTATTTCGTTTACGTTAAGCGTTTTTAACACTTTCTAACATATTTAACACTTTCCAATAAGGTTGAAAAGTGTTTATGATTTCGGTTTGTCTGTCTGTGTCTGTCCGTCTGTCCGATCTCTAACTCCCGTAAATATTTAATGAATTTCGTGAAACTGATATATGTTATTCTAGTTCACTATGGGATGTTCCCTATTGAAAATGGAGTTTATACATCTACTGGTTTGTGTACAGGGACACCCGAAAGTATTTCAAAGCATTGTGTTCTATGAGAGGTATTTCTATAAACCATATTTTCATATCTTTACTGTAGACATATCTGAATGAAATTAAAATATGCTATTCAAGTTCACTATTTTATGTTTCCTGTATAAAATGGAGGAAATACCACCACCGATTTATGTACAGAGACACTTAAAAGTATTCCAAAGCATTGCGTTCTATGACAGATATTTCTATAAATCAAATTTTAATAACTTTACTTTCCACAAAGTTTTAGGAAATTGAAATATGTTGTTTATATGCGCAAAAAAATGCTTTGCATGGAATATAGCATGATTAGAATTAGATTTAGGGGAGAGGGGGGCACATTTGGACAGGGGCACATATGGACAACTTAAATTTCCCTAACTTAAATAAATGTGAAAATTATGAAATAATTATATTTTGTTGGCAACACTATGATGCATTTCCCAGGAAAATTTAAAGCAATTGGCTGTGAAGGTTTTCCAGTTATGTCAACCAAGCAGTTTTGAAGCTTAAAAGTAAAGTTATGCTTTATTTGTATCAATCCTAATTATACATATTTATATTGCATCATGAAAATTAATTATATAAAACTAGATAGCTTGTTTGATGAACATAATGATTTATTAATCATATTTGTCAAAAAAAATTTCTGCTAAGCTAGGCTTAACAAAATTCTAAACATGTGACTGTGGGGCACATTTGGACATTGTTTTGGGGGCACATGTGGACTGTCCAAATATGCCCCTAATGTGTTATATTTAGAATTTATAACACAAAATTAAAGCAATAAGGTGCTTAAAATGATTTTTTAAATAACAAAGACTGCAGCTTTTAATCTTTGCTATTATAGTTAAGCGGAATTGTATACACTGCAAAAAAATAACTATTACCAGCTGCAAGAAACTCTTTGTGATTGGAGAAAATAATTATTTTCTCCAATCACAGAGAGTTTCTTGCAGCTGGTAATAGTTATTTTTTTACAGTGTAGTTTTATTCACAACTTATCAGGATTTAATCTAAAGCTAAATAATAAAAAAAAATCTGATGTGGGCTAAAAATATAATGTTTAATTTAACCCAATACTCTTACTGCTGGACAACCATGATACCCACGCATCAATAGAAGCTATCATGTATGCAAGAGAAAATTGAATTGTTGTTTTATCATTTCCCCCCTCACTGTTCCCATCGCATGCAGCCACTAGATGTTGGCGTTTATTCTTTCAAAGATAAAGTAAAAATAGCTTTTAATGATTGGATGGCTTCTAATCCAGGAAAGACCATCACTATATATGAAATAGCAGAACTGTCATCAAATGCATATCTTAAATCTTAATTCTTTCACTCCAAGAAATATCAGCAGTTCGTTCAAGAATGCTGGAATATGGGCTGTTAACAGACTAGTTTTCAGTGATGAAGTCTTTCTTCCAGCATTTGTCACCGATCGACCAAACCCTGTCGAAATATCTGAAAATGCAGAAATTGAACATTCATATTCTCCTTCTAATGAGCCTAAGCCTTGAATTTCATCTACTTTCGACTATGAAATATTAATTGAACCTGGACCTTCAACTCAAGTTTTAACTCCAGAAGTCATAAGACCTTTTCCTAAAGCCCCACCAAGAAAAAAGCAATCTACACGAAAAGGAAAGCCTAGAATTTACACAGATACTCCTGAAAAGGAAAGAATTGAACAATTCACTATAGCAAAAATGGAGAAAGTTAGAGTTAACTAAAAAAGAAAAGAAGCATTTGGAAGAAAAAGAAAGTTTGATTTAAAAGAAAAAAAAAAAAAAAAAAAAAAAAAAAAAAAGAATTAAGATTGGTATGATGGAACGGCTACATGATCAGTCAAATATCCAATCACATTCTGAATCAGATGATGGAGTGGAATCTAAATCAGATGATGATCTTGAAGAATTGAAGCTGCTATTAGATGATGATTCAATTGGTGTAAATGACTTTGTTCTAGTAAGATTCAATACAAAGTCAAAAACAGTTTACTACATTGGACGAATCGAAAAAACTTTAGATTCTCATAAGTATGAAGTCAAATACTTATGAAAGAAAGTTGGAAAGCAAATTGTTTTCAATTTTCCAGATAAGACAGACGAGTCAACCATTGAGAAAACAGACATAGTAACTAAACTTCCACCTCCAATTATAATAGGAGGAACTGAACATGCAGCAGCAAACTTAAGATTTATGGTCAATTTAGAGTCTTATAAAGTGAAATAGGAATAAAGTTTTTTTTTTTTTTTTTTTTTCCATATTAATGTGTAATTGATTATTTTCAATTTATTTGTTTTAGTTATTAAAATGTTCACCATAATTTAAAGCAAATTTATTTTTGATTAGGTAAAAAACTGCGACTCAAATCGTGAAGATCATAGAACACCACTAGAATATATATATTTTCTTTAAAAGTCCTTTTTTTAAGATTATAAATATAATTAAAATATTTTATTGCCCTTATTTATAGCAACAGAAGTGGATATTTCCAGTATATATGTATTCAAGTCATTTGTTTTTGTTATTTTAAACTGTTGATAATGCTATATTTACTTGTCCAAATGTGCCTCCAAGCATGTCCAAATGTACCCCTTGTAGGGGCAGATGTGGACAAATTTTGCATGTTTTTAAATATTTTTTTAAAAATAATTTTGTCACATTTCCTAATATTTAAGTACATGTATTTGAAGAGATTAGATGTAAGATTATGGTTAGTAATAAAAAATGAAAAAAAAAAAGATGAAAAAGGTTAGATTTTTTAATAAAACAAAAAACGTCCATATGTGCCCCCCGCTCCCCTACAGGGTGACACAAAAATATCCATTTATATTAAGAGCTATTAATAAAAAAATTGCTAGAATTGTACTTTCGTTTACATTAAGCGTTTTTATTTCTTTCTAACATTTTTAAGTGTGAATATGATTTCAGTTTGTGTATCTGTCCATCTGTCTGTCTGTCTGTCCTCCGCGCTCTAACTCCTGTAAATATTTATGGAATTTCTCGAAACTGATATTTTTTATTGAAGTTCACTATCGGATGTTCCATATTGAAAATGGAGTGAATATCTCTTCTGGTTTGTGTACAGGGACACCCAAAAGCATTCGAAATCATTGTGTTCTAAAGAGTGTTATTTTTATAAATATTTTCCCTATAGAATGTTCCCCATTTAAAATGACATTAATTGGTTCTGTATAACTAGTTTGCTTACAGGGAAAACAACAACAACAAAAAAAAAAAAAATGCCAATGCATTACGTTTTAGGACAGAATTTTTAGAAAGTTATATTTAAAAATCTTTCTGCTGTAAAAATCATAAAAATATTGAAATGTATTGTTAATATTCTAAAATAATGTTTTGTATAGAATATGATATGATTAACTTTCTGATTTACAGGGCTACACTAAAATATTCAGAGAGATCAAAAGCTCTAATCATAATCTAATAGCTGCATTTTCCTTTTTGTAAAGCTTTTTTAACGCTTTCCAAAATGCCTAAGAGTAATTTTAAAATTAATTAGTCTATCTGTATATTTTTCAGTCCTTCTGTCTGTTGTGTCATAACGTAGGCATAGAATATTAAAAGTTATTCGATACAACAATTACGTACAGTTGGAAAGTGTTACTAATCAATGCGTTCTGCATGATTTTTCTTTCTTTTTTATTTTTCTTTTTATTTTTATTTTTTTATTTATTTTTTATTTTATTAATTAATTAATTTATTTATTTATTTATTTTATTTATTTATTTATTGATTTTTTGGCAATTTAAAATTGCAAACAGGAATTATCCCAGATAGCAAGCGCATTTGCAGCAAGTTTGATTTTTCTTGATATTATCTTGCCATGACAAATTTGATGCGACAAATCTGCTTTGTGACTGTCACAAAGTCGACGGAACGTAAATCAATTTTTCTTTTTAATTAATATATGTATTTTTTTTCTTTTTCACACCTCTTATGCTGCAAACTATAATTTGCTATGTAAGTATTTGAAATTCAACGATAGTGTTTGAAGAATGATACTGAAGCGGTACTGCAATGTTATCTTTCTCGTGTTATTTATTAGAGGAAGGAGCATGACATTGTCCACTTGGCTTCCAAAATATTCGAAGTCTTGTATTGACAAGGTTTCTGTGAGGTATGTGTTTTGTTTACATTTTTCTATGCGTATTTGCAAATAGCGTGACGTAACACGAATTTAAGTTTGCAATGCGTCAGCAGTTGGTGTGAGAAATTTGGTACAGTAAGAGTGCAACTTGAGCGACAAGTGTGCTGCAAATTTTGCGTATTGTGACTTCGGAGTTTGCGCTATTTTGCTTCAGTCTTATTATGAACTTACAAGCTTGTCACGCTGAACTTAGTTCAAGTTTGTTGGCTTACAAAGCAAGACTTCTGCAGTTTTGCTGCAAACTAAAATTGTTATGTGGGAATATTTCAAAATATAAAAGACTGTAGATTAAATTTTCTTCTCTTTTATTAAGCTTTACTTTAGCTTTAATATTTTGTTAGGGTAAACCAAAGTATATTTTAATCTATAGATCTTTCTGTTTATATTTCGAGCAATTTAGATCTTCTAAAAGTATATATTTAAATAAACACATATAATCTGCCGTTATTTTTAATAAGAACTAAACATAAAAAATTTTCTATTATTATAATTTTTTTAATTTAATATATTGAGCAATATGAAATATATTCAGGTATTTACCAAATAAAGTTTGGCATATTATATTGCAACAAATATTTTCTTCTCACAATCATATTTTAAAGGTATCTATTTTTTAGTTAAAATTCGTTAAAATATGATTCCATTTATTTATTTATTTATTTTGACTTAATCAAGAAGATATTTTGTTTATGATATATTTAATATATTATACTTAAAATTATGGTGAAAATATTGTTAACTTTTTTAATATTTCAAACAATTTAAATTTTCTAAGAGTACGTATTTAAATAAATATTTTTTATCAGCAATTATTTTTAACTAAAACTAAAGAGGTTTCTTATTATTTTTCTATTATTATTTCATTAAATTTTAAATTTAACATTGTGAAATATATGCTCATATTTACCAAATAAAGTTATGTATATATTATTGCAAAAAAATGTTTTCTTTTCACAATTATATTTTAAAGGTATCGATTTTTTGAGTTAAAGTTGTGAGGTTGAGACGTCAGAACGTCACCACAGTTTGTGTAAAATTAAGCTGGATCCAGCAAAGTAGAAAGTGGGGACGGTTAAAATCGCCTCGTCGCCAGTGACTCGGCGAAAGTTGAGGTCGAGTTACTTTTGTGTCAGCAGGGTGCTGCATTGAAAGAATTAGATTCCGAGTGTTAGATAAATTAGAACTGATTTTAAAAGGATGGATTGAAATGTAGTGAAAGGAGGGTGTAGGAAGAAGTATAAAAATGGAGATGGTTTTAGTAGATGGTGTGGATGTTGGAGGATATTATAGTGGATGGTGATGTATCTTATTTTGGCGAGTATCGAGAAGTAGAGTTGTGGAGATTTAGTTGCGTGAAGTTAAGTAGTGATGAGTGTTGGTGTGCGTTTCTACTAGCATTCGGAAAGGTAAAGTTGGGTCTGAAGGGAATCCTCTGATCCATAGTGAAGTCTTAGTAGCGGAGTACGAGTGCAACCGTCTCTACACCTTCGACTATCTGCTGGGGTGAGATATTTAAGATTAGATAATTAAATTGTTGATTCATATATTTTGATTAAGTAATACGCTGACTGAGCTAAGTTTATTACCAGGCCGCCCTCCCATTAATCTGATTCAAATAAACCATTATTGTTTTTTTTAATTCTTGTGTTATCTTAGTAACCTAATTAAGTATTTAAGTTAAGATGGAGCTTGCATCAACGCAAACTCCACAAAGTTTGTCAATAAAAAGTGATTCCATATACGTACTTATTTATTTATTTATTTTGACTTAAAAAAAAAAAGTTTAATAAATTATATATAAAAATTAAGGTAATGATATTGATATATGTTTTTAATATTTCAAACAATTTAGATTTTGTAAAAGTATATATTTAAATAAACATTTTCGATCAGCCATCATTTTTAACTAAAACTAAACATAAAAGGTTTTCTATTATTATTCTATTATTTATTTAAAATTTTTAGCAATATTACTCATAATATTAAATATTGTTAATTTAAAAATTTTAGTAAGGTAACATGGGTTATTTAAGGGTAAATTTATTTATATTACTTGTAGTATTTCTGTAAACGTAACTGTAAAATTTTTGTGAATATAACCGAAATTCATTTGCATTATTAATTACATTTCCTTAGCAAAATTACTGATAAAAAATCTGTATTCTAAACAAAACAAATTTAGTAAAGTTACATGGATATTATTTGAATTTACACTAATAATAATCATGTATCCTACACAAAACATTTCCTGGTAAAATTGCAGTATTACGTTCAGTAATACTACTAACACAATCTTAGTAAACATACAAAAAAGCACTTGACCCGTTAACTAAGAGTTTCTTAGTATATTTACTAACGAAGTGCGTGCAATGTTTACTAACTCTAATGGAGTAAGATCAATTTTGAACAATCTGTATTGGCTACTAGAAAAGTTTATGGAATACCAGTTTCCTAGAATTTTTCTAGTAGTACCACAGAATTTTTTTTACAGTGTACAAATGGAATACACACCTAAAACTATACAGCTAATTCCGTTGCGCTAATGAATATGTGTACCAAACTGCAAGTCAATAGCGTGATTTTTGTGGCCGCTACAACGATACATACAAATTCCTCCCATAGGCCGTAATGATAAGAAAATCTTTGGCGTCGTAACTCTGTATACGAACTACAAAAGGAATACATACCAAAAACTATACATCTGATTCCGTGGGGCTCATGAACATGTGTACCAAATTTCAAGTCAATAGCGCTATTTTTGCGGCCGCTATCGCGCGACAGACAGACAGACACACAGACAGAGCCCAAAACCGTTTTGAGTCTCAACAGAGGACCTCCACTGACGTTTCGGCAAAAATTGGAAGTCAGTAGCTTGGTTTTTGTGATGGCTATCGCGGTACATACAGATTCTTCTCATAGGGCGTAATGATAGAAAAACTTTGGCGTGTCCCTGTATACGAACTACAAATGGAATACATACCAAAACTATACAGCTGATTTCGTGGGGCTCATGAACATGTGTACCAAATTGTAAGTCAATAGCGTGAATTTTGTGGCAGCTATCGTGATATATACAAATTCCTCCCATAGGCTGTAGTGATAAGAAAAACTTTGGCGCGTCCCTGTATACGAACTACAAATGGAATACATACCAAAACTATACAGCTGATTTCGTGGGGCTCATGAACATGTGTTCCAAATTACAAGTCAATAGCAGGATTCTTGCGGCCGCTATCGCGCGACAGACAGACAAGACACAGACAGAGCTCAAAACCGTTTTGAGTCTCAACAGAGGGCCTGCACTGACGTTTCGGCAACTAGTGGATCTGCAGATCAGGAGTCTCAACGTCCTATTTGCATCAGACATTATTCAATAGGTCATTTTTATTTATTCCTTATTATATAATAGTATATATTGATTCGATCGACTTATTACCATAATCAGATACATTCCTGAGGGGGATTGCCGCCCCCTGAACCCTCGCTGTATCTCTCTTTCTATACCTATTTGTATATCATATAAAGTGTTACAGAATTGTAAATGATTGCATTTATTTTTGTATCAATTCTTTCAAAGAGGCTTAGTAAGTCGATCAAATGCTAATTTTGTGTCGAAAAGAAGTGTGTGTCGAAAAAAAGTAGTCGATTTAGCGTAAAATAGCCTAATTTTTCTTTAAAAACGCGTTGAAAAGCTCCAATAAGGAAAGAAATGGATTTGGCGCCAAATTTGGCGACTGTTTCCCTCCTTTACGATTTTTTTGGCGACCTTGGCGAGAAAATCCTTTATAGGGATATACCAAATATGGAAGCTCTAATCTCATTCGCTGATGAGATACGATAATTTTCTAGAACAGTCTGTGTTCGATAGAATAGTATAAAAGGAGCATTTTTTTAGCCAAGGCGGTCAATCTCAGATCTGTGTCAGTTTCGTCAAATGCTTGCTTTGTTTTGAGCCTCTTTGAATGAGACATGCTTTATGTGTTATTGCTAAACAGTTTGTACTGTTGTTTTGCAATTAACGGCTGTTCTTTAAGCTATGTTTACTGGTTGAATTGAAGCTGATACTTGGTGTATAGACCTGTATTTTTCTGGAAATTCTGTGAATAAATCACTGAATTTTTGCAAGTTTCGCCTTTCATTCTCGGAAAACTTACGAACCCCCAAGTACGCAACAATATGTATTCTTAATAAACGGCGGTCTTGTATTATTTCCCTGAAATTCATAAATACCAAATTTCATACAAAAACAATTACATAGCAAACCCAATGCTATGCATGCAAACTCAAAACTATACAACTAATTCGTGGGGATCATGAACATGAGTAACAAATTTCAAGTCAATAGCGTGATTTTTGCGGCCGCTATCGCACGACAGACAGACAGACAGACGGAACCCAAAATCCTTTTGAGTCTCAACAGAGGGCCTCCACTGACGTTTCGGCAAAAATTGGAAGTCAATAGCTCTATTTTTGTGGTTGCGGTACATACAGATTCTTCCCATAGGCCGTAATGATAGGAAATCTTTGGCGGGTCCCTGTACACGAATTGCAAATGGAATACTCAACTAAAACTAGTGGATCTGCAGATCAAGAACCTCAACGTCCTATTTGCATCAGACATTATTCAATAGGTCATTTTTATTTATTCCTTATTATATAATAGTATATATTGATTCGATCGGCTTATTACCATAATCAGATACATTCCTGAGGGGGATTGCCGCCCCCCTGAACCCCCGCTGTATCTCTCTTTCTATACCTATTTAAATATCATATAAAGTATTACGAAATTGTAAATGATTGCATTTATTTTTGTATCAATTCTTTCAAAGAGGCTTGTTAAGTCGATAAAATGCTAAATTTGTGCATTTCTAGACGTTTTAGCGTTAAAATAGCCTAATTTTCCTTTAAAAACGCATTATAAAGCTCCAATAAGGCAAGAAATGGAGGCGCCAAATTTGGCGACTGTTTCTCTGCTTGGCTATTTTTTGGCGACCTTGGCGAGAAAATCCTTATTAGGGATATACCAAATATGGAAGATCTAATCTCATTGGCTGATGAGATACTAGAATTTTCCAGAACAGTCTGTGTTCGATAGAAAAGTATAAAAGGAGCATTTATTTAGCAAAGCGGCAAATCTCAGATCTGTGTCAGTTTCGTCAAATGCTTGCTTTGCTTTGAGCCTCTTTGAATAAGACTTGCTTTATGTGTTATTGATAAACAGTTTGTACTGTTGTTTTGCTGTTAACGGCTGTTATTTATGCTATGTTTACTGGTTGAATTGAAGCTGATACTTGGTTTATAGACCTGTATTTTTCTGGAACTTTCTGTGAATAAATCACTGGATTTTTGCAAGTTTCGCCTTTCATTCTCGGACAACTTACGAACCCCCAAGTACGCAACAATATGTATTCTTAATAAACGACTGTCTTATTTCCCTGAAATTCATAAATATCAAATTTCATAACTATCAAATTTCATACCAAAATAATTACATAGCCTATCGGAAATATTTTGCGTAACCTTTAAACTAATTATCAATTCTATGCCCACAATTTTCAACAGGAAAACATGCTTTTAAAATTCTAATAAAATATCATTATATTTGATGGAGTGTAACCATGTTAAAATACACTTTTAAGAAATACCGACTTTAGACCGTAATAGTACGAAATTCCTTTATGACTCCTGGAAAAGTAGACACAGTCATTATAAACGCCAATAATAAGGATAAACCTAATTAATTATAACTCATTAATTTTTCAAACTAACTTGACATCATTTGTATGATTACAGTACATACTCGGAATTATTTTATGTGGTCCCATAAATTATTTAGTCTATACATAACCTTTTTTACGAGTAAACATGATTTTAAGCATCTTTATAATGTATGTTAACTTCATTAAGTTCAATTCAGCATACACGCATTAAAGTGCGCGCTTAAATTAAAAATTTGTCCATAGGCTCTAATGTTACGAAATCCTTTCGTGTGTCTTTGTAAACGAACAATAAACATTGTATACATCAGTAAAAAATATTCAGCTTATTTTGCGTTTAAAATTAGTAATTGTTCCAAATTTAAAATCGCTTGGATGACTACGTGACATTGTCAGAATTTTTTTGTAAGGTCCTGTACATTAATTAGGAAGCTTAAGAGCACATATTTTGTCAAACAACATAAGTTTAAGCATCTTACTCACGTACGCTAGTTTCATTTTCTTCATTGCAAAGTAATGATATTAAAATGCGTTTAAACTAAATTCACCCCATACGCCGTAATGTTAAGAATTTTGACGTGTCTCTGTACACAGATTATAAAAAATATAGCAATAAAAATTATACAGCTACTGATATGCAAAGCTGGAACGCGTACGCCAATTTGCAAGTCAATCGAAGGATTGTTGCGGCCGCTATTGCGGAACATACAAATTCTTCTTATAGGCCGTAAAGATAAGAAAAACTTTGGCGTGTCCCTGTACACGAACGACAATTGGAATACACACCTAACACTATCCAGCTGATTCCGTTGGGCTCATGAATATGTGTACCAAATTGCAATTGAATAGCGTTATTTTGGGGGCCGCTATCGCGGTACATACAAATTCTTCCATAGGCCGTAATAATAAAAAAAACTTTGATGTGTCCCTGTACACGAACAACAAATGGAATGCACACACAAAACTATACAGCTAATGTCGTGGGGATCATGAACTATGTGTACCAAATGTCATGTCAATAGCGTGATTTTTGCGGCCGCTATTGCGATACATACAAATTCCTCCCGTAGGCCGTAATGATAAGAAAAACTTTGGCGTGTCCCTGTATACGAACTACAAATGGAATACATACCAAAACCTATACAGCTGATTTCGTGGGGCTCATGATCATGTGTACCAAATTTCAAGTCAATAGCGCTATTTTTGCGGCCGCTATCGCGCGACAGACAGACACACAGACACAGCCCAAAACCGTTTTTAGTCTCAACAGAGGGCCTCCACTGACGTTTCGGCAACTATACAGCTGATTCCGTTGGGCACATGAACATGTGTACCAAATTGCAAGTCAATAGCGTGATTTTCGTGGCCGCTACCGCGGTACATACAAATTCCTCCCATAGGCCGTAATGATAAGATAAACTTTGGCGTGTCCCTTTACACGAATTACAAATGGAATACACACCCAAAACTATACAGCTGATTTCGTGGGGCACATGAACATGTGTACCGAATTGCAATTTAATAAATTGATTTTTGTGGCCGCTATCGCGATACATACAAATTCCTCCCACAGGCCTTAATGATAAGAAAAACTTTGGCGTGTCCCTGTACACGAACTACAAATGGAATACATACCAAAAACTATACAGCTGATTTCGTGGGGTTCATGAACATGTGTACCAAATTTCAAGTCAATAGCGCTATTTTTGCGGCCGCTATCGCGCGATTGACAGACACAGCCCAAAACCGTTTTGAGTCTCAACAGAGGGCCTCCACTGACGTTTCGGCAATTACTTTTTGTACCAAATTTTTAGAAAGGTGCTGTTTTAAATTTGTTTGTAAAGTTTAGTTTCATATATTTAATTATATTTAGAAAATAATCTTTTAATTATTTTTGTCTGTTATATTAATGCATTAATTAAAGATTTCAGGATGTCGTATTAATTTTATTTTTAAACTTAAATGTTGTGTTTATCAGAAAATATTAATTGTTTAGTTTTGTAAATGAATACAGGAAAATAACGACACATTTTGAAATATAAATTTCTTTTACGCTTCAAGATTTTTATTTCTGAAAACGTACGACATTTTCCTTCGCTTCAAAAACATTTCTTTCACAACATTAAAGATTAAAGAACAATTTATCACATACTCGAATAATATAAAATATTTAGAAAGATTTTAAATAAATTACTTGTCAAAATACGAAAGTTTAAATGATTAATGTATACTCTATAGCATGCTTAAAATTGAACAAAAAAATGTTATTTGACACTGACATTGTATATGCATATAAATTTAAATAATATAGATATAAACTAGAAAACTTTTATAACAGCACTGCTTGTAAAACTTAAAATATGTATGAAAATTTTGGCGTTCATATTATAAATATTAGTTAAAATATATTATTTAGTTCAAAAGTCGTTAAGACGCTGATTAAAACGGAAAACGTTTAACACTCGAAAAAGAATTCATATTAGTGCATGCAATTAAACAAAATATAGCTCAATATATTTCAGCATATACAGAAAAGGCATGCGATCACAGTACTCTGAATTGCTTAAGATAGATAAATCTAATGCGGCATTTTTAACTCTGGGATTCAATCTATCTCACTAGTTATGTATATATGTGTGCGCGCGTGTGCGTGCAATGAATTCAAATTGTGAGTATCTCTCCTCGAACCGGCAAACGCTGGAATTCGCGAAAGGTACCTATAAATACAAAACAACCAAAGCAAATGCCCGATAAACGGCATATCGTGCTGCCAACACATGTGGGCATATAGCAGTGTACCTGATTCAAACTACTGTATGGCAAAATATAACCACTGGTAGCGGTTAAAAAAAAAGAACTTTAAAATCAAAATTATATGAAGTTGCCTTAAACGAGGTCTTGAGCGATTTTTAAGGATATTTTTTCATTTCATGTATAAAACGATCAATCTTTATTTGTAAAGATATAATAATAATAATAATAATAATAATAATAATTTTTTTTTTTTGTATTTTTTTTTTTAATTTATTGACAGCAAAGTAGACAAAGTCTTATTGTAAACAGAGTGTCCCTAAATTCACGGTCCATACTTTAAGGGGAAATAGGACACTTTATAAGGATTCAGAACAACATAGGAACCCATGTCCCCAAACGTCACTTTAACCCTTTAAGAACCGTGTGATTTTGCGCGGATATGGTCGTGGCTCTTCAATATTGCATTTTTTTGCACAAGATATATTTACATAAATAAATAAATTCTGTTTTTATCGATGTACTTTATCGCACTTATTGCGTTAATACGTTCATTGTGCAATAATATGAACATTCTTAATGATGCGTACAAGCTTATAAATTTACACAGTAGGCGGAGTTAGTAGTGCAATGTAGTGCAAAACATCCAGTTCTTAAAGGATCAAAATGTCGTTTGGGAACATGGATTTCTATGCAATTATGAATCCTTATAAAGTGCCCTAACGTTCCCTTAACGTTTGGCCCATAAATTCAGGAACACCCCGTATATATAAAATTATAGTGAATAGTACAGAAAGTCTGAAAACTACAGGCGTGTTTATTCACAAGAAAAAATGTATTTTTTGTTATAAAAAGCATGATTCTTTAACTTTTATTCAAATATATCTAATTACTTCTACCATGAGGTATATTAAGTGAAAAAAGTGTGTATAAAATACTACCATAATACCATCACCATTACGAATAAAATTATACCACTAGTACCATATAAAATACATTACATACAGGGTGGTTGTAATTAACCCGTTAGTAGTCGCTAAACACAGCGCCACCTATTACAGATTGCACACTTTTTATTTAACTGCCACCATTAATTTTAAGAAGTGATGTGATCAACGCTTCTTCGGTTTTGTTCGCGTTTTATATATATCAAAGACTACTTCTAAATATTTTTGGTGACTAATGAATAAAAAAATCTTGCAAAACTGAAGTATGGTCGGCAAATCGACCAACTAGCGACTAACGGGTTAAACTTCCCCTATAAACTGCATCTTACAGCGCAAATGGGTGAACGGGATGCAAAAGAATTTGGTATATAGACTATACACGAGATGCGCTCACGGAATTTCGCAAAAAAAAAAAAAAAATCCACCAGCGGGCGGCTTTTTTGGAAAAAAATTAAATTTGACACAATTAACGATCAAAACGGAATACAGATACAATATTAACATTTATTCACCAGTTTCTGATCACCTTGTCATCGAACCACATTAAGTAAAGGTAAGGAAAAAAGTAATAGTACGCTGTTTGACAAAAACAAGACAGTTCAGTTTGCAGAAACAAGAACAGATTAGGTCAAAATTTCATTAGAGGAACAGTTGTTAATCGTGTCCAGGACGATGTTGCGAAAGGTACTCCATGTGACCACCCTCATTCACCTGCAAAATTTCAAGTCGATGGACATTGTGTTCAACAGCAGATCGTAACAGATCAGTTGTGATGCTTCGCACATGAAACGTTTTTTTTTTTCCCCTAAAACTGACAGTTTTCTCAAATTTACATTTTATTACTCCTAATTCTTGTTCTGGATTGTTAATATTGTTTCTGTATTCCGTTTTGGTCGTTTATTGTGTTAAATTTCATGTTTTTTTTCCGGAAAAGGCACCCTCTGGTGGACATTTTGGAACTAAAACTTTACTCCATGAGCGCATCTCGTGCATAGTCTATATACCAAATTTCGTTGCATTCCGTTCACCCGTTTGCACTGTAGGATGCTGTTTAAAGGGGAAGTTTAATTTTAACCCCTTTACTACACTAAAATATATTTGTTTTCTTTAAAGCATAATTTTATATCCTACCAGAGGAATTCGAAAACTTGTTCGTTCCAATATACAAATGTCATGAACAGTAACTTAGTCCCTATTAATTTTTGGGATTCAAAGGTATCTCAAAAACTGTTATACATCCCAGTAGATTTATTATTCTCCTTTTCCGTTTGAATTTCCCCCAAAATACAAACTTTTCCTAAAAATTACAATCATTTTCCTTGCAATGGTCACACGTAAATGTTTTCAAACGGCACAACGATAACGCCTATGGTCTTGTAAACGTTCCTATTGATTACATATGTTTTTCCTTTTTGATAAAATAGTATTTAGGAACCAGGAATCGAGAAAAAAATGAAGTTCATGAACGGAAAGTAACTTGTTTACTTCCAGTTGTTACGTAAACAGCACTGCATCTCCAACCAGTATCAAAAGCACTTTTATGTAAATGTTCTTGTACTTTTAAAGCAGATGAGGCATTTTTATTTAGGTTTCTTAGTTTATCTTTAGCATAATTCTGCTTGAAGACCTCCACACAATTTCCTGCACTCATGTATATGGTGATACTCAAAGAATGTGCTATCCAATGACCAAATCGTTTGAGTATTTTTCTCTCAGGTAATTCATAAACGAAATACTTTTGATAACAAAAAAATATAATAAGAAGAAAATAAAGAGATAAAATATAGAAAAATATAGAAATACTTGTAAATTTACGCAGTTTGAATTTATTATCAATTTATCTTATACAATTATTTACTTATTTATTTATTTATTTTTAGCATTGTCTCTAATTTAGTTAAATTATGAAACATAATTTATAGTTTTATCGTGGTGGTCGCGAAAAAATACTGTCCAAATAGTCTAGTGGCGCTCCTCATATGTTGAAGTACTATTTCCTCTGCATTATGACGTCCGATTGAGTATATAAAGACATTATTTAGTTTTGTCTGATTTTCAATGGTAATTTTATAATATAAATAGAGGTTATATTCTTATACGAAATAAATATAAATGTATTCCGAATCTTTACAAAGAATTGTTGCCTGATATTTTCTGATTTTATTTAAGTTTCTCTTTTTCAAAGTGGAAAACTCTTTCACCAATTTAGTAAAATAATCTACATAAATAGTAAACTAATCCATAAAAGACGATTGTGTCTTTATTATAATTATTAAATTATTGGTTATGATTAATATATTAAAGGTGATCACTTAATTGGTGTTCTTACATATAATTGGCGTTCTTATATAGCTTTCCTGAGCCATGGTTGTTTATACATTCAGGAGCGTTCTACAAACAAAACAAGTATCAGCAGCATATATGTATTTTCTGCATTAAATAGTTTCACAGAAAGTTCTTCTCAAATTAAATTTTTCTTTTTAATTTTTTCACGAACTTCATAAATTTAAAGATACTTCTCTAAAATTATTTTTCTGTTTTCAGCATATGCGAAAAGTATGATGTTAGAACTAGGATGTTAGTCACTGTTGCCATACAATTTCCTTTTCTATTTAAAAAATATATTTTATGATAAAATGAACCTTTAAATGTTATTAGTGTCGATTTTGTAATTTATTAAAATAAAATTGTGCATGTGATCCTTATTTTTAGCTAGATAATATATTAAATATTTTTATAGGACACATAGTACTATATATTCTTTCAAGATTTGTCAAATTTAATATTTTGTAATGATAGTTTATAAACCTATTTGTCCCTTGATAATAGTCAGATTTTTTTTTTTTAATAAATCTGCATTAATTTGAAAAAAAAAAATGTATTGGATTCGTTAAAATTTCTGGCTTTAGTACTTTTTTTCTTCTTTATTTTTTCACGGTTTTATACGTTTAAGAGTTTATGAACGCATTTTGAAAATTTTTGGAGTTATGTCTATATGTATGTTTGTCAGTGAGTGTAATAAGGCTTACGTGACATCTCTAAATATGAACTAATTGAAAAAACATGTAAATTTATATTTAGTGGCTACTTAACACAAACTGCTATTTACCAATTTTGGTTCATACCGCTCGATAGGTTTTAATGATATACTTAAATTTTTAACATTTATAAGAAGGTTATATCGCAGATTCTATTATGTGTAATTGCACAAATATTGATATATATAAGATTCATTATCAAAAACAGTATTGATCATTTTACAGTTAATATGAGCCGACAAATGGTGGTTTTATGTTGCATTTTTCAACGTTTGTGGAAGGCTATATGGCTGCGTTATTATATAGGATTTAGAAAAAAAAAATTGTGGACATCAGCAAATACGATTTTAGCAAGCTTTCGTATTCTAAATGTATAAACTTGAGTTTTCCAGTTATATCAAAGTTTAATGTATTCATTCTTATGAATAAGAAACTTATTCTATATTTTTAGAGTAGAAAAATAATATTTTCCATTTGTATTTCCTTAAATGAATTATTTACGTAAAGAGAATATGTTTTCCATTACAGAATTAGTTATCCTCTTTCTAATTATAAGTAATCGCATCAGAAATATCTGAATATAAAGTAAGTGCATCTGAATATTTACGAGAATAAGAACTACCAATTCACCATTTTAGGAAAATTTATAATCCATATAAGTGCATCTTGTAATTTAAATTTTAAAGTCATTAAACTAGAACTATTAGTAATACAAAATTTGCATATGCGATATATACGTTGACCCTAAGATATTACTTATTTCAGAACCAACAAATTTACATTGCTCCCTTTTTTGTGTCATATTCATGTATATGCATTAAATATTGTAATTTAAATGCAATAAGAACTTAAACACGAACTATTTTATACACATTTCATAAATTTTCTCGAATAGGTTTACATCTTGATGATGTTTAAGAAAAGAGACTTAAGCTAATTTTCTTAATTTGTATCAACAAGAATATGTTAATTTAATTACGATATATATTTCAAAGATATTTCATTTTCTGTGTGTGGAAGTACACTTATTTACAAAACTTGGGTTATCATTATGACTGGTTGATACTTATAATGAGATTCGTATTACACATGGGATTTGCATGATATACCACTTACACTAATTGGAGTTAGAATTAATGAGTTTAGAAAATCTGAAATAATTTTACAAACAAATTATATAACATTCTATTAATAAATTACAATGCTTTCAATAAATTACGTAAATCGACAAATATTATTTACTTTTAATGAAGGTTACGTTTTTCATTAGAAATGGAAATTTTACAAAAAATAAAGTTTACCGCGAAAATTTTCGTATCATTAATTGGGTTTAAAAAAAGTTTATTGGATTTGGTTAAATTATCAACTAAAAGTTCCGTATAATAAATGAATAGATATTGATGTATTATCGAATCCTAAATTCATTTTGTAAAATTTCATTTAAAATATTCTTCTATGAAAATTTTAAAAGAAAACGAAATGTGGATTCGTGATTTTTTTTCGATGAATTTCTACATTTTAAATACCATAAAAACGAGTTGATTAATTTTAGAAAATTTATGTCTGTCTGTGTGAGTATGTGTGTTACCAAAGTTTTGGTGATGTTATATTTCACGAAATAATATACAGATTTTCACAAAATTTTACATTTTGTTAGATTTTGATATAAATTGGAGCTGATTAGATTTAGGCATAAATCGTGCAGCAGGTGTAGATGATATTCTTCCATTTCCTACATTTATGGGAAAGATGTATGTCATCAACATCTATTGTTTATAAGTACACAAAATGTGACGTGTTAGATTACCATAAAAAAAAACTCTGATAATTAAATTTGGACGCATATCGGTCGACAAGCTGCATTGCTACAGTGCTATTTCCACAATCAAGGAAAGGCTATCTCAGCTTCTTTAGCTGCGTGCAAGTGCTTCAACCAAAGTAGTTGAAGCAAATTAGTAAGCCAAACATGATATGTGTGATGGTTATGCTTATGAAAAATCTGCTAGCTTAATGTTAGTATTCTGTAATAAGCAATTTTTTCTAGCTTATTCCTAATTGTGTCACAGAGAGATGTCTCAATGCAAGCGAGAAAGATTGAGCGTTTTCTATATAAATAATTCCCTATCGTTTTTGCTTGTTGAAATATTTTATTATACAGATTTACTAATAATTATTTTTATAAGTATGTAATGCATTTTCTCTCTTATAACGAAATTCATTAATGCTATATAATTTAGAAGAAAAAAGAAATTAAAAAAAATAATATTGTTTTTCGTTGTACATACAGTCCATAACTGAAGGCACACTATCGAATTTAGACACTTTGTCGAGTATCTAAAGGAGTGCTCGTTGTATTCTCATAGAATTTCATGGGTAAAATAATAATAATAATAATAATAATTCGTCTACGTTTCAGTAAAAGTTTAGTAAGAAAGACAATCATACATAGGTCCCTACATTTATGAGAAAGCTATACATCAGCGTTTATTGTTTATAAGTGAAAAAACAGGGACGTGTTTGATGACCATATTGGAAAACTATGTTAATTAAATTTCGATGCATATCGGTCTACAAGCTGCACTGCTGCATTGTCATTTCCTGAATTAAAGAAAGGCTATCTCAGCTTCTTTGGCTGAGAGCAAGTGCTTGAACCAAAGTAGTTGAAACAATTTTGTGAAGCAAACTTGATATGTGCGATGACTAGTGAAGTAAACTTGATATGTGCGATGGCTAGTGAAGTAAACTTGATATGTGTGATGGCTAGTGGAGTAAACTTGATATGTGTGATGGCTAGTGAAGCAAACTTGATATGTGCGATGGCTAGTGAAGTAAACTTGATATGTGCGATGGCTAGTGGAGTAAACTTGATATGTGTGATGGCTAGTGGATTAAACTTGATATGTGTGATGGCAATGCTTGTGAAAAATCAACTGGCTTAATGGGGGTATTCTGTAATAAGCAGCTTTTTTTCTAGCTTATCCCTAATCATGTTACAGAGAAATGTTGCATTACAAAACAAACGAAAAAGATTGAGTGTTTTCAAATAAATAATTCGCTATCGTCTTTGCTTGTATATTGTATTATACAAATTGCATGTAATATTGTATTATACATACTTTATAATAAATGTTGTTATAAGTATGCAATGCCTTTTTTCACGTTTAACGAAAGTCAATGATGTGATATAATTTAGAAGAAAAAATAAATTTAAAAAATAATATTGTTTTTTGTTGTACATACAGTTCATAAGTAAAGGCACACTATCGAATTTAGACACTTTGTCGAGTGTCTAAAGGAGCGCTCGTTGTATTATTATAGAATATAATGGGTAAAAAAAATTAATAATCATTTGCCTACGTTTTAGTGAAAATTTCGTAAGAAAGAAAATAATACATAAATTTAAAGAATTGAAAGACATAGTTTTATATCTAAATGGTCTAAAAACTGCAATTCAGTGGGTGTGGATAATGTACGTGCATGAAACTTTAACTCAATTGCATGATAGTAAGTATTTTAAAATTCGAAAAAAAGAAAAAAAAAAAACTAATGTAGATGGCATAGGCTCTAAGCCTACCTACTCCAATTCTGTTACTGTTTAAGCATGTATTATTTTCGGAATTATACATGTATGCATAATTTCAACAAAATCGGGCGATAGGAAGTGGCTTAAATTCGAAGCAAATTTTAATCATTACTTGATGCTTCAGGGTCGCCAGACCACCACCCATAAATTCGTTTCTACTTAGTCATCATGAATTGGCAACGGAGTTATATATATGTACGCATGCGAATTTTCAGCTCAATCGCACAATACAACATGGATTAAAATAGGAAACAAATTTTGAACTGGAATTGGGGATGCAGAACTTCAACCGAAATTACTTACCTGTATTAGCATGTATTACTAATAAATTTATAATTGTATGCAAAATTTCAACTCAGTCATAATATAAATTTAAAATTCTAAACAAGTTTTCAACAGGATTCGCGAGTCTCTGCATCGTATGTTTAAAACGTTAGATATCTTTATGTAGCAAACTTTACACAATGTGTTTTATTTTTTTTATTTTTTTTATTATTATTATTGTTGTTGTTGTTGTTGACGACAATTTCGGAGTACAATTTCATTTCGACGCATGTTAGAAATTACAATTAATTATGTAAAACGTAATGAAAACATACAGGAAAAATTGTTTTCGGATAGAAACAAGGTATCTGTAACGAATAATATTTAAAGTTTTCCATATACTGATAAATTTGTGCAAGAAAAATTTAGCTTTTTTAATTTTTATTATATTGATGATGTCGAAATATATCAATATCTTTTGTTAAAAAAAAAAAAAAAAAAAAACTCTTATGTGATTTTTTTTTTTTTTTTCCAATCGACTACATAAATGCACGGTTGATTTCATGTATTATTTATTAAAAATAAAAATTTATGTATTTCAGAGTTAACCCACACACATAAATAAATAAACAATTTACGAAATTAAATAATACCGTGTAAAAGAAATTAGTTACAAATTTCTTATATGTATATATATATATAAGTGTGTGTGTGTACGGGATGTTTAAGATCTCTTGTTAAAAAATTTAAAAAGTGGTATAATACATCTAAACCAGTAATTATTGTCGTACGAAGCACGATCACAACGCAAGTAGTGAAAACCGCTATATGATGCTTCAGATTGGATAAACACTGAATCCAGATTACTGCGTCAAAACCAGTGAATAAACCTCAGTGTTTGCAATTCTTCTGTTGTAAATTAATCAAAAAAAAAATTTGTTTGTCTGCAAACGATTATTTTGCTTACAACTAATTTTATTGCAAAATGTTTCTTTGCACGTGTGGCAACAGCTTTAAAGAGGGTATAGTAGTCAGATTCCCACTTCGTATCTAACATAATCGAATTTTTGTTGCTTCGTATTGTACAGTGTCACTTTTAAAAAGGTTTACATATTATATTATATTACTGCAATAACATTAGAAAATTATTAAATCTGATTAAATATAAAATTTTTATTAATAAACATTTAATTGAGACTGTGTCAGCAAAATTTCTTTTCCATTATTTATTAGCCAAATTTATGCAGTTACTTTAAGAAAATGAAAGCACATATTGCGAGAATCGTTTTGTTATTTATCCATATTCAGCCTCCTCCGTGAAAATTTCTGGATTTTTGAATTCCTGCAAGGTGTCGCCTCGAGTCTTTGGAAAATTTTTCAGTACAAGAAGTCGACTCTCGCAGCGATTGCATTATAAGATTTCAGGAAATTCCCGATTTAGACTACATGAGCAACTAATTACATGATCCATTGAATATGAGCGTTCTTGGGGCTAGCACAATACAAAAGATATTTGAAACAGCATGTATAAACCCATAATCATAATATGCATATTCTTTATGAAATTTGCTAAATATATGACTTATTTTTTTATGTTACAATGTAAAAAAATCTTGTTATATTACAGGAAAATTTTTAGCAGTAGAGTTGTCAGAAAAAATTAGCATACTATACAAAGTATATGTTGACAAAAGTTTTCCGTAACAGAGCATTACAGGATAATTTCGTTCAAAATTTTCTTTTTCCTCTTTTTCTTTTTTTTTCTTTTTTTTTTTTTTTTTTTTTTTGTTTGGCACACTGTTAAAAATGTTTGCTTTAATAAAAATTCTCTACTTCTATCAGCCAGGATCCAAACAGAGTCTTGAACATATTGGGTAATGAAGTTACCTCACAGTCCCAATAGTACATTTTGTTTTGTTACTGAGCACTTCCCAATCCTGCATTGAAATCTAGTTAACGGTATTCAAAGCATAAAAAATATGTAATCACCAGATACAATCTGCATCAATGGTTACAGGAAAAAGAAAAGGGGGCGTGGGGTTCTTTTGACATACTAGGGTGTAATTTTATATTTGGTTTCCGTAGTTTTAGAAAAAAAAATCCGTAGGAAAGTTAAAAAAAATTTCTATTTTTTAACAGAATTTATTACAGTATAGTATAAGATTACATGCTTAATTTCATAAAATGCATTTTTATAAAAATGTTATAAAACTTTTTTTTTTCACAAAAATAAATGTCACTATAAATAATTCAAATTTAAGTAAGATCTTATTCATATTGCATACATCATGCAACAAAATTAATCATCTATCAATTTACTTTAAGCAAATACCAGATTCTGATGACACTAAGATATTGAATTTTTGTATAATATTATATATTATATAAAATTACGTCAATAAAAATATAACAAATTTAATGTATAAGAATGTTGTACATAAACGACAGTTTTCCAAGTTATTATTTTCATGACATTATATTTCAGATAGTTTTAAATTATTTGTTATCTGAGTCAAAAAAAATTATAGTTAAATCATAAATATTTCAAATTGAAATGCAATAAAAAAGATTGTTCTAGAATAAAATTTTATAATAATTAAAAAATTATTATAAAATTGATGTATTAGTTTTCGAACATACCAAAGTGATGGGGCACTTGAAAATTCATGAAACTTTTCGACATTGATTTTTGACTTTGTTACACGTTTTTAGGTGTGAAGAATCCGAAAATAACAGAAGTGATATGATGTGCTTCTGTAGAGTGCCAACTGTGTTACTACGTTAATGTGTTACTGTGTGTGCAATATATCAAGAACAAAAGATCACAGACAGGTCGGACCAGTTATAAAATATTATTTATAACAAGGGTTAGAACCCTATAGATTTGCAACATTTTAATTTCAAACATCATAAGTAATTAGAAATTTACGATTTTCTTAATTAAAGGAAAAGGGCAAACTATTGCATAAACGTGATTTAATGGAACATTTTTATTGTAAAAATGTCAGGTCATTTTTATAATATTATTTAAGATACTGGAATAAATATATTTATGAATTTTATAATTTAAAAATTTATCAAGTTGTTCGAAATTCAGAATTTCTTAACATGGCAGAATATGGCAAAATTTCGCATACACGTCCGTTTACAGGGCTATTTTAAACGTAAGATAGAAACTTTTGAAGACAGCAAAAATTATCTGTTGTAATCGTGAATTCAAAATAACCGCCAGGCAAAATTACTTAATTTTGCGTATTACTTGTGTTGTTAAGCATCTAGTTAAGTGTATTTTTCTTGTGAATTATGCGTATAAAAGCATAAATGCGAATTATGCGCTAAAAGCAAACATCAAATATGAAAAAAAGCATTTTTGCACATTTTATAGTTTGTCATGGTAGAAAAGATCTATATAATGAGAAACTCAGCAGAGTCCGCCTACTTATATGCCAAATAGTTTTTAATGTTAGACGAAGGTGGCTTAAAATGATCCCTTTAAGGAATGAACTTGTGCAAAATACCATTTGTGTTTAAATACCACTTTGGCCATTTGCTAGTATATTTTACATTATAAATTGTATTATAAACATATTTTACTATTAATTTAAACCTAGCTTGATCCTTCACTTAAAAAAAATATATATATATGCAGACACGACATTATTTCATTATTTAAAATATGAAAATCTGACATTGACAGATTTCAATTTAGTGCCAGAGGCCTACTGCTAAACTTGTTAATACCGACAAATTCTTCTTTAGTTAATTCGTGACGATCTAAATTCCATGATAAAGTTTTCATTAAATCAAACCAATGTGTTTCAGCTGCAGATACTGTAACAAATAACGTTGGAAGTCCAAACTTTCTTATAGCCGCAAAACAACGTTTTTTCTCTGTTTCCCAATGAGGGGGAGGTGTGCCTTGGGGGGGACTCATGTCAAAGGTGTGCCTTGGGGGGGACTCATGTCAAAGTTGAACCTTGGGGGGGACTCATGTCAAAGTTGGGCCTTGGGGGGACTCATGTCAAAGTTGTGCCTCGGGGGGGACTCATGTCAAAGTTGTGCCTCGGGGGGACTCATGTCAAAGTTGTGCCTTGGTGGGGGGACTCATGTCAAAGTTGTGCCTTGGGGGGACTTCATTCAATAAATCCCCATTGAATAAGCCGACTGAAATAGGCCCTTAGCACTATTAAGAGTAAAGTATAAAAATTCGACAACGCTGTACCGACTGAAATAGGGGTACCTTGGGGGGGACTCATGTCAAAGTTGGGCCTGGGGGGGGGGCTCATGTCAAAGTTGTGCCTTGGGGGGACTTCATTCAATAAATCCCCATTCAATAAACCGACTGAAATAGGCCCTTAGCACTATTAAGAGTGACGTATAAAAATTCGACAACGCTGTACCGACTGAAATAGGGGTACCTTGGGCGGGACTCATATCAAAGTTGGACCCTGGGGGGGGACTCATGTCAAAGTTGTGCCTTGGGGGGACTTCATTCAATAAATCCCCATTCAATAAACCGACTGAAATAGGCCCTTAGCACTATTAAGAGTGTATTATAAAAATTCGACAACGCTGTACCGACTGAAATAGGGGTACCTTGGGGGGGGGGGACTCATGTCAAAGTTGGGCCTTGGGGGGACTTCATTCAATAAATCCCCATTCAATAAACCGACTGAAATAGGCCCTTAGCACTATTAAGAGTGTATTATAAAAATTCGACAACGCTGTACCGACTGAAATAGGGGTACCTTGGGGGGGACTCATGTCAAAGTTGGGCCTGGGGGGGGGACTCACGTCAAAGTTGTGCCTTGGGGGGGACTTCATTCAATAAATCCCCATTCAATAAACCGACTGAAATAGGCCCTTAGCACTATTAAGATTGTATTATAAAAATTCGACAACTGTACCGACTGAAATAGGCCTCTAGCACTAAAAAAAAAAAAAAAGTTTAAAATGTTTTTTTATCGGAAAACTAAAGGATATAACAGTAATTATGGCAATAAATAAGGATATAAAATAACTAAACCAGTTCATATTTCTGCACCTGAAATACTGTATATCTAAATAAATAGAAAAGTTAGTGATTACCTTATGTGTAATAAAATTTTATTCAGACGCGTAATAAAGCGATCGGTTGAATACCGCTATTGCTTCTTCTTGTTTTGGAACAACTAATTTATGTATTATCCTGTAGATAGTACTATCGGTCTAGAAGAAAACGTATGGGGATCATTTTTCCTATTGGGATCATTTTAGACTATCTTACCCTGCGTATGTTTTAAAGTTATATCGTTATTTAAAGGGGAGAAATTTATTTTTTCTAAAACTTAAAAGGTAAATGTTGTTGTATGTAACACAAAGAAAAAATTTTTTGTTTGTTTGCAAACCTTAAGTTTAAATTCTACAACGTTTTTCAAATATATACGTGCGATTTATTATTAATTTCAAGATTTCTATATTTTTATGATAACGTATGCAAAAATTATTTCATGAAACTAGCTCTAACACGAAACAATGGAATTATATTACGCAAAAGTTATTATTAAAAAAAATATTTTTGTAAAAAAATCGGACTGGCTCCAAAAGGCAACTACTTTCAAACAACTACAAATAAAAGAAAATTGGTATAAAATGAAACTGCAATTTGAACCTAAAAGTATAAAATAATTTCTTTCGCAAAAGACTACAATTAATCGTAACTTTTGAAGTCGATGCAAAATTAAATAAAATTTTATAGAACGCTACCTACAAATGCTGTTGTCTCGAATGATCCATTTTCATGTTTCCTTCATTTTTTTTTTTATCACTGTATACAGTTGGTCCAATAGTAACATCTACATAGAACAGTAAACATCCTTCGCAAATCGGTATTTATCTTTTTATGAAATTATTACAGTTTTCTTAGTAAACTTGGTATAACTTTCATAACTGTCGTCCTTGGCGGCTTTTGGATTTGACGATCCAATCCTAATGCAAAAATATACATGCGAGATGTATATTTTCATAATATACGAAACTTGTAATATTGTATTGAATGTTTCATATTCTTGATATATCTCTTAATATACCTTATTAAAATAAACATGATTTTTGAAAGGAATTAAATATGTTTGCCAAGTAGTTTTCGACTATGTTCTGTTGATGTCAAAGTGAGATGTATATTTTGAATAGAATTTGATTTTTGTATTGAATAAACGTGTCAATTTTTATTTAATTTTGTGCCGACTTCAAAAGTTATAATTAATTGTAGTGTTTAGGTTGTTTGGCGAAGGGAATTTTTTTTATACTTTTAGACGCAATTTACAGTTTTATTGTATGTCAATTTTTTTTTATTTTTAGTTGTTCGAATAGTAGTTTCTTTTTGGAGTCGGTTCGATTTTTTTTTCAAAAATATCTTACTTTTTTGTTTTTTACAGTGAAAATTTATTCATATAGCAGAACATAAGAATACGTTCGACGGCGGTTTCATACATCTCTACCCACAAGAAAAGTGACACAACTTAAAAAATGGTAATTTCGAGTTTATGTTACTGAAAAATATATGAAATGACCCCTATGTGAAGAAAACGTTAAATCTCCATCTGGAAAATTAACCTCTCAAGAGGCAGTTATGTGAGCTTTATTCTAGTCAATGCCTTATCTTTAAGTTGATTTTTTTTCTCAAAACTTGCATTTTTAGATTGTGTCCCTTTCCTTGCCTTCATCCGTATGATAAAAAAATTATGTACTAAATGAAAATACATTAAATTAAAAAGGTTTTAGAAATGTAAATAACGGATATCCTGTATTCGTAACCAAAAGTTCTGTTAGGCATGTATTGAACTTTACAGTGAATATGTGTCCCCTGCTAGGCTGGAATATGCGCAGCATAGTTCAAATATGCATTAAAGCTGACCGACAGAAGTTTCAACATCAAATTAAAGGTTTTTCGATTGGTTTACAGTGTAGAAATCTGTGAACAAACAGATGCACATTTAAACGTCCTGTTTTTAAAATTTATGTCTATAAGATGTCTTTCCGTACTAAATCAATGATACTGTATAACTTTGTAATTTTTTTTCCTTTCGTACCTTGTACTGTTTTCGGGATAGAAACGTTAACTCCGGTATCTTCTCGCCAGGTGGTGCTGTAAGCAGTCGCATCTCGCAGCGCGTGGACACTTTATGGTATTTACATGCTACTTTTACTAGTGTAGCTGCAGCCGTTCATCAGTTAGAGTGAGAACGGACTTTTGTGAATACCCTGTAATTTTTTTTAGATATTAATGAAATCCTAATGAGACATATTTCAGGCCAAGATCTTTACAACAACAAAAAAAAGTATTGAAATTAAAGCATCTCTTACCAAGTTATAAGCAAACAAACCTTAAGAACAATAACAACAACAAAGAATATGGTTTCAATGGAGAAACTCCTCCTTTGTGAAATGGGCTGTAAACGTCTATGCGTTAATCAATGTGACCCCTTACTATAACCATGCTTTGAATTTTACATAGCATAAATGTGACCCGCTACACTACAATGTATGAAATGTAGTTTAAAAGTTCACAAAGCAGGAAATTGCGAAAAAATAAATACATTTTTTAAGCGTTCTATTTTTAGCATTAATGTCTAAAAATTGTCTTTTCATACTAAATCGATGATGCGCTGCTACTTTGTAATTCACTTTCCCCCCTATCTTGAACCGTTTTCGAGATAGAAACGCTAACTCGGATGTTTTCCACCAGGTGGCGGTGTTTTCGGTTGAATCGCGTAGCGCATGGTCTCTTTACTATACCTACATAACACTTTTATGACAATAGCTTTAGCTGTTCAGCAATTAATAGAGTTGGAAGTGACTTTTGTACGCACAATGTATTTTATTCAGATCGTAAAGGTGACCTAATTCAAACCAAGACTTTTACAACAAAACAAAAATTAGTTCAGTAACAAATGTAAGAGTTAAAAAAAGCATACGGTTTGAATTGAGAACCTCCTCCTTTTTGGAGTCGGTTAAAAAGAAAAAAAAAATACTATTAATAGAACATTAAGAGCAAATCTTTCTCGGAGAAATACACAAAGCAAAAAAAAAAAAAAAAAAAAAAAGAAACACTGGATAAGTTTTGCATTATATATCCAGAAGAAATTTTTTAAAGAGAAATATACCATTATTTTTTCAGTATAATATAGGGATAAAGTCACATCAAAAAGAACATTAGCATACAGGAGCTAAAAGTTGTTTTTGTGAATTTGGTAAAGATGCTCTTTTTCTTTTTCTTTCAAATTTTTTTGGTTCTGTTTAATATCTAACTGTAACCCTGATACGGGCCAAAAGTAAATAAGATCAAATCAAAAGTAAATCAGCATGTACGTTTATATAAAGGATTCAAATCTATATAATTCTTAAATACTTTCTAAAGTTAGATTTTAAACTACAAAATTACAAAATAAATGATAAAAAACTTTTTATTTATTATTATTATTATTATTATTATTAATGTAGCTCTTAATATGTGAATTTAAACTGTAATGGCATCTCACAGAGTGAAAATTACGTTATTTTATATATTCGTATGGTACAATTATCTAGAAAATTTCAATCAAATATTAAACATTACTTAAATTTATTTTTAATACAAACACATTTATTTAGCAGCAAAACATTCCTTAAACTATTTTCTTGTATTTATTCTTATATTTTCTGATGGACGTAATATTTAATGGAATAATCTTTTCATTATAAAATGAATTTTCGCTTTACATTACAAAACAGTTTTTTTTTTTTTTTTTTTTTTTTTTTTTTTTGGTGTGCTTTGATTTTTTTTAAGAAGCCTAAAATATTATTTCAAAGAACACTAATAATATAAGCATGTCAGTAAGTTTTATTTTAAATAGTTTATTCTGTAAATAACAGCTGTTTTACACTCAAAAACATTCTTTGTACTAAAAAAAAAAAAAAAAAAAAAAAAAAAAGACAAAAGCTACCATATTTTTAATTCAAAATACTGATAATCGTATTCTGAGAATAAAACTCATATAATGAATTATTTTTTTGCATTTTCGGTTTTTTACTTATTATTTTAAAGTATTCCTTTACTTAACTATTCCTTTGATGTTCTTATTAATTTTCAAAAGGGAATGGGCTCTAACACTAATTCTTCTGACATCGTTTTGCTTTCATATAAATTGAACTTCTCTTTAAAGGTAATAATTTAAAAGCACATAGGAATTTCCTTTTACAGTTTAACACAATAATTCTTTGAATGAAACGCAAGAATAAAACTATATGAATAACCTTAACTATAATCAAATATAATCAACTATAATCAAAATCATATTGCAGCAAATGATATGCATATTATTAGGTAATACATTTTCGACATTCAATTAAAAATAAATTAAAAAATAAAGGATAAAAATAATTAAAATGTGCTTTTAAATTATTTAACACTAAAATGAAGAAAGAATAAGATGAAATAAAGTGATAAATACCTTTTAAAATACCAATTACTTCACATTAAAATAGTAACTATTACTTTTATTTTTCAGTTCCACATACAAAATATAAAGAAGGATTGTAATCCCGGTTTACGAAATGAACTTTGTATATCGCATAGATTTAAATTGAATGGTTATAGAATGTTGGAAATTTATATTGTAATTATCATGACGTCTAGTTTACACCTCCAACTTTTATCTTCTCACGAGAGATATATACTATTTTACGCGATTTTTAGTGACTTATGCAAAAATAACTGCACATACATACAAAATTCTGCATACACATACACTTGTATGTATATGCAGACACACACATGTCTGTGTGTGTGTGTATGTACCTCGCATAACTTACAAAAGTTGGATGTAGAACCTTTCACATTCGCATGTAGGTTTGTCATAACATCGAGTTGTGCACCTCTCATTTTGTTTTTATGTGACTGTTTGTTTCAAAGAAGTTATGAACATTATATTCATAATGAACAAAAATACAAAATTTTGGCTATTGTATGCAACCTACCATCATAGAGATTGCAACAGAAGCTAATGACAGAGCTCGTAATAATAATATTGTGAACGTTGTTATAGCGTTGAAAATAAGTCCGAACAGTGAAACATTAGTTCTAACAATGATACAACAACGTTATGTACTACCTGGGTTAATTGATATTTTGATAACAGTCGAATAAAACTGTTTTTTGCACCAAAAAAATCAACAATCTATTCTCGAAACAAACAAACAAACAAAAAAAAAACACTCATTCATACCACAAAACTCAAGTAAATGAAGTTAAGCCTACCAAAGGGCAAGAATTTTGCAAATTCTGGTACAATGATCACATTTGAGTAATATTAAATACTTTCTTTCAAGTGGGGAGAGGAGAGGAAACGTGATTTCACATAACCCTTCATCTATATAGGGCGACCAGTGTACCTAGGGCCGCTTTTTTTCAATGTCCAAAAACAGAGCCCTTGATCTGTTTAAAATTATCAAACTGATATGTACATACCGCTAGGACTAATTACTTCCAATTGGGATTAATATAAATACCTAAAATAACAAATTCCGACAAATAGAAGGTTTTTAAAAAAAATTCCCTCGTGGCCCTAGGTACAACACCCTCATTTTACCTGGAGCCAGACCTCATTGTACCTAGGGCCATTCTCTCAAATTTAGATTTCAGTTTGTAATGAATAGAAAATAAGCATATAAACATGTATTTTTTAAAAGAAACAATATCAAGTTATATATTTATTTATCATATAATAATTATCATGTGGTTGCCTTAATTTGAAAACACACGACATTTTCTTTTCTTTTCTTTTTTTTTTTTTTTACTTTGGGATATTCTAACAGAATGTTTTTTTTTTTTTTTTTTTTTTTCTTCAGGTTTTTTTTTTTTCCTTGGATTTCTAGATCTCTCTGATTTTCGGTCACATCTTTTCTTTGATGTGGGAGGTTTTGCTTAGGTTCTTACCTGTTAAAGCATGACACACGAAAAGATGTCAGATACCGTTAGGACTAATTACTTCCAATTGAGATTAATATAAATACCTAAAATAACAAATTCCGACAAATAGAAGGTTTTTAAAAAAAACTTCCATCGTGGCCCTAGGTACAACACCCTCATTTTACCTGGAGCCAGACCTCATTGTACCTAGGGCCATTCTCTCAAATTTAGATTTCAGTTTGTAATGAATAGAAAATAAGCATATAAACATGTATTTTTTAAAAGAAACAATATCAAGTTATATATTTATTTATCATATAATAATTATCATGTGGTTGCCTTAATTTGAAAACACACGACATTTTCTTTTCTTTTCTTTTTTTTTTTTTTTACTTTGGGATATTCTAACAGAATGTTTTTTTTTTTTTTTTTTTTTTTTTTTTTTCTTCAGGTTTTTTTTTTCTTTGGATTTCTAGATCTCTCTGATTTTCGGTCACATCTTTTCTTTGATGTGGGAGGTTTTGCTTAGGTTCGTACCTGTTAAAGCATGACACACGAAAAGATGTCAGATATTGAAGGTTTCGAAATTTCAACAGAAAACGAAACAGAGACATCCAGTTCTATCATTGTTAATTCACTTTCTTCCTGGAAAATCTTTTTTTTTTTTTTTTTTTAATTTATGGAGGGATCGTGGCTTTTAGTCACATTTGAACTTAAATATTCATCCTCAGTGAATGTGTTTTGATTCATTGGCCATATGCCGTATACACGAAAGCCTGATAGAATGTTTACAGAAGTAAAGGCCGACGGATAGGACTTGCCAACATTTTCAGCAACGTCATATATAGTGATTGGTTTACTAAGGTTTGCCAGCATCCAATTACTATAGGGTGTACTGTGTCTCTTAACACTTTCGCGACCGATTACGTAGATTCACGTCATTTGAAAATATGAAACTCCACCAGTGAGCGTTTATTTTGCAATTTGTATGTTATTTGTTTCTAAAAAATGTACACAATATTCTTTTTTGTATAATCAGTATTCTATGGATGCAAATAGTTTGATTAGAGAGGGTATGATTATAATGCATATCCATTTGTAATATAAATGTGAATACGAAAAAGTTTCTTTTCAAAAATTGTAACTTGTGGGAAAAATGCCCACAGGCGCACCTTACTATCAAAAAGACAAAAACATGCGGTCGCGAAGGTGTTAAGGGGTGCAAACACATTAGCCCTAGGTACAAGGTAGCTATGTGGCCCTAGGTACAAGTTTTGGTAACTTTTTCCAAAATGTCTTCCATTCCACATGCAGAGAGGACTAATTAAATATCTCATTTATTACTCAATATAACATGCAAAATTATACACTAGAAATGAAAGAAAAATATTTGACTTGCCTTTGTTAAATAGCAAAAGGGATGAGCTGCAAAATTTTACTTCAAACCATGTAAATTCGTTTTCTACATGCAACTTGTGAAAACTTTCTCCTCAAAAGTTCCAAATAGTTGTAAAAGTAGCAATTGGTGTTGTTACTCTCCCTGTTGAGTAATGAAACTTAAAATTAAATATTATTCAAATAAAGTGAGGTGGCCCTAGGTATATGGGACTCCCCTATATAAGAGTACATTTATTTTTGTGAGTCAATACGGCCATGCGATTCTATCGGAGATTGGGTCACGAACTTTAATGTGGAGGTTCGTTTTTTTCCACTGACCCCAAACTAAGAAGGAATATTTTACAAAATTCTCTCTGAAGAGGCAGGTAGTAAAATCACTTTTGGGAGTATAATTCGGTACCAAATTTCTGCCGGTGAGGAAATTCCAACCGAGAAGATTAGACTTCAATACAATAATCGTAATAATAGTAATATCAGCGATTATGGAATTTTCAATTTGTGAAAACTTGGTCAGGGAAGGATAAAAATCGATTTTATTTTTGGGAGGTAACGGGAAATTTCTCCAATTTCGGATATATGAGAGAAATTCTACCAAAAAATCGCACTATGAGGCTGGAAACGACTTTGCAGTAGACATCATTTACAAAATACTCATTCTAGTTTTTTTTTTTTTTTTCTAATTCGGTGCGTTTGTTGTGAAGGAGCACATTTGAGAAACCCTTTTTAGCGTTGAATTTGTCGTGAAGAACCTATGAGAACTTCTGTCACGAATTTTGATGCACGGGCTAGTTGTATTCATCCAACACCTATTGTAACGGATATAAGGAAAATTCCCTTTCAGAACACTTTTCTAAGCGTAAACCTGCATTAAATTATTTCATATAGGGAGTTTTGGAGGCGTGGAATTGGTATGTGTATCCAACACACAATATAACGGGAATTGGCGAAAACACCTGTTTAGGAGCTTAAACCCTTAAATGCCTGATTATTTTTTAAATCAATTTAAAAATGTTTTATTCTTACCTTTATTAAATAAATCACGGGAAAAATACTTTAAAAAATCATACATTATTTTAACTATGGTTTACAGCTAAAAAGCAAGTTATTGTCAGTTGGCAAACATGAGCATTAGAGCTTCAATATTATTCTAATAATACTTTAAAAGACAAAATTAGGTATGTTGCCGAAAGGCAACACACGGCATTTAAGGGTTAAGGGAAAAAATCCCATTTTCAAGCATAAATCTGTTCCAAACTATCACAGGTAGCTACATTTTTTTCAGGGGAGGGGGGGGGGGGGAGGGCTGCACATTAAAGGATTTTGCGATATTCCTTCTCTTTCCGCTTTTGGGACGGTGGTGCAGAAGATAAAAAATTTCAAGCATAATTCTGCTCAAAATTATCCAAGTATGCGTTCTGTTTTATGTGTACGGTGTTATGAGTATCCAGTATGCAAATAAAAACAAGGCAGACAATAACGTCTTGAACGGCAAATAGAACTGGTAGAAAAGCAGACAGATGTTTCGTACTGTCTTCAGACGTTGTTGTTTATATTATTTTCATAATCCCACGCCAAGTCTTCCATTAATATCCAATATCCACTCTGACGGGATTTTGCAAAATTCCTCCTTTTTCTTTTAGAAGCTTGAGAAGCAAAATACACGTTTTCATGTTTAAAATTATTGTAAAAATATACCGGTTTAAAAAGAATGTGCCCTTTTTTCTTCAAGTGCAAAAAAGCACGTGCTACCCCATTGGAGGCAAACGCAAGTCTTGCTTTTACCTCCAAAGTAGTAAAAAGTAATTTTTATTGCACCTGAAGAAGAAAAGACAATTTTTTTTTTAAACCAGCAGTGCTTACAATAATTTTATGGTGTGTGAAGTTTTTAACTTTAAAAATTATTTATTATTATTTGATTATGCTTACTATAATTTTAATTTTGCTACTTTATATATATATATTCAAAAATAAATTTCTGAAGAATATTCTGTATTGCAATGAAATATTTCACATCAGATCTGCTTACGTTTCTATTATAGATTAATATACATAAAATTTGTATTACGTAAGGGTGTGATTTTTTAGCAGGTAAATTTACTAATTTTGCAGATTTGCTTTGGGCACTTTCATACCGGAACTATGTTAGGGGGAAATCTACGGGTAAAATATCTTGGAAGAAAACAAAACATTTATGATTATAATTATTATAAATGCACATAAGTGTAAGAACTGAGAGACTTAGGGGAATTATGTCCTCCCAACTGAATACCCAGGAAATTTTTCTTTTAAGTCCACGTGAAAGTCCGTTTAAAAATGTTTGTTTGTCAGACAATTTTTGTGATTATTACAAAAATTATTAAATATTATTTAACATTAAATTTTTAAGTAATTTTATTAAAAATAATTTGAACAATTTTGAAACGAAATTGTTTAACCCTCCCTCTTGATATGTGAATTATTATGTCCCTGAAGGGTGAGAAAAATCGAAATTTGAAGGACATTTTCTTTAGTTTATAACTTTTTATAAAATGTGTTAATAAACATTATTATTCGAACCATCATATGTATTTAAAACATAGATATGTATACATAAAGAAAGGACAAATTTTGTATTGGGCTCTTGGTTGCTGATAAGCTGTTAAAGGAATATTATAAATATATCCACCTCTTTTTTTAAATTTTTTTTTTCTTTTAATAAAATAAATATTAAAATTTGGCTTGAGATAAATCGATAGATACACGCGGAAAAATAATGTAATATATGTATGTATATATATTTGAATTATTTGTTTATTTATAATTGAGTAAAATCAATATTTCATCATTTCTTTTATTTTTAAATAAATATATAAATATAAAATTTAATAAATAATTTATTTAAATATATAATTTCATCTAATTCTTTTATTAGGCATTCATATAGCTTTCTACATCCCAAAAAATTATAGGCTTACAACTCCAGTTTCTTAAACTCCTATTGGTTGCTAATCCGACTCTAAAATCCCCTTCGATACCTATATATATAAACAAAGATCCACTTCGTCATTTTGCACTTATAACGGTATACTTTATGGTACAGAAACTGAAGTCTGTGCTTAACATTTTTACATTGGCATTTTTAGCGTTGTATTAATATTTATATTGATGTCCTACGTTAAGTCTGGCTATATGCACATACTTATATATGTGTTGGGTGTAGTAAGAAGGGTTAAAGCAAGTTTTCTATGATTGTACGGCGTAAAAATATACTAATCAGTACACAGAATTATGGTCTTGTGGATAGAAACATGTTCACAGTTATAAAATCGACGCAGAAACTCACAGAAAAGGGAAAGTAAAGTTGACATTTGTAGATTGATGGATGTTGTGCCAAAAGCCATGCATTCGTTAAGAATTTTCCCAAAGAAAAAAGGCTGAAAATCCATGTTAATAAATATTTAATGATCTCGGGGAAGAAATAATTCATATAGTTAGTGAAACAGTGATCTATAACATGCATATAAATTCTTAGCTCAACTCGATGTGGCGTTTAATCGCTGTCGCACTTTAAAGAATTTGAACCCTTGGGGCATAAATGATAAAGAATTTTTCGTTGAATCCCTGTAAAAGAACTATACAAGCTAGCTTCGCCAAATTTTATGCATTTTGTGCAATAGTGATCAATAGCATATGTATAAATTTTCATCTCAACTGAAGGAAGCGTTTAAGCGCTATCGCAGTTTAAAGTATTTGGGGCCATATAGACCATAATAATAAAGAATTTTTCTTTCTGTCCCTATGAAAAAAAAAAAAAAACCTTTAAACGAATGAATTAACTATATTTAATCACCAATATAATATAATGAACCAAATGATTAACTATATTATACAGTCCGTGCAACGATTACTGATAACATGTGTATAAATTTTCAGCTCAGTCGAATACGGCATTTAGACATTATCACACTTTAAAGGATTTGGGATCATAGACCATAATAATAAAGAATTTTTCTTTGAGTACCTGTAAAAAACTGTAAGTGCTAGATACACCAAAATCAATAGGGTTCGGGCTATAGGGACTTATAACGTACGTACAAACTTTCAGCTCATTTGAACAAAAAGCGTTTAGACGCAATGGTGTTCACTCACATACGTACACACATACATCATCGTAAAAACAGTAAATAGTAATTCATTAGACCTCAAATCGTGTAGAAACACCAAAATCTCAATCTGGGATTTTCTACATATTACAATAGTTCCTTCACTATAGTGTTCGGAAAGTAAAAATTCTCCCATGCACCCGGGTGGACATGATGGGTAGGCTCCATTACGAACTGTCGGAGCCAGTTGTAAGTTCAAATGCTGCATACTTAAAGTAACAATACCAGCGATTGAATGAGGAAGTCGGACGTAAACATACAATTACTGTCAAAGGTTTGCGCCCGGTGAAACTGCTTCTTGTTAAGGTAAGGCCTCATGTTGCAAAACCTCTCAAGGACGCATTACTTATGTTGGCTGGGCAGTTTTTGAACATTCCGCATAACCCTTTCTGACCCAGGCCGTGCGATCGTGCATGCTAGACATCCACAACATCCACTTACATTTTTGCATCTGGAACAGTCGTATGTAATAAAATCAGGAAATAAACGAACGAGCTAATTAGCAGAAAGTGTAAAGTACAATTTTCAATCAACAAATGTCGGTTATAGTACATATTTTTCTTTCAGTTTGAAAAAACAGATGAATGTAATGTTTTAAGGTAAAAATGTTTCGGTTCGGAAAGGTATAAAGCCACAACGCAGCCCTTGCAAATTACTATTTATTTCAGTCTTGTGTACATTTCGGGCACTGGTCGAAATAGGAAAATGAGTAGACGAATTCATCGCGTTAAAACAACATATGTTCAGTCAATTTTCAAACCGATATCGGAAGGTGTTAGATAATGATGAATAATATTTTTATCAATAGAGATACTATTCTTAGCTCTCAATTACATTTTCATGTATCTGAAAATACGCTTAACTTATTACTACATTTAATATATATTTTATTAACATATGAATCGATCTACAAAGTAATATGCAATGTTTATTAATATATTGTTAAACTAGAATAATTTAAAATGAAGGGGAAAATATAAGTATTATTTTCTAGAAAATATTTTAAAAATTCATTTATTATTATTATATTTTTTTTAATTTAAATATTCTATGAAATAATTTAATATACTCAATGTTATTATACTTCAATGTGTAGTGTATGCATGCATATACTTTTTTTTTTTTTTTTTTTTTTTTTTTTTTAAAATAGAGCAATTTATTAAACAATGTTAAAGAACGTCCATCAAGTTTTTAGGAGCGAACAATACCTAACTTTGCCGACAGCCAAAGTCTGTGCTATTCTATGTGGAAATTTTTTTTTCCATAATCTCTCATTATTCAATGTTTCTTCTTCTTTTTCTTTTTAAGTTATGTTTTACGATTCAGAAAATTCTCAACCGATAAATTGTTATTAGCTTCCTAAAAATTGATTTTTATTATTTTATTTTTGAGTTTCAAAATACGAAAGAATATTTAAATGCATTTTTTTTTTCTAATTTTCGGATATAAAATGAAATATTAAAAATTTAAAAATGCATTTTTGGGAATGCAAGTACCAAGTACAAATTTAACGGTTGTGAGTTCTCTGAATGTGAAAAGTTATTTCAAAAATACATCATGTAATGAGTAATCTTTCCTCGTAGAGTAATGTGGTCTTCGTCTTTTAGCGAGATTAAGTAGTGTATGCTCTTAATAGAGCGATTTTGAGAGACTGTCGACCGATATTTACACTATCGGGCACAATTAAAAATAGATGTTTTCTGGGAAATCTTGCAGATATCAGAAAAGGAAACTCAGCATTATTATTTTTTTTTTAAATATTTTTCGGGGAAAAAATAGGTTCCAAAAAATAGGGTTCGGATTCCACTCTCGATGTAGGCAACTCTCGCTGCTTTGATTCCTCTTCTCACCATGTTGAGATACTGTGTTGAATCATCAATACGCCGTTAGGGGAATTTATATCACTTTTCTCCGTACATGTTTCAAAACTCAATATTAAAATTAGTGCACTATTTAGGGTGATTGTTTTACACTGCTTCTTTTTGCGAGTGTTTAGCGACCTGGTGTTAAATCGATGCGTCGGTATAATGATGTATCAATGCGAATGATGCATAGGTTTAGTGAAATTAATAAACCGGTTTCATGATTATAAATTTAAACAGTTTTTTTTTTTTTTTCTTTTTTGTGTGATGTATCATTTTAGACTAGTAAATATTCGGTTTTTATGCGGAGAATTTTAATTTCTACATTCAAGTAAATATAAAATCTTTAAAGAAAAAGGCTTAGGGGATACTTTTGCTGGCGACCAGTTCTATTCAAATTCTTGGAGCCCTAGATATACCTATAACATGTAAAACATGAACAGTTACAGTCATGCATGTGTGTAAAATGTGTCAAAAGTAGTGGGTTAAAATTGTTATATTTGAATGTTTCACGACGATTTTGTTAGAAAGTAGATAAAGCTTAGTCAGCAAAATAATAGCAAGAAAATGCAATAATATTATTACGAATTTCGGACACGTATAATTTAAATGCAAACTATTTTGGTATCCAGTGAGACATCATGTTAGATCGAGCTGTAAAATTTCTTTCAATTCGGAAAGTTATAAAAGGATTTTATTTGATTTAAATTTAGCAGACATAAATAATTTAAGGAAATTTTTTATACATCCATTTTACAAAGCCACATATTCTTAAAAAATAAAATAAAACGTATTCATATAAAAATCAAAATATGAAAGAAATATCATGGGATCCGATAAACTTTGTCAGAATTTGCCGTATGTCACAAAGCTATGAAATTGATATAACTTAATATAATTTCTATTAAAATAATAATAATAATAAATAAATAAACTGGCTTATAAGAAAAACTTTTATGTTATGATAGCCACCAAATATTTTGTAAATTTAAATTTTAGATTGAGATCTAAAATACATTTTAGCATATTTATATAGTACGTTTTATGACGCATTTGAAGTACGTTTTGAATTTCTTTAAGTAATAATTAGTAAATTTATTTTTTGAGTTTTCTAATTAATGTCAATGAAAATTTCTATTTCTATTATGTTAAATCAGAAATATTTTTACTAATGTTCATGTATAAAGCTACATTATAATTTTCTAAATTTACAGAAATTCACGTAGAAATTCTGGACTCAATAAACATAATTTAGTTATGGAACTTTTAAAAGTATCTACGGATTCCCAATTAATTCGTCAAATATATTTTTGAATGAACTAAAATTGCATTTAAAGCATTCTTTCCAGCTGATAGCTTAATTTAGAGAGATGACGTGGAATAATTTCCTATTCATAGTCTAGAACTTATAATGTCGATTTAAAAAAAAATTATATTAACATTCTTTTGTAGCAGAAATACTTCACTACCATAATAAAGACATTTAGTGTTTGTTATTTTCTCATATATTAAAATATATATTAAAAAATTATATTCTTTAAAAAATTATCACATTATTTATAACTGCAAATGATATTTCAAAAGAGACGAAAATCACGTGTTATAGGAGTTTATTAAAAATGTTTTAAATAACATAACTTCTTTGAATATATAATTGAGGATTTAACATTATGTTGTTAAAATTTATCTTTTTTCTTCGAACCAGTTCATTAACTAGCTAATTTTTTTTCTCTTTTTGATTGACGAATTTTCAGTTTAAATGAATAAATTATATTATAAAACTATGACTGTTTATAGTTTGTAGTTTATAATTTATGTTTATAGTTTATGTACATAATTTCCCTGAAGATGGTTAAAAATTGAATTTTAACCGAAACGTCAGAATGTAAAACATATTTTTGGAATGTAAAGATATTTTATAAATAGTTTGATATGATGAAAAATATGGTTTTATTCATACTTTTATAATTTAATTGACAGCATATATGTAGGTAAGTTTTCTGTTAGAGTGACAATTTTCTTGTCTATATTCGAGAAATTTTAGGGCACATATTTTTGTGAAATTTATATTATTGACTTTTCTCTATATGCTTTTCGCCTTAAAATGTAATATATCATACATACACTGCTGGCACCCAAAATGGCTGGCCAACACTCTACGAAGCTTCAAAACGATGCCTCAGTTCATCGACCGTAGTTATCGGTGAGTTATGGCGGACCAGTCACTTTTCAACGATTAAGCATTCATTTTCATTGGTACGAGATCAGGAGACTACGCTGAACGGAGCATCCTTCAAACACATTCTGTATCAAGGAAGGTTCGGACAATACGGGCAACTTGCGATCGTGCATTGTCCTACATAAATGTTGCGCTAAGGAGGTCTCTAATATAGGGCAGAGCGACAGGCCTTAGTTCATCAGAAATGTAATGGCCGCTGTTCATAGTGCCGGGAATGAGAACAAGAGGTGATCGAGACGTGTGCCCAAAGGTACTAAGCAGCTAAAACAAATAGCAGAAAAACTATAGAAAGAAATAAAACTGACAAAAACTGCAGATAATCTGAAGGTATTTGGAACAATAAAAGGTTTAAGAGGAATATAATTATCTGCATCCAAACTGCAGTTATTCTGCAGATTTTATTATTTTTGTTCCAAATACATTCATATTATCGGCATTCCTTTTCATAGTTTTTCTGCAGATTTCTTTCTTTCTTTTTTTTTTTTTTTTTTTTTTTTGACTGTGTACATACCATGACTCCAGGTGGTGAACCAGTACACGGTTGCCAAAACATCGGTTACCCTACAAGCTGCATATCTGACTAATGCGCCTTTAATATGTGATCCACGACGAACCTGGACGCATGAACGGTATGGCAGCGTCATTTCAGAGAAATCACAATCTTGTTTACTGCATCAAGAATGCGTCACTGTGAAAGATTCACATTGTCACCTGTCATTCGGCATCGTCATATTGGCCCATCACCTGGAGTGATGGTATGAGGTCCAATGGATACAAGTCTCAATTACTTCTTTTCACATTCCCAGCCCTCTGAATAGCAGCCACTACATTTCTCACTAGTTAAGGCCTGTCGTTCTGCTCTTTATTCGAGACATCCGTAGAGCAACATTTAAGCAGGATAGTGCACGACCGCAAATTGTCCGCATTGTCCGGACCTTCTTTGATACAATTAGTTTGATTGTTGCTTTAGCCAACGCGTTCTCTTGATCTCGCACCAATAAAAATGAGTGTTTAATAGTTGAAAAACGACTGGCACGCCACCACTCACCAGTAACTCCTGTCGGTGAACTGTGGCATCGTGTTGAAGCTTCTTGGTATGTTGTACCCGTACATATAATCTAATCGCTGTACGATTCAATGCCTAGGCAGATAAGTTCTGTTATTGCTCTTTTATGTACTTATTTGTCAGGATATATTACTCCAAATTTCCTGAAAATTGAGTCAGTTGTTTCTCCTGCTATAATGTCTTTTCCGATTAAATATCATTATGATATTTGCTTTTTTTCAGGGATTTGCATTTTGGTTGGCCAGATGTGTATTTCATTTTGAATCACAATTTCCTCTAATATTTGTTGATACCTTAAATAAAAGTATCTTTTGTTTTTCTTGCAATAGATCATCTACTTATACACAAACATTCCAATAAACAAAAGCAGTACTAAGTATATCTCGTAATATTTTTACTTTATTTTGGAGCATTGTTACTACCTGTTTTTTTCATATTACTTTTATTAAGAGCATTTTTCTTATTATTTATCTTATACTATTAAGCGAGCAAGATTTGTATATATATATATATATATGTGTGTGTAAGGTAAACGCATCAGTAGTGAACGCTTTAAGGGCATTTTCCGGCTATTTTGTGTGTAATTTCCTAAATTTTAGAGTTTCAAAAAATAATTAGTATTTCGCACCTTTACTAACTCTTTCTTAACCCGACTGTATTACGAAAATTGTTAATTGTGACATTTATATTTGTAAAAAATCAAAAATCCGGAGAGCTTAAAATGAGTCAGTAGTGGACACACTAAAAACCCAATAGTGGACCCCTTTGAATTTTTGCTTTAAAATTAAGGTGACCAAACATTTCTATGCCTTTTGGACAGACCTGTTTTAGCAGTTTGTCCTCACATGCATGAATCCCCGTTGGGGCCAACATTTAGGGCTGAAATTTGAGAGAATTTCACGTCGTACTAGTGCTACACTATTGGTTACACTGCGCTGAAAAAAAAATGAGCTCTCATACCATTTTTGCTGTTTCTGATGTGATATGATCTCCTGAATCCAAATATGACCATTTTGCTCAGTCTAGTTTTCTAGAAACACAACCACTTCCCTCAATTTTTATCACTGTTCAGTAATTTTAAGACGATGAATTTGATTTGGAAAATGAAAGAAAATAATAATTTAACACCTAAAAGAAAAAAAAAAAAACATAATGTTTATTTAATAACATTAATGATAGATTTAAAAAATATAAGAAATTTAATAGATAATTTCAGTGGCAAATATTTCTCTAAATTTCCCCCTTGCCCCCAAATGTTCATGTTTTAGAATTTTCCAACTATATAGCCCCTTAGAAGATATTTAACAGTTAAAATAATCCACCCCCTCTCTTTCCCTAAAAATCAAATTTATAGCCACAAAATTACCGAAAAGTGCTAAAAATAGGAGTGATAGAGCAAAATAGCCGTCATACTCGGAATCAGGAGGTCATTTTACATAAGAATTTGCAGCAATGGTGTTGGGGGCAATTTGCATGCCGAGCAGTGTTATTGGAGGCAGTAGGGGTATCATTAATAAGGCTAGTCAGTAGACATTCAATCACAATTTTCTCTTTGTGGCCGCAGTGGCCGCAGTGTCCTCCATTTCCCCCTCAAAGTTAAACTTTTGTGGTTTATCAAATGTCTCCGGACTATTCTTATGGGATGAGTTTCAGACCGTCGTTACCTGCCCATAGTGAAGCCGTACTGCGACATAAAATTCCCTCATGCTCAACCCTCTAAATACTGACCGCAACTATGCTATCTCAATGTCGATGTTTCAGTGGGAACTGAACTTAACCAACAAGTCCAATATTGAACCCAAATAAAAGAAATGCGAATAAAAAAAATTAAAATGTCCCAAGATTATCTCATGATTCAAGAGAATTTACATTTTGTTCAGTTTTCTAAATTTGGAAAGCCTGGGGATCCACCTTCTCCGCAGAAAATCAAAATTGTGATAGCATGTCTCCTTACTATCCTAGGAGTGAGTCCCAAACCGGCATCAATTGCTAAATGCGTAGCTTTAGAGTGACGCTTAAAAACACTGAATTCAACTCTAAATCTGCGAGATTACAGAATTGTGTCCACTACTGGATCTGACCTTAAAAGTCACATGAGCCAGTAGTGGTCAGGGCTGTCCACTATTGATCATGATTACATTTTTTGGTACCAGTAGAGGACACCTATAAAAATACTATGTGTCAATACAAGATTTAAAAAACAGCAAAAGAAAAGAATTCTGCATACTTATTTTAGTCATATGAAAGCAAAAGGTAGAAGAAATCTGTTAAAAATAAGCAGAGAGAGGAAATAAAATTTAATTTCCTTACTCAAAGTGATAAGATGAAAACGGCAAAATCACAAAAAGTGCAATTTTTTTAGTTAAACTAACATTATTTTAAAACTAATAGACGGAATTATTTTTAGTTAAAGGGTTTAACAGTAGAGGACTATAACTTCCTTCCTGAACATTGCTCGAATCTTCAGAATTAGGAGGTAGCTTATTTTCCGAGTTTAAAATTAAAAGTGTCCACTACTGGTACAGGGTCCACTTCTGGTGTGTTTACCTTATGTATATTTTACTGTTCTCTAAATCGGTACCTCGGACAGTCACGTGATTCGGCACAAAGGTGCCCTCCGAGGGGTCATTGTGCACCTCGAAGCCCGATTTTCGAATTTTTCATTAGTTTTCCTCTAATTAATTAAAATGTGAAAATAATAACCTCATAATACCTTTAAAAATTAGCCATTTAAATTTAATCCATAATTTAACTGTTGCCAAAAAAATTTATGAGTTCATTCTTTTTCGACAGGAAAATAAATACATTACTAAAACGAGAACAATAAAAATTATATAAAAAAAATAAATTATGCATTTCACAAAAAAATGACGCCATTATCATTCTAAAAAATACTACACACATTGATAAAGTGCTAATATAGTTTACGATGGTAATATATGTTGTACTAAAAGTTTTTTTTTTTTTTTTTTTTTTAATCAGAGTAGATAATTTTATAGGGGAAAAAATGCAGTTTTAAAAATAAAAAAAAGTATCCATTAAATATATAAACAGAGTATGAAGGATTGTTGTATGTAACGAAAAGGTGTCCGATAGAAGTATTAGCAAAATAGGCTTCCAATTTTTATGGAAGAAACTATACAAAAAAATAAATAAATAAATAAATAAAATCCTTCGCTAATACGGCGACAAAAATTTAAAAGCCGCTAAGGGAGATATATAATAAAATTGTGTAGCACGATAATGTTTACTTATTTATTTATTTTTTTATATACCAATCACTACACTAATTTAACATACAAATAAACGAGCTGCTGTGTGTGACTACACTTGCATGCTGCCGGGCAGAAATATTTGATTAATTCAAATTAATATTTAAATAACTAAATAAAAATAAAGATATGTTTAATGGGAAATATATATAACCATAGGGACATTAGTTGTCTAAAATACGGAAAAAATAGTGCTCATAGTATACTGTTACAAGGGATTAAGTCTTTTTCTACATCGATTGTACTGTTGCAATAAAAGCAGTTTTACAAACAAAGTGAAAATAAAAGGCAGTTAAGTCACTTTCCGCGGGGTCAGGCCTTGGCGACAAACTTGGTGAGTGGACGACCAAATTTTGTGAAAAATGGTAGTTTAGTGTTCACGAAGTTTTGAAGCTCTCCGACATACGGGTACATAGATCTCGAGCTTTCCATGGGATTCTCCATTGAATCATCACCAAGCCCCCATCTCCAAAAGTTATAAATTGAATGAGTTGATATCTGTGAAAGAGTACATAGTCACTGCGATTTAGAGTAATTCAGAGACCTGTTCTGAGTGATTACACTTTAGGGATTGAGCTTTAAGCGACTGGACATTTTTCGTGAGCTAGCGAAATTTTCTGCTCTGGCGTATTTGATGTTATTTGCTTTACTCCTGTGGAACAAGTGACTATTTTTGGACTGCTCCAAAACATTCACCGAATAATGACTTTTAACTGTATAAGTAACAGCTTCGACAGTTTCCAGAATATTCGAAGAATTAACACTACTATTGGACTGTTTTCGAGTATATTCCTTTTAATAATTCTTTTGTTGTACAGATTCGAGAAGTTCAAAAATTTTTGATATTGCCCATACTAAATCTGTGACGAAAATAGTCGCTAATCGAAATATATTTATTTAAACGTTTCAATAAGTCGTTTAAAAAGAAATCCTTTAAATATAGTGCCCAGCGAAGCGGGCAAAGTCTGCTACTTCGTTATTATATAGGACAGAAAATTCTTTTAGAAGCAAAACAGTGTAAACAGTTTATGATGTATAAACTGGATAGCGTAGTGTAACGTCTTGTGACACTGATGAACTGGAAAATGAAATTACAATGACTATTACAGACTGTGAACACTGTAATCGCACTGGCATTGACCTAAATACCACAGCATGGACCCAGTAGCAAAAATGGGACGCCTTGCCTCTAATATATTTAAGAAATGGTAATTAAAATAACATCAAATTAGATAATAATTAAAAGAGGTTACAAGTCAGTTTTCGTTAACACATGACGATTTATACAAATTAAATCAACTGCTTAAGTCTTGTCATTATACAGATTCCGAAACACACTGTAAGGTAAAACAAAGAATTTCTTATGAAGAAACACGTAAGCATAAAACCAAATATATGCAATTATAAAAAAAAAAAAAAAAAAAAAAGAGATTTTTACGAAATGTTGAAATTATGCGACTGAAGCAAAATATTAATTAATAACACGTTTTAAACGAGACTGACTAAAATGAGTGAAAATATAGCGTCATTTCTGGTAAATAAGATTAATTAGTAATATGTTTCCTATGAACTCATTTCTACCAATAGGTGATTAAGCTTGATTTATTCTCTAAGATTGAGATACGGATAATATAAACACTAGTGGATCTGCAGATCAGGAGCCTCAACGTCCTATTTGCATCAGACATTATTCAATAGGTCATTTTTATTTATTCCTTATTATATAATAGTATAAATTGATTCGATCGACTTATTACCATAAACAGATACATTCCTGAGGAGGGCTGCCGCCCCCCTCAACCTCCTGCTGTATCTCTCTTTCTATACCTATTTGTATATCATATAAAGTGTTACGAAATTGTAAATAATTGCATTTATTTTTGTATAAATTCTTTCAAAGAGGCTTAGAAAGTCGATAAAATGCTAATTTTGTGCATTTCTAGTCGTTTTAGAGTTAAAATAGCCTAATTTTCCTTTAAAATCGCATTAAAAAGCTCCCATAACGGAAGAAATGGATTTGTCGCCAAATTTGGCGATTGTTTCCCTCCTTGGCGATTTTTTTGGTGACCTTGGCGAGAAAATCCTTATTAGGGATATACCAAATATGGCTATAATCTCATTGGCTGATGAGATACGAGAATTTTCCAGAACAGGCTGTGTTCGATAGAATAGTATAAAAGGAGCATTTTTTTAGCCAAGGCCGCCAATCTCAGATCTGTGTCAGTTTAATCAAATGCTTGCTTTGCTTTGGGCCTCTTTGAATGAGACTTGCTTTATGCGTTATTGATAAACAGTTTGTAATGTTGTTTTGCTGTTAACGGCTGCTGTTTAAGCTATGTTTACTGGTTGAATTGAAGCTGATACGTGGTATTTAGACCTGTATTTTTCTGGAACTTTCTGTGAATAAATCACTGAATTTTTCCAAGTTTAGCCTTTCATTCTCGGACAACGTACGAATTCCCAAGTACCAAACAATATGTATTCTTAATAAACGACGGTCTTGTATTATTTCCCTGAAATTCATAAATACCAAATTTCATAACTATCAAATTTCATACAAAAAAAATTACATAGCATATCGGAAATATTTTGCGTAACCTTTAAATTATTTATCAATTCTCTGCCCACAATTTTCAACTGGAAAACATGCTCTTAAAATTCTAATAAAATTTTATTATATTTGATGGGGATGTAACCATGTTAAAACACACTTTTAAGAAATACCGACTATAAACCGTAATAGAACGAAATTTCTTTATGTATTCCGGAAAAGTAGCCACAGTCATCATAAACGCCAATAATAAGAATAAACCTAATTAATTATAACTCATTACTATTTCAAACTAATTTGACATCATTTGGATGATTACAGTACATATCTGTCTATCGTAAAAATTTTCCCCTTCCTCCCCATGCCCGTTCATGTCACCCACCTAACCAAAAAATGGCTGCTTTCTATACTTTTGTAAACCGTGCCCTTAATATTTGTTTCAAATCCTATTTTATTGAAATCTGAAATTAAATACCTGAAAGCCATCGCAATTGACAGAGGTTATGACCCTTCCATTATAGACAAAGCTATCCAAAAATTACAACTCCCTCGTATTTCGTCTACTAAATCAGTCACATCTAATATCAGTATTGTTTTACCCTATTTTTCTAAAACCAGTCAAACCATAGCTAAAATTCTCAAACAATATGATTTTAAAATAATATTTTCGCCTTCCAATAAACTCACCTTTTCTCAGTTAAAAGATCCTATTTATATGCATAATTCTTAGGGCATTTATAGTATTTCCTGTCAGTGTGGTTTATCATATATTGGCCAAACTAAACGCAGTCCTAAATTTCGTCTAAAAGAACATATGAATTACGTCCGCAAACAAGAAACCAATAAATCGGCTATTTCCAAACATTGCTGGGAGGAAAATCTTAATTTTAAATTTAATTCAGCTAAAATAATTTGCAGACCTAAATCCATTCATGAACTCGATTTCTTTGAGGCTTTTCATATTTATAAAAATTTTAAAAACCTTGTAAATTGTGATTTCGCTGTTCCCTATTTGTCTGATTGTTGGAAATTTTACATTCAGTCCACATTTCCTTAATTTTTCTACTGTTTACACAGCTACACATTCTTTAATTCCTATTGGCCACACTCCCCACCTCTTCCGTAATCCTATTGGTTGAACCAAATCCGGTCCCTCTCCTATATATACGAGTACTTCTCCAGATTCAGAATTCTCTTTTTGCACTGATGACGGTACGCTTTAGGCTACCGAAACAGCTGTATGCACCTCCATAATTTTTCTTTGGCGTTTCTGGTGTAGTAGTTTATTCCTGTTTTAATATACATAACCTTTTTTAAGAGTAAACATGATTTTAAGCATCTTTATAATGTATGTTAACTTTATTAATTTCAATTCAGCATAAACGCATTAAAGTGCGCGCTTAAATTAAAAAATTGTCCATAGGTTTTAATATTACGAAATTCTTTCGTGTGTCTTTGTAAACAAAGAATAAACATTGTATACACCAGTAAAAAATATTCAGCTTATTTTGCATTTAAAATTAATAATTGTTCCAAATGTAACATCGTTTGGATGACTATGTGACATTGTCAGAACACTTTTGTAAGATCCTGTACATTAATTAGAAAGCTTAAGAGCACATAATTTCTTCAAACAACATAAGTTTAAGCATCTTACGCACATACGCTACTTTCATTTTCTTCATTGCAAAGTAATGATATTAAAATGCGTTTAAACGAAATTCACCCCATACGCCGTAATGGTAAGAATTTTGGCGTGTCCCTGTACACAGTTTATAAAAAATATAGCAATAAAAATTATACAGCTGCTTATGCTGGCACGTGTGTGCCAATTTGCAAGTCAATCGAAGGATTTTTGCGGCCTCTATTGCGGTACATACAAACTCTTCCCATAGGCCGTAAAGATAAGAAAAACTTTGGCGTGTCCCTGTACACGAACTACAAATGGAATACACACCTAACACTATACAGCTAATTCCGTTGGGCTCATGAATATGTGTACCAAATTGCAAGTCAATAGCGTTATTTTGGAGGCCGCTATCGCACGACAGACAGACAGACAGACAGACAGACGGAACCCAAAATCCTTTTGAGTCTCAACAGAGGGCCTCCATTCACGTTTCGGCGAAAATTAGAAGTCAATAACTTGATTTTTGCGGTGGCTATCGCGGTACATACAGATTCTTCCCATAGGCCGTAATGATAGAAAATCTTTGGCGTGTCCCTGTACACGAACTACAAATAGAATACACACTTAAAACTATACAGCTCATTCCGTTGGGCTCATGAACATGTGTACCAAAGTGCAAGTCAATAGCGTGATTTTTGTGGCCGCTATTGCGATACATACAAATTTCTCCCATAGGCCGTAATAATAAGAAAAAATTTGACGTGTCCCTGTATACGAACTACAAATGGAATACATACCGAAAACTATACAGCTGATTTCGTGGGGCTCATGAACATGTGTACCAAATTTCTAGTCAATAGCGCTATTTTTGCGGCCGCTACCGCGATACATACAAATTTCTCCCATAGGCCGTAATGATAAGAAAAACTTTGGCGTGTCCCTGTAAACGAACTACAAATGGAATACATACCAAAAACTATACAGCTGATTTCGTGGGGCTCATGAACATGTGTACTAAATTTCAAGTCAATAGCTCTATTTTTTGCGGCCGCTATCGCGATACATACAAATTCCTCCCATAGGCCGTAATGATAAGAAAAACTTTGGCGTGTCCCTTTATAGGAACGACAAATGGAATACATATCAAAAACTAATAGTTGATTTTGTGGGGCCCATGAACATGTGTACCAAATTTCAAGTCAATAGCGCTATTTTTGCGGCCACTATCGCGCGACAGACAGACAGACAGACACAGCCCAAAACCGTTTTGAGTCTCAACAGAGGGCCTCCACTGACGTTTCGGCAATTAAAAATCGGGTAATAAAAACAATTAAAAATAATTTTAATTAGTAGGAAGAAAAACATTACTCTAAATCAAATTAAAAGTAATTTATTTATATTACTCTTCATTCCTCAATGCTTCATAGAGTATGGCTAGAAATCATGTGCAGCTCGACGTGTCGTACACGACTAATGTTCTCCACAGTGAAATCGTGCAAAAATAAATTTTAATAGAATATCATTGTACATATCCTTTTATTGTTATTTTAATTATTTTTTAAGTGTAAATTTACATTTCAGACATTGAAAAATAAACTTTTATGTTTACGTTATAGAACACAAAACAGTGTGTGTGCATATTCTTGTTTTTTATTTTAATAAATGTTTAAAAATGTAAAATAACACTCCGAAGACACACCCTGTACACAAAGTTAATCTGCGTTATGTCTTGGAAAAAACTGTGCAAAAAGATCTATTCCTAGCTGCAGAAGGGTTTTTCAAGTATTATTCAGCAAACTTTCTGTCAAAATGATAAAATACAAGATAACATTAAAAAAAATATATATATAATTTAATTAGGTTAAATGTTTCTAATGACATATCTTTTTTTTTTTTTTTTTTTTTTAACTTTTCGAATAAAATTCATGATTCAAATTCTATTTTACTCATATTTTCATTGTTTGTAGTATTTTGATGGATGTTTTTTATTTATTTATAGAAATTTCCATTGCTTTATTTTTTTTATAATTTAATTCAATTTTCCAAATCAACTGCTTTAAACATGCATAAAAAGAATTTTTTTTTTTTTTTGTTAATTCTGAATATGTTTTAACATTACAAAAAAATTGTGAATACATTTTGTTTTATTTTATTTTATTACCATTTTAATAATAGTATTCTTCAAACTCAAATTTACCTTAGAAAGATTTTTCACATAACTTCTAATAACACAAAGCAATAACCGTGAAAATTTGTCTTCTGAAGTTTTGAAGAGGAGAAAACGGTTGTTCTTCGTAATTTGGTTCTCATTGTGCCATAGTTATTCCAATATCCTATCGGTAAATTTTCTCTAAAAGAAAAATTCATTTTAATAATCCGATGTGTAAAAGGCTCATTTCTTTAGTGAAGAGTACTTTTAAACATATTCATTAATGCTAAAGTTGTGAACAACATCCTTAAATTGATTCGGAGTAATTCATTCGGCATATCTGTGTCAATAAGTAGATCAAAGGAATTTTCTGCATGATTCAAATGCTTTATTATTATTATTATTATTATTATTTGTTTAAAGTGATATATTATAGACCAAATACACTGAGATAAAATTCTGTAACTGACATCTAGAATCTAAATTGTGGCTCTAGAAAAAATAGTTCCGTGTCATCGTTATAAATTCCAGTCCCCTAGGAAAGCGAGTTCTAGAAGCGCCTATTAGAATTCTAGAGCGTTTGCCTATATTCTCGAGGGCAATGTTATTTAAAAATCTCTGCAAATAAATGAAACTACAAGAAACTTTTTTACCAAATTCTAGAAAGTCAAGCGAGAATTTTTCGCAATATAAATGATTCAGAATATTTAGAGTATTCAGAATATTGTTTCACCATCTAGAAATGTGTGCACTAGAAATTCTCAATAATTTCGTCTATTTAGTTTATTGGCGTCTATTTAGTTATGCGCATAGCTTGGAATTCTATATTTCTAGTTAAGGAATTTAGAAAATAACCACTTATTTATTCTAGAGAAAGGCGGTATATTTTTTTTCTCAGTGTATTTGAACATTAATGTTAATGATTCTCTTATTTAAATATTTTCGTTTAGTATACTTATTAGTCATATTTGTTGTTAACTTTTAGATTTGTATATATAATTAAGTGAAACAAGTAAATATGTCGTATACAATATATCCAAAATTACTTAAACAAGTCAAATCACTTAATTACTATATTTAAAAAAAAAAAAAAAAACTATTTTTATTTTATTTGATAATACATAATCTGATTTCTTGAAAACTATTTATTTATAAGAAACACATATAAAAATGCTATATTATAAAAGGTAACATATTATTATTATAAATGCTCAGGGGAAACTACCTTTATCACGTCAACATATAAATTTGATTGATACCTATATAAATACTGTACTTCATCTACATTTATATATGTATTAAATAGCCCATTAAGAAAAAGCCCATTAATAATATATATTTTGTGTTATTTAAATTTAATGCTTTCCATTATTTAAAAAAGTGTGCATTGAATCGGCATAGTTCTCCAAAAGTTTATATGTATATTAGCAAATATTTGCCACATATTTTAACATTGCGAAAAACGAAATTATTCGTAATGGAGAATTACAACATAGTTCAGAAATTTTTGAACTGCACTACAACTACAAATTGTCAATTGACTTACGTACAACTTTAAGACAGTTAATAATGTTTGTTCTAGCTTACATTTTTCTTTTTTTTTTTTTTTTTGCATTATCATGATTGACGAAAAACCTAACATTAGTTAGATTGATACAGAGTATCTCTTTCATTCAAGCAAAAACATTTTTCATTCGTAAACATTTGAAAAAAATATATATATACTCCTGTTTGAGAGGCTAAATTAACTCATTCGTTTTAAACAGAGTATGCTGTGCGTTTTACAGGACGGTAAAAATACCGTTATTTATACTTTCTAATCAGTGATCACTATTTAATAATAAGACACTTAAGATCAAAATAACATGAGTAAAAGAAATTTAATGTATATGTGAAATGCTAAACTAAGAATGTTGCTTAATAGAAGCACATCGTATTTTCTTAAATATTGCCTGAAACAATAATACTTCGTAAAATTTCACTGCATTAAGATAGAGCAGTTTCTCGGGAAAAAATAACCACACGTGATGTAAAATGGTTATAAATTAAGCAGTTGTCATATGATTTTAAAAGACTTTTGAGCTATAAAATTATTTAAAATAAAATGGCTTAAAACTATAAAATTGTACTAATTTCTATTTAATATAATATTTTGTCTTTTAAATTAGCTAACATTATTACATTTTCAAAATATTAAATGTGTGTTAATTTCAAAATTTAAACTTATCGAATAACAATTTTTTAATTCAAAAATTTAATTCATCAACCTGGAAATTTATTTTTGATAGAATGGAGTAGAAAGCTGATTTTTACCAACTATGTGAAAAATACCAGAGCCGGTAATCGAACCCCGAGCCTTCCGCTTAACACGCGGATGCTCTAACCACTGAGCTACCCTGGATGATAACCAGCTCAGCACTTCTCACATAATTTACGTTGGCAAGGTCACTGAGTCTGCATTAAAGCAGCTATATCAAGTGACAAATTTGAATATGGCATAACTCCAAACGGCCATGAAATTTCAATTCAGAAATTTAATTCATCAATCTGGAAATTAATTTTTGATAGAATGGAGTGGAAGGCTGAATTTTACCAACTATGTGAAAAATACCAGAGCCGGGAATCGAACCTGGGGCCTTCCGCTTAACGCGCGAATGGTCTAACCACTGAGCTACCCTGGCTGATAACCAGCTCGGCACTTCTCACATAATTTACGTTGGCAAGGTCACCGAGTCTGCATTAAAGCAGCTATATCAAGTGACAAATTTGAATATGATAATATGATTTGATATAATTAAATAATAACAGTTTTTTAATTTTTCGATAAAATTTCTGAGCCCAATTCATATATTTGAAAGAAAAAAAATGCAAATACTTTATTCGAGTCAGAGATAAATGTTATATGAAATTGTGATCTGTGAAAAATTGTAAATTATGACCAATTCAGTTATATTTTAACTTTATTCTTTAAGGAAATAAAAAATAGGTATAAATAAAAAATAAATAATCTCCCTCTTTTTTTAACGGTTGAAAGCAAACGTTTATATTGTAAACGGTTTCATAAATATGTATGAACCTAATAACGTTTGAACCGAAAAAAGTAAGTTTCATTGAATGTCAGAATAAATAACATATGAAGATTTTTTTTTTTTTTTCGCAGTAATAGTTTATTGATTCACTATCTATTTTGGGGAAAACCATTATTATTAAGTATATTTTTTATTTTACTTTAGTGTTCTACATATTTATGGCTCTATAAAAATTATTTGTTTTCCTAATATAGAAAATTTTATATTATAAAGATTAAATAAATAATTAAAGTTTCGCTATTCATTTCAAGGCTTAAAAGTAATTACGGAATCGGTACATTATCAGTTTTAAAAACACAAATGTTAAAAAAAATATATGTTACGTTTTATGGAAGTATATAAGGACTATTCATTTTAGACAATATATATATATATATATATTTATTTTTTTATTTTTTTGTAATTTCATTTTATTGATTTTTCTGATTAATTATTATGCGTTTTAATGTTATGTCTAGACGCCTTCAGTTATTAAGCCCAATGAGTTTTTTTAAGATAAAATATATCACAAATTTATCAGTAGATAAATGCGTATAAAGCAGACTATGATACAAAAAAATTAACATTTTTATTTTGATAGAAACGAGAATTTATGACTGAAAATTTATGACTTGAACAATAATTTATTAATTTGCAGATTTTCTTTATAACATTATCAAATTTCGTATTATTATCGACTTTTAAAATTTGATGTGAAGGTATAATTAAGAAAATTCGTTAAATACACAGGCTGAGGAAATTTATATTGTAAATACTATATTAATAGTGATAAAGTTAAAAAGTCTTTTTCAACACATTTTCAAGGAAATTTAATTTTAATATCACTAACTTTGTGTTTTTAGGTGGAAACCAATATTAGCAATGTAAATCAAGCTGCACTTCGTATGGAATAAGAGATACATTATCAAAGTGATTTTATATTTACACAAGAAAGAATAATGTTTGCTATTAGTAAATACTTGAAGTTTTCTAAATTTTGTTAGACATTTTTTTTTAAATATATGCAGGGTTAAAAAAATTTAAAAAAGTGTCTTGATTTTTTGATATCAATAAGTGCTTTTTGTTTGTTAATGTTTATTTCTATGTTGATTATTCACACTGAGAAAAAATTCTGTAACTGACATCTAAAATCTAAATTGTGACTCTAGAAAAAATAGTTCCATGTCATCCTTATAAATTTTAGTCCCCTTGGAAAGCGAGTTCTAGAAGCCCCTATTACAATTCTAGAGCGTTTGCCTATATTCTCGAGGGCAAAGTTATTTAAAGATTTCTGCGAATAAATGAGACTGCAAGAGGCAGGTTTCTGCAACTATAATCTTAGTTTATTACCAAATTTTAGAAAATCAAGCGAGAATATCTCGCAATATAAATGATTCAGAATATTTAGAGCATTCAGAATATTGTTTCACCATCTAGAAATGCATACACTAGAAATTCTCGATAATTTCGTCTATTCAGTTTATTGGCGTGCCTTATGCGCATAGCTCGGAAATCTATATTTCTAGTTAAGGGATTTAGAAAATGGCCATTTATTCATTCTAGAGAAAAGCGGTATATTTTTTTTTCTCGGTACATTATTGCTGTATGTTTTTATTTAAGTTCGTGTAGTAAATGTTTTAGTATATCGGGATTGATTATTTTTGCTGAAATAAAGCAATTATTTAAATATGATTTTTCCAGTTTCTTCATGGATTTCCTATTATCATACGAATATGCAGCGATTTCATACAGCATTATTTTTAAGACAGATGAAATTAAAAGCATGTCAGTTTTGAAGTAATGAAAACAGATTTTTCTACGTAGCTACTCAACAGAACTTTTATTTTATATAAAACTTAAAATCAGATGATTTGTCAGCAGCGTTACGTACATGTTTTGAAGGTCAGTATTTTCAGCGGGAATAAAATTATGCGATAATCTTTATTATGGTCTTTGTGATGTATTTGCCCTTAGAAATATATTGCATTTATAATGTGAAGCATAACTTCAGAAATATTCGTGGATTACCTTTTGTTAATACAAAGTTCAAATTGGAAGTTTCTTTCTTTCTTTTCTTTTCTTTTTTTTTTTTTTTTTTTAATAATTAGGTCTATAATGCAATTAGGTTACATTAACTATAATAATTACAAACAATATCTCTAAAAAAGATTTAATTAAACACGTGTAATTTGTTATTTTTATTAAAAACGCGTAAAATTAATTTTTATTTAAAATTTTCTAAAAATATTATCCTAAACTTTTCGCTATGAAATTCCAAATCATCATCAGGGATTTTTATTACTGAATTAAATCAGCAGTTTTTAAATAACTTTCCTTTCACAGTCAACAGTTAAGTCTTCTAATAACGTGAATAGTAGCAAAATCAATGTGAAGTCCGGTGAATGTTGGACCAAGGAGCTAAGGAAAGTAAGAGAAGCTGGAACTATTGGAAAATTACACGACGCTATTGTAGGAGAAAAACCATAATGAACTAGCAGAAGTAAAGAATTAGCTATTTTGTAATATTGTGCCAATAGCGAAAAGCTTAGGATAATATTTTTTTAAATGTTTAAATAAAAATTAATTTTACGTGTTCTTAAAGTGTTTTTAATAAAAATATAATAATTATACTTTAATTTAGTTTCACTGAACTAATTCTGACAAATTATATTTCAAAAGTCGGTCCAAAGAAAAAACTCCATCCATATATTAAAATAATACTGCAAAGCTTTCTGAAATTCTCTCAATTTACTAACAAAACTATGCGTTTTAGAAATAAAGAAACTTAGATAGAAAGAAACATGAGGGTTCTATGCATTATGCATACAAGCATTATTATACGACTTTTAATTGGGAAGTTTTTTGGAAAATTCACTTAAAAGTCTTCCATTATATATATATATTTTCCACCTTTCTTTCGTTCAGATGACTTAAATCAGAAATATTAAAATGTTTTCTGTTAATATTTTTCAGTTTTAATAAATATGAATGTAAGTTTATTTGAAACAAAATTATATCATTTTCTAAATTAAACAAATATTCAGGAATAACGATTTATTATATTACGAATGCTGGAAAATTTATAAAATATAAAGACACTAATATTTTTTGTGAACCATATTCTTCATGCATATTTTCAAATAAAAGTATAATTTCATTATAATTTAATTACATGGTTATTAAAGGTAATATCCTGATTTTAATTGCTTAACATATAAAAATACTCTCTAAATTGCGCAGTATCTTGTTATTCGCAAAGGGAAAAAAAAAAAAAAAAAAAAAAAAAAAAAACTACCATTTTAATTTCCGATTTTCCTTTTCCTGAACATTTGATAAAGTTTTAATTAGTTTTGTAATTTTGCCTTCTAACTTCCTGCTTTCATTCTATCAGAATGAAGAAAAACTTTTTCCTGATGCTAAGTCTTAGAACATGTTTTATTACCTTACATGTCAAATAATACAAATTACAAATATGCTGTATTTGCTTATTATATACATTTTTGTTACATTAATGACATGAGAAAGGTTTTTTTTTTTTATTTTATTTTTTTTTTTTTTTATAATGCAATAAAAAATAATTTTTATATGTTGAATAAAATATTTTAAGTATTTTAATACGAAACATAAATGAATTCCTTTACTGTGATTAAAATTCTGATATTAATAATGTATACTCTTCAACATGATTGTTGTTGTTTATAATGTTAACAAGTTGTTGATAATGTTAGGAAATTTTAACATTTGCGGGTATTTTATCAATTTAACAATCAAATAAAAATCGCTAGAAGATGCTTTCGGCAATTATTGCTAATAAAATAAAGCAATTTTCCTACATTTTTTCTTACATTTAACATAGATATCAAGAAATTCGGTATTCGGGGATATTAATATTTTTGTAAAATAATTTTTTTTTATAATTTTTGTAGCAGGTTTTTATGGCTAAATAAGCTGAAAATTTTTATAACAAAAACACCAGTTTTCAAAAATAGGAAGCCTTATCATCTGTGATTTTTCTATTATTATTATTATTATTATTATTATTATTATTATTTCCCATTATTTCTTTATTCACATTTTTGTATCTTTTTTATTATAATTTGTTCAAAATTAGATCTCATTCGGGGTTAAAATATATTATAAAATTAACATTAAATTGAATACAATAATATTTAATATTTAATATTCAATAGGTCTTCTATACTACAGTACATGGGCTTCTCTAATGCTAGTAACACAGATAAACAATGGACAAAATGATATTGATCTACATTTCAAATGAATATTATTCGTCTATAGATCCACGATAATAGTGTTTTAACTAATTACTCGTTCATTAGAAATGATATTATTAGATTAAAATTTTCATTCACTATGTTTTAATATGCTCCAAAAATCGTATTAAAATGATTAATTAACTGTAGAATTTAACGAGCCGTGAAATAGAATTTTCAAATTGAATAAATTTGAGACAGATTTGATTTTTTAACCAGCTTTTAATTAACAGAAATTTCTTCTTTAGATAAAAATGAATCTTCCTGAATGTTACCATCCTTACTAATAATTATTAAAGTTTTTGGATAGAAATTCCTTGTAAAAAGTTTAAGTGTATCATACGATTACGGTGTCTTATGTGAAGTATTTAAGATATCCAATGTCAAATTTAAGATGTTTTCATTTAAAGGAGACTTGGAGCTGATTAACAAAAATAAGGAAAAATCTTTAACGTCTTGAACTCCAAATAGGAAAATTGAATAGGAGACAGTTGTTTCGGTAGCATTTTGTTTACAGTCTTCAGTGCATAAAGAAATAAGAAGTGCTCCTTATAAAGGAAAGGAAATGAATTCTGATCAACCAATAGAATTACACTGAATGTGCGGTTATTGTCGAATAGAAACTGATAAATTGTAGTTGTGAAAAAATGTAAAATTGGGAATGCCTGGATGTAAAACTGGGGTTAACAAATGGGGTCAGACAAGTGGGTTAGAGAGAAATCACAATTAAAATTATTTGTTAAATGCTGATAAAAGTAAAAAGCTTCAAAGAAATATTGTTCGTGAGAAAATTTGGGCCTACAAATTATTTTAGCTGAATTAAATTTAAAATTGTAGATTTTTTTTTTACCAGAAGTCCTTAGAAATGGCCTATTTGTTGGTAGTATAGTTCTCAAACCATATGATTTTAAAATATTTTTTTCAATTTTTAATAACCTAATCAATTTTTGAGTCAAAAGAGCCTATGATATGTATAATTCTTCGTATATTTATAGAATTTCATATCAATGCCGTTCATCATACATTGATGAAACTAAAAGCAGACTTAAATTCCGTATAAAAGATGCATCAGTTACGTCCGTAATTAAGCAATCAACAAATCAGCAATTTCTAAGCATTGCTGGAAAAAACCCGTAATTTTAAATTTGTTTCAGCCGAAATACTACCAAATCTACCCATGAACTCGATTTCTTCGAAGCTTTTTACATACAGATGGCTAACAAATAATGTGAACACTTTCGCTTTTTTACATTTTGGCAAATATCTTCAAAAGATCTTTAGGAATCATCTTGAAACTTCGGTAGTGTAAAGAACATGTAATACTTCATTTTTTTTTTCAGTAACAGTTGTGCCATGAAAAGTAAAAGGGAACCAGTAAAAAATTAAACAAAAATCAAAATGTTTTACATCATCCTGTAAAACGTAATGCATTAAATGCGTTTTGTCTTTAGCATGTGAATATGAGGACTTTTCTCATTATCTGTATAAAATTTTATGAAACTATGACATATATTCATGGAGTTCTACGCCCAGATGTTTTTGAGTTATGCGAGATACACACACACACATACTTACATACAGACGTCATGAAAAATCGTGTAAAATCGTCGATATCCCTAAAACGGGAGCTCGTGTCAAGACAAACGTTGCAGGTGTACAACTAGACATCATGACAGTCACACATATAAATTTGCAATATTCTACGATCAATCGTTTTTCACTATGTGAGATATAAAACCATTTCACAAATCGGGTTTACTATACATATACTTCCCCATACTTTGTATAAGGAAGTAAAAAAATAACAGAAAATAAAGCAAGGCTGTGAATAATTTGTTTAGCTTTTTCTTTTTAACCAACTTTTTTTTTCTTACATATATCTCAATAACGAAACAACGCTTAAAAGACTAATTGTGCATTAAAATTACCCAATCCATAACCAGGACAAAATGAAAGGCTAGACTCGGTAATTACACGATTCATGATGCTCCACTAAGAAAAAAATTCCTCTTCCAAAGAATGACGTCATTAAGGCGAGATAATGGACAGAGACTGTTCTTAAATGCATACATTTATCTTCTACTTAACAACTTAGATGCTGCAATTAAGCACAAAATTGATATAGAAGATACTTAAATAAATTTGTTTTACAGAAATCATTTTTCTGATAATTATTAAAAACTTAATTGCATTTAGATTTAAAAATCAATAAGATATAAAATATGACTTCTGTAGATTATGTAAAAGAAAATAATTTAAAATGAAGTAAGTTTTTAAACAAAATATCTGCTACCCAAAACATTTTTTTTTTATATATTTAGTAATAATGAATTTGTTATATCTATTGAATAAAGAGTCCATATTTATTATAAAAATAATTTTTTTTGAAAACTGGAAACAAGAATAAACATGCACTGATTTAATATAAAACTATACAAATCGGCATAAAACTTCATATTTCTTTCTTTCTTTCTTTTTTTTTTTTTTTTTTTTTTTTTTTAGGACTGAAGACTATTAGTCTCAATCTGGGATTTTTGCGGTGTCATTTTTCGATAGTTGGACATTTATCGAAATCTAAAATTTATCGAAAATATTATTGAATAATTTGAAAGCGATGTTATAATCTGAAAAAAAAAAAAAAAAAACTAATAGTCCTCCGTCTTTAACTAAATTCTGCTTTTGCCCGAATTTCATCAAGATCTTTTTTTTTTTTTTTTTTTTTTTTTTTTTTTTTTGAAAGAAAAAGAAATGAAAAGAAAATTAATAATAGCCAGTATCGAAACAAACACTATCGAATTTTTTTTTTTTTTTATGGCTTTGAATTAGTGCGCTTGCAAAATGTAATAAAAGTAAGTAAAAAATAAATTTAATGATTTAATTTTTATATAAAACATGATCGCGTGCTATCTTAAAAAGTAGATATAAAATTTAAAGTTTATGCAGTGCGTGTGGCATCTATAAAAATTGTTTTAAGAAATAGAATAGAATAAAGAAAGCAACGATGTTGGTTTCATTTTGTTACATAGTTTGAATTTTTGAATTTTATAGAAGTAATATCTACCGTAGGAATAATATATTATGTTAAAACTATAGGGAATTGTTATGCGAGCACAAGCGATGCTACTTTATTGTTTATTTATTTATTTATTTTTACTGTGATCTTTTTTATTGTATTATTATTATTTAAGGAAAATACTTGGAATATACACATTATTCCTTTTTTAAGTATTTCATTATATTTCATTATATATATATATATATATATATATATATATATATATATATATATATATATGAATTACTTTATTGAACTATCTTTTGGACATTTTAAACTCGTTATGAAGTGATTAAATCGTCGTATACGGCGATTTAATCACTTATCTATTTAACCGTAATTAAGAGTGATTTTAAATAAAATTAGGCTTGAATATTTCAATTTCTGATATTTTGAGTATCAAACTGCAAAATATTCTTTGTTGTCGCATCAAATATCGTTTAAAAATGATTGAATGCATCTTATAATATTGAAAATTACAATTTATTTTCTAAACCAACAGCTATTTCAGTATGCTTAATCTAACACTCATTTTCACATCGACTATCCGCATAATAACAAATGTATGGGTATCTAAATTAAGGTACCTAGTGTCCCAAGTTTATCTAAATGTTACACGCATCAGTTTACATAATCCTAACAAAAGCATTTAGTATCGTATAGTAATTATTTTATATAACAAAGTTAAATGAATATTTTAGAATGCAATATATGTGCTGTGCATGCTGCTGTTGCTAGAATTTATGTCGTCTACTCTTGAAATGTATGCCATTTTTTAGCAGCATGGTATCTCCTTGTAATTTTATATTATCATAGGTAAAGTAAGAAAAGCCTACAATTTTGATTTCTTACGTAGTACTCTTATTATACGACTCTTTTTTACACCACTATTTATGAGATATTTTCTTTTTATTTAATGGTGATTACATACTTGAGAAGATTTTGTTACAATAGAATTACAAAATGAATAAGGAATGTTGGTATATCTGCTAAGGTTTGAATATCCTTTAAAAAAATTTAAATTATAATCATTTGCTTTGTATATATTGCAGGCCTTATATGTATATAAAACGGAAGTTGAAAAATAAATAAATAAATAAAATAAAATAAATAAACACTTGAATTGTTGTTTTGACTTTTTTTGTTTCCACAATATAATTGAAATTGCATTATAAATTTATAAGCAATGTATCAAATTTTTAAGATTTTCAAAATTCTCATTTATTAAATACTTATATAACGTGTTTCCTAAAATTATATACATGAATGTTTCAGAAGAATTCTTAAAATTTACGATTTATCTGTAGTATTTATAACGAATATTTTTCCAACATTATAAAAGAACCTAATTTTTTATTACAATTAAAGCAAATATTTTAAATACATGATCATTTCGCTGTGGCAAACATTTTTAATTGCTGATAGCAGTGAGGAAAACTGGAATCCCAAATGATATTTTTGGTATTTGTTTATGCATATGTATAACATTTTTATGAGGATTTTTGCGTTGAATTCTTTTTTAAATATTTAATAGAATGAAGTGACATAAATTTGGATCAAGAATTTATTTTATGTTTTTTTCTATGAATGTTCATCTTTCATTCAAACTTCATTTAAGATGTTAATTTTATGAAACATACAGATATAACTTTTTAATACAACGAAAAATTATTATTTACAAATATAAATTATTAAAGCTATAACAACTAAAATATCATACTTTTTTTTAATCCTAAAATTAAGGCATATATTTAGTTTTAAATAATAAATTATCCTTTAGATGCATCATTACGCTTTTCTTGGAACGCTTTCCAAATAAAGAAACAAGACTTTTTTTTTTTTTTTTCCCTTCCTTAACATAGAAAAAAAAAAAAAAAAAAAAAAAAAAAAAAGACATTTGACAAAAGAATTTATGTTTACTAAGTGGAATGGAATATTAATAAAATCTTTAATTTATTATTAATGATGTTTGAAATAAAAATGTTTTCTCATTTTGGTATTTAATTCTTTTAAAAATACAAATAATATACATTTACTTATTTAGAAGTTCATTATTATTACTTTGTTTCAATTTTTTTATTTATTATTATTTTTCTTTTTCTCTTGTATGTGAGATTAAAATATATCATTACTTAACATTGTTTCAGAGGTTATGGAAAAAAGGAATAATAAAATGAAACAAAAATAATGCCTTAACTGAAACAAAATAATTTAAATAATATAAGTTACATGACATTGTAAGGCTTGTTATAAATTATATCCTTTTCGTTAAAATAAAATTTTATAAACTTGAGTTATTTACAATAAATGTATTATATTTTCACAAAACATTTTTATATAATTATATTTTTTTATTTAATAAATAAAATTTTTAAGCTTAATAGAAAAATTTTTAGAAAAATTTATATATTTTATTAGTAAGTTATTTAAGATGAAAAATCAACGGATATTTTATATCTTAAATATTATTCCTTTAGATATATAAAACAAGACAAAGGTCAATGACACATTTTAAACTTTAATAAAAAATCAAGTATTTGAAGCACGAGAATGTAATTTGTACTACAATGAGGCTTTTTAGATGAAACGTTTTGTCTAAACAAATAAAACATTTAATCTAGATATTGCTTACAGGTGTCATTGAACCTTACAATATTATGAAGAAACATCAAAAACTTACATCACAAAATTTTGTATCTTCTGATCTTTGGCCCCCGTTGTATATTAAATTTCAAAAGTGGATGCTATAAAAAAATAAATAAAACTTTACACTCCATTAGAAACATGAAACAAATCTGTTTTCTTTTAGGGTAACTGAAAACAACTTAGAAATAAGTGAAAATTTGTGGAAATATACATAAACAAAACTATAAAACTAAGACTTTTAAACTACAGAAAGGATGAGTGACTAAATAAAATTATATGAAAAGCCTCTAAAGATCTTGTGCAGCAATTTTAACAAACTTTCATTTCGTAGCATGAAAAAATTCTTTTGCAAAGTATCCTTTATATATTTTATACATACTACAAGGTGGCTATTAAGTATCCGGAAAAAAAAATTGAGTAGACTACCTACTTCATTATAACCACTTTTTTTTGTTTTTGTAATGTTTTTATCTTTAAATATTATTTATTAAAAAAATTGTATTTACTCAACAGGCAGTTTTTGAGCGATCAGGGAAAGCAAAATGTATTTGATAAATGGGAAAGTTTCGTTATTGTTTCAAAGTACGGCGCATCGAAGATATTTTGTGGTCCGATGAGAAGGTTTTTACTGTTTAAGTCGCTAAAAACTCTCAAAATCATCGCAAACTTTTGGATCTAGCTCTCAAGAACACCAGATGCAACGAAGCGGGAGAGCCATCCCTTCCGTGGAGGATCAAAATTGTGATGGCATGTCTCCGGACCACCTCTACTGGTGTGTACCATACCGTCGCCAATTGCCCATCTGTGCAGCACCAGTGCTACGTAAAACCTAACCATGCATCCACCAGTTGCAACAAGGTCTTTGTTTCTAAAATGTTTGATGTCTTAAGCTTAGATTGGCAACAATGGGAAGACTCAATTGGTTTTTTATTCAAAGAAAACGCAAAAAACAATGGAAAAGTTTATCAAAAAGTTTTTTTAGAAAAAAGCTGTACTTCCATGGAAGCAAGATCACCCGGCTAAGATTTTTCACCAATATTGTGCTCTAGCTCATAGAGTCAAATCAACGTTTGCTTTAATCGATGTCAAAGTGAAAAGGTATCTGACCAAAAATCGGTGTTCTTCTAACAGCTCTCATTTGTATCCAATGGATTTTTCAGTGTGTGGGTTCTTAGAAGAACAATTGCGAACACAAAAAATCACACATTTAATAGACTCAAGAAAGCTCTGAACAAAATATGGGAGGATTTAGAACCAAACTACTTGCGCCGCACCGTCACGTCACTTCCGAAGAGGGTCGCAGCTTGCGTCAAAGACGATGACCGCCATTTCGAAAACTCATAGTAAAAAGTGATTGTTAGACATTACTTGTTGCAAAAATAGAAGCTTTAAATTTGGTTGCCATTTCACTAATTGTTTATTATCAAATACTTTTTCTGGATACTTAATAGCCACCCTGTATACATGTGTTACTAAAAATATATAATTTTATTTTAATACAGTGTCGTACGTTTCTATTTGGTTTTATAATTTTGAACACCTTGTTATTTGTACCTTATAATATTCAATTTGATATGAAAATTATAAATGACGTACAAAGTTAAATAAAATTTTTATTAACATTTCTTTACTATACTCTATTTAAAATATTTTAGTTAAACAATTTAGATAATTTTCCTCTGTAAAATATATATTATTTTTAGAATACTTATTAAATTTTGACTTCAAAGACTTATTATTATTATTCTTGTATAATAATTAGTAAGTGTAAAAATAAATTTACTGTATTTAATAATGTGTAGCAGGCTTTGCTAACTTCGCTAATCACTATATCTAATTCAATAAAAAAAAAAAAAAACATTACTTTATAAACAAAAACTATAAAAAATCATTAAAGACATCCTAAACTTTATTTCGAGTCTCCGTTGATTTCAGCAGCGTTTTTGTCATTTAAACAATCTCGAATCTACATCCCCAATATATGAAACAACACATTACTCAGGCACCCCAGTTTGGTTGTATATCAGACGACACTTCCGAAACGCACAGCATGATTCGAATTAATAATTTCACACTGAAATCGCCATTATATAAGCAATATTACATCACGTGACCAACTACGAAACAACAAAGAAAATTTAACCTTCCTACCCTGTTGAAAAAATTTTACGTTTTACCTGTATGGGTCGAATCGACCCACTTTGTATATATTTAATTTAGGTCTTAAGAAAGAATTTCTATGGAGCTCACTTTACATCTACGTTTACAACAACTATCGCTATGTATGGACTATTCCTGAAAATGAAGTCTACTCAAAAGAAAAAGTTGGTGTTTTAAGCATTTCTATGCATGTTAATAATGTGGGTCAAATCGACCCAGACAGGTAATATGTCACATATTTTTTTGGGGTGGTTTAGAACAAACCAATGACTCTGAGAACATCATATATTAAACGAATGGATATTTTTGAGGCATACATAATGTTTGAACAATCAAAATTAAAATCTGTAGAAGATATCGAAAGATCAATTTTAAAAATGGGTCGAATTGACCCATATAGGGTAGAAAGGTTAAATAAAACATGATTAATGTAAAAACAATTTTTAAAGAAAGCAGACGACAGGAATAAATGTACAAGCAGGTCAAATTACTTTTAAGAAAATGTAGAAGAGTAATCAGCGGATAAAATCGAAACAAATAATAATAAAATTCAAATAGGAAGTAATATCAATGAGGTGCTATATTACATGACAAGAACGCTAGCCTTCTGCTGTGTTTTCCAGCTCTATGTACAGTTGCCTTAGTTCCACGGCGCAATGAAACACGCAGAGAGAGAGAGAACTCTTGTTGTTTCTATATATAGGATGATGTTCCATTTTTTTTTTTAAATACGATGTTTCTTCTCCATTAAAGAATTGCTTCTTTTAGATTACCTTTTCAAACCATAGAAAGCATTTTTTTTTTTTTTTTTTTTTTTTTTTTGTTCTAAATATATTGTTAGTATTCTAATATATATATTTTTTCTAATAATTATTTTGCTGCCTTTATTAGTTGAATCCCATGTTTAAAATTTTAATTTCATTATTCCCATAATTTTTATTTATTTATTTATTTATTTTTCAGTTTTTACGACGCCAGTTTCATGAATGACCCCCGGAATATTAAGAATATTCCAAAGAATTCTTTATGCTCTAAACATTATTCTAAATATTTCTTTTTTGAGTAAAATATAAAATAAAAACTAGTGTGAAAACATGTTATTTTTTTTTTTCAGTATCCGTTACATTTACCAATTCTAAAGCTATTAAGACGTCCGCTTTGCCAGAACACTTTTGCTCGTTCACATTAACTTTTCAAGATGATTTATTTCAATTTTACATTCACATGCTAAAAAATAAATTTATTTTTATGAATACAAAAGAACGTTTACGTATATATTTATTTTCCGATTACTTTTTCCAAATTATACCACAGCCAAAACTATTATGTACAACCGTTAAAGAAATATAACTGACACTTAATTACTTAAGTTTCATAATGTTGATAAGAAACCACTAAGTTGATATAGTGAATTTTAAATGAATGAAATATACGTTATCATTAGCTTACAAACAGTAAAATCAATTTTTATTGAAATTAATTTCAAATAAATTAAAATAATATTTTTGAAATAAGAAATATTTCATTTTATTACCATTTAAAAGGTAGTATGACGTCAAATTTAACAGAAATTTTCGAACGTATAAGTTTAATTTTTTGATATATATATATATATATATATATTAATTTATGTGTACATAAATATATTTCTTTGTATGTTTAAAAGAAATGCTGTAAACATGTTATTTTTTGGCATCACCCTTAAAGGCCAGCTTCACTCACCGTCGCCAGAAGCAGAAGCTAATGTTATTCTATGAGGAATTTTCTTTACAAATAAATTATTAACTAATACATATTTTTAATTTATGTTTCCACATTCTGAAAATTCCCAACTGTTAAATTGATAGACCTTTACCAAGGAAATTTACACGAAAGAAATTTTAATAAAATTATATAGTAACCTAAACTAGGAAATTAAGTACAGTTACTGCATGAATTTGTATGTAGGAATAGATTAAAATAAGTCCTGCCGTACTAAATTAAATTCTGTTTTATACATAATTTTATACCTATTACTTAGGAAACAAAAAATGGCTTGGGGTTTTCTTTAATATTATTTATTTATTAATTTATTTTTAAATATTTTCTTAATTAAAGCAAAACACTCACATCTTCGTTTACGTCGGTTTGCATTAACTTTACAATTAAAAAAATATTTTTTAAATAAAATAATATAAAATAAAATAAAATAACAGAAATAATCTGGTGTGTCACTCACACGACTTTATCTTACCCTAAAATTTATTACTATAAATACAGGTTGCAAATTAAGAGGTAAGATAACTAGTACTGTTAAGTAAACCTAAGTTAAACGATTCAAATTGAGCTTCGGAAGAGTTTTAAAAGATAATTAGTTCTGCGTGAATGGGAATACCGCTACCCTCAAACCCCGTTTCATTAATGCACCTACATTTATATAGAACTTAATTCGGTTATTAAAAAATAATTCTGTTTTTTAAAAATAATTTTTAAAATTATTATTTAAAAAAAATTATCTTTTATGATAATGCAGACGATTTCCATATTAGAGAAAAAGTATAACACTATATATATATATGAATATATATATATATATATATATATATATAAGTTGAAATTATTCTCAATAGTACTTTTTTTTTTTTTTCGTTAAAAATGAAAAAAAAATCTATATTTTAATTTATCGGAGATCAATGGTTCAACCATTCGTTTTAAAGATATTGGCAAGCTCTTTTGAAAGTTACCCATGATAAAAATTTACTCCCCTCGAGGGGGAACTTCCCCCTCCCCCAGGGGGGAGGGAGGCGAGGCTCCTACATACACATTCCCCCCCCCCCCAGTTGACTATCTTTATTACAAAAAATATATATTCGTTTCATTTGGTTTAGTGCAGTCTATAGATGTTAAACTCTACTTACCAGCAATTTCCCCCATAGACGTAATGTATTTGAATATTTTTGAGTGTCCCTGTACACGAACCATTTGCTACATCTCAACGAAAAGTTTACTGTAGCATCGCTATATGATACACATTTTGAATATCGAGTTTGGAATTTCTGCTACTATTTGTTCTTGAGATATGCTGATAACAGACAGACACACAGACCATTCGGTAAAAACATGATTTTCGTATTCAGGGGACCTCAGAACATGTAAATATAACAAAAACTCACGTTTGAAAATTTGACCCTAAAACAATACTTTCTCGACTCTATGGGTAAGAGAAAGTAAAAATTAATTCCAAGTCATCATTTTATGTTGCAAGATTAAAGCTCAATATATTTTTATGGTAAAATTTTAATGTTTTTTACTATATATTTTTAATGTAAATTTTCAACAATTAAAGTTTATTTAATGATCCTATTGTTTGTCTATTATCAATTTATTTACTACTTTAAAATATTTTATATTCTTGAACTACTACAAATTCCTCATGAATAATTACAGACACCTCTTCGCATAAGTTGCAATTCTAGTTACAAAATGACTTTCCGTATCATTAACTTGCACTTAAATTGCATGATTTAGACTTTTGGAATACCTAACCTCATAGGATTTTATTTCTAAACAATTAATGGGATTTCAAGTTTCAATATATTTTGTTATTTTATTTTTAAAATATATAAAAATTCTTCATTTTTACACGTTAATTATTTTCCTTATAATGAAATTAGTTTAGGAACCACTTCTAATGTATATTTAAAATTTCAATGGTCACGATTTCTAAAAATACAATATGGTACAGTTTAGTTGAAATTATTTAAAGTACATATATAGTCACTTTAAAATAGTTTTAGCAAAAAAATGTTTTAACCAGAAAAAAAAAAAAAAAAAAAAAAAAAAAAAAAAAAATATATATATATATATATATATATATATATATATATATAGTACGTATATTATATACGTTAAATCGTAAATAACAGGAGATTTTTTTATGTTCATTTTATATCTATTTATTGGCCAGTATTTGATCTTTTATTTACCACATTGGAAAATAAACAAAAATGTATTTTTGGTAAAAAGTATAAAGATGGGGATAGTCGTCCACATTCACAATTTTATTTATTTATTTTAACAAAATAAATAAATAAATAAACAAGTACTGTCCGTTTTCGTAAACCATGTCTACCTCTCGCGGAACGATCCTACTCGGAAAAGGGGTGATGCGTTGAATGAGATGGGCACTTAGCCAAATGCGCTTTTCGTTCTACACGTGTTCGTTTTCTTTTTATGAGTCTTCAATATTTATTTTACCTTTTTACCTTATAATTTTAACTGAAAAAAAAAAAAAGAAGAAGAAGAAAGAAAACAGGCATTTACTTTTAAGTTTACGGATTTTATTTTGCATCGAAGAATAAAACTGATCTTCTACACTTATTTAAAAATTACAAGGGGGAAAAATCAGCATTTTGCCTTTATACGAATATAACGAAGAAGTATCGCCTCAAAATTCAATAATGTCCTGAAAAGAAAAAAAAAGAAAAAAGAAACCGCAACTTATCTCTCACTCGTAAAATGTAAACATTCTCTCATCTTCTACGCTTCTACCCTATTTTAACAAAATCAATGCAGACCTCACGCATGCGCATAGGTGAGCAGGGTCACAGCTAACGAAAACAAACAATATAGAAAAAAAATGAAAATTCAATATAGTTTTTAAAAAATAGTAAATAATATTCAAACATCTATTGTCATGTACTAATTTTTACTGCATTATTTTAAATATATGCTAAAAAATGTTGTAAACTCACAATCTGGAGCACTCTGATCCATCTCCAGGGTACAGTGGTTCACATCAAGGGAATTAATCAGGGTACAGGGGTTCACCAAACATTTTTTTCATATTAAACTAATATAAAATACTTGTTTTTTTTGTTTGTTTGTTTGTTTTTTTTACCTTTAAACAATATCTTCTGATGTTATTATATTCAAAATAAATAATACAAATAGTTTTTATTTATTAAAAGTAAATAAAAAAAAAAAAAGAAAGAAAGAAAGAAAATGGAAGCGGAAACGGAGAAATCAAAATGAGCAAATGTGGAACGAAACCAAACTAATAAATTTAGTAAGTGAAAATAATTTGAAATCAGCAAATGTTAAATTTCTTAACGAAGTTTTTAAATGCATATTAGGAAAAGTCATCCTAGAATTTTCAGAGCACTCTGATCCATCTCCAGGGCACAGTGGTTCACATCTAGGGGCTTAATCAGGGTACAGGGGTTCACCAAACATTTTTTTCATATTAAACTAATATAATTTTTTTTTCTCCCTTAAACAACACCTTCTGATGTTATTATATTCAAAATAAATAATACAAATATTTTTATTAATTAAAAGTAAATAAAATAAAATAAAATAAAAAATGGAAGCGGAAGCGGAGAAATCAAAATAAGCAAATGAGGTACGAAACCAAACTAATAAATTTTAGCAAGTGAAAATAATTTTAAATCAGCAAATGTTAAAATTTTTAACGAAGCTTTTAAATGCATATTTGGAAAATTCATCCTAGAATTTCCGGAGAACATATTTAGTTTAAATAGAATCATGGATGCAGTGCTTCAAAAGTTTTGATTTTATGCTTTATTTAAAAAATGCTACATAATAATAATATTATAGTTATTTAAATATTTATTGTTACCGTATTCTATGTTTTATTCCTATTAATTTTTAATTTTTATTTTCTGGTTAAATACGTTTAATGCAATAATTGCCTCCAACATTCAAAAATAGAACAATAATATCTAACCTGGTACAATTTAGCAGTTTAAAGAATGTAATTTTTATTTTAAATTCTTTAGTTTATAGCAAAATCACCTATAATTATTTCGTTATCAAAAAAACCTTTATGTTTAAAAACAACAACGCTAGGCCTGTAACAAATTCCCTGAGATACAGTCGTAAGTATTTTTATAAGTGTCTAGCACAGCTAGAAAATCAGATTAATTTAACAATTAGAGGAGAGGAGGGTATTATGGAATAGTCGGGAAATATGGAATACCGAGGTTTCGGCTCTGATTAATGCTGCTATCTCTTCAAAATGCTATGAATTACTCAAGAAGGATTCTCATGAAGCAATACAGTCAGAAGCAACCGCTTCTTACCACTGGTTGCTGTCGTACCATTCTCTATAGAACAGAGTATGTTTTGTGATTTTTAAAAGTTTTTAAAGGTATGTTTTCAAGCATTTAAACTTACTAGTATACATGTGATTTGAACATTGATGTTAAGCATAATTTATACTCAAATAATTGTATTTTGTAAAACATTGGTCGTGTTTTTTAGCTGAAAATATTTTGTTCATCAATTTAAAAGTTCATTTTTTAAAGATGGCGTGTCGGGTATAATGGAATGCTAGGTATTTCATAGTATTATCATCTGAAATTGACTTCATGTATTCAACTAAAGAAACAGAAAATAAAGATGCCGAATGTATCTTCTGTCACAGAAAATTCTCCGAAGATGATTTTATGAAGTCTAATTAGTTTTTCTATGGTTTAAACAGTTTCAACCACCTATTTCATATTAATCTTCATTTGTAACTTTTTTTCAAAAGTAAACTTTTTATAACAACAAAAAAAAAAAAAAAAAAATTTGGATATTTTTTCATTGACAATTCATTACAAATAGCTACACAATGTACTCATCATGATTTTGGGAATTTTTATTAAAAGCAAGTAAAGTATATTTTATGGATTGTAAATGGTATTCCATAATACCCTCCTATTAGAGTCCGGCATCGGCTCGGGTAACCCGATTTTACCCGAACCCGACCTGACCCGCGGGTCGGGTTCGGGTCGGGTTTGGTTTTCAACAAGTCGGGTCGACTTGAGAACATTGAAAATATTTTTTTACGATTATAAACATAAATTTATAGGCATGTTTACAACTATGTAACTAATTTAAAGATTCTGCACATACTAGAAATATATCGGTTGGTTGTTTGGTTGGAGGATTCAAGACCGATTGACTCCAGATGTGTCCTAGGCCTATAGGGGGAATGCCCTCCGTTTGGGTCTTTCTAAGGGGTCCTAGCCCGTATTTACGCGTGTTTCGATGGAAACCACGGAAAACTCCGAACGGCTAGGTCGATGAGTGCGACCTGGGATCGAACCCGACACCTCCCATCTACCAGCTTCGAGCGCAGAGCCGCTCTGCCGCTGGTGGGCAGACATGTACCGGAGCTTCCTTTTCGTATCCGCGGATATCCGCCAGAAAAATAGATACGTATTTGTATCTGGATCTGTTTTCTTTTCTTCAACGGAATTAATATAAATCTTTTGTAGAAATTGTATGAAAATTAGAAAAGTATTTTTAAATCTTTCTCGGCTGTTGTTAATATATAAATTAAAGAAATACAAATACAGTATAACCTCGCATTTACATTCTGGAAATTCAAAAGTTTTCGCAGTTTACAAGTTTTTTTTTTTTTTTTTTTTTTTTTTTTTACTTTCTTCTATATTCAGTAGAAGAAAGTATTAGATTCGTAAAAAATTTTCATCTTCCGGTTTTTGATGAATTTTCACGTTTTGAGAGTCCAGAACACGATTTGACTATTTCTAGAAAATATCAGTCTGTGTCCCTGTATGTGTGTGACAAAAATTTTTTGGTGACTGTATCTCTGGAACTATTGCACATAATTGCATATAAATTTATAAATAAATGCACCTTGACATAAATTAGTGCCTATCAACTTTTGGCGCCCATCGCTCAACAGATACCGCTACTATACAGTGTTTTCCACAATTTAATGGAATGCTATATCTCAAGAACTACTGCAGAGAATTGCATATAAATTTATATGTAGATGCACCTTAACATAACTTAGTCCCTATCGACATTTATGTGAATTTCTCAAAAGGTGGCGCTGCTATATAGTGATTTCCACAGTTCAAGGAAAGGCTATATTTCAGGAACTACTACACAAAATGGCACATAAATTTATATGTGTATGTACCATGATATAAATTATTGTCTTTCCACTTTTGGTACCAAACATTCAATAGGTGGCGGTGTTATACAACGATTTTCATAATTTAAGGGAAAGATATATCTCAGGTTCTATTGTGTATAATTAAAAAAAATTGATATGTGAAAAGACCATTACCAGATATTATGCTGATTCAATTTGGATGCATATCGGCTAATAGGTGGCGCTGCTATCCTGAAATGTTCCCCGAAAACGGAAAAGCTATATCTAAACTTCTATGGTGTATAACTGTGCAAAATTTCATAAGTGAGATAACCATTATGAAAACGCATTTTTTAATATACTATTTATGGAGAATAAAACTGTTTTTCTTTGTACAATGTAATATTTCTCTAAGATGAAAATCGTCTGCATTCATTAGGGTGGGTAATTTTAATAAATAATAGCTTTCATACAGACAGACACATATTTTCTAAGAATACCTGGTCAAATTGTGTTCTGGAACCCCCAAAACGTGCAAATCCATCAAAAAACGGAAGCTGAAAATGTTTACGATTCCAATACTTTCTTCAATTGAATACAGAAGAAAGTAAAAAGTAAAAAGTAATGTAAAATAAACACATTTAGAAAACGGATTCCGTCAAGGTATAATAATAATATTCTTTAACGCCTTCTCGAGAACAAATAAACAACGCACGAAAATTGCAACTGTAAGAAAATAATTTGCTGATCGTATGAATTGAAAGTGATTGTGGGAAAGCAGATATTCAATTGCGAATCATATATCCCTGCTACCCAAATTATTATAAACATTCACGTCGAACAAAAGCAATAAATAAAGATACTATATGTATATATATATATATATCTTTATATATATATTTCTTTTGTGCGTGTGTATGTCACTGAACTCCTCCAAAACGGCTGGACTGAGTTTAATGAAATTTTTTGTGTGTCTTCAGGTGGATTCGAGAATGGTTTAGATTTACAAATGAAAGTTGTAACTTAATTAGTTCTTTCTTAATTAATTTTTAACCAACTCTTTCAACAACTTTTCCACCTAGATGGCGTGAGTTGTCGTAAACAAGATGTCAGAATTTATTTAATGTTGAAATGAATAATATTATAGTTTTAAAAAATTAAAGAACACGCTTTTATAGAAATGTGAACTAAAAAGCACGAAATATCTATCTTAGTATTAAAATTCAGGGTAAGAGAAAATCGTGTGAGTGAAACACCATAATATTTACATACATTTAAATCTTTAATTAAAATAACTCAGAATTAACAAAAACCATTTTTAAAAAATCTCCCCTAACGGGGATCGAACTCTGGACCTTTAGATTCACAGCGCGGCGCCTTACCTCGACGCCGCATCGTTCATGGAGGGAAAGTATTTTTTTTACAATATAAATTTTTTGTTTGCTCCCAGAGAAGAAACAAACAAACAAACAAACAAACATACATACATACATACATACAGGTGAAGCTAATAAAAGCGTGTTAAAAATGAATTTTTAACCGTATCTTACGAAGTGTTTAAAATATTTTTTCAAAATTAATATTTTTAGAATTGTAACCGTATCTTACGAAGTGTTTAAAATATTTTTTTCAAAGTTAATATTATAGAATCGTAAACACGATGTCAGAATTTATTTAATGTTGAAATGAAAAATGAATTTTTAAACGTAAGTGTTTAAAATATTTTTCAACGTTAATATTGTTAAAATGTTAAAATTAGTTAAAATGATATATTCTTTTAAAAAATTCGTCAATATCCGACGGAGTTATTTTATGTTAAAATGAAAAATGAATTTTTAGGCCATTATTATTTGTGCAGATGGAAAATGTACTAAAAGTTTTCCGAAAAATTTCACGATCACAAATGTTGACGGATATTCAATATATCGTCGAAGAATTCCCGATAATGGCGGACAATCTTATCATCTATGGCGGTCATCTATGTCAACAGCATAGATATTGACAATGATAACCGATGGGTGGTCCCATATTCGCCTCTGCTGAGCAAAACATTCAATGCTCATATTAATGTTCAGTTCTGCAGTTCAGTGAAGAGCATCAAATACATTTGCAAGTATGTGAATAAAGACAGTGATATGGCTGTATTTCGAGTTGAAAATACCAATGTGAATGCTCCTCTGGTGAATAACAACGATGAAATAACACTTTACCAAACTGGCCGGTACGTGAGCTCCAATGAAGCTGTTTGGCGTATCTTTGGTTTACCAATTCATTAACGGGATCCAGCAGATCTTCATTTAGCCGTCCATCTTGAAAAAGGCCGGCGCGTATATTTCACGAGCGAGACAGCGATTGATCGTGCTATAAATCCACCAAAAACTACACTCACCGAATTTTTTGAATTGTGTAATCGTGCGGATGCTTTTGGTGCTTTTGCACGGACATTACTCTATTCAGAAGTACCACGCTATTTCACATGGGCTCCAACAAAAAAATGGATGCCCCGCAAGCAAGGCACGCCGATTGATGCATGTCCCGGTTTATTCAAATCAAACACCTTGGGACGATTATTTACGGTCAATCCAAGGCAGACTGAGTGCTTTTATCTTCGACTGTTATTGGTTAATGTCATCGGCCCTTTGTCATTTCAAGATTTACGTAAAGTGAATGGACAACAGTATCCAACGTATAAAGATGCATGCCTTGCACTCGGCTTGCTGGAAGACGACAACCAGTGGGAGTGTATGCTTGCTGAAGTAGTACTGAACTGTACAACAAAACAAATTCGTCTACTATTTGCTATAGTGTTGACTACATGTTTCTCGGCCCGAGCAGAGACATTATGGGATAATCACAAAGATTCAATGACTAATGATATATTGCATCAACATCGTTCACGGTGCAACGATCTAACGATAGTATTCAGTGACGCTATGTACAATGAAGCATTGATTGCTATTGAAGATCTTTGCATTATCATTGCCAACTTACCACTCAGTCATTTCGGTATGCATTCAAGAAATCGAAATGCATCTGATTTCATAAGCACTGAATTGAATCGTGAACTACAATACAATACTGTAGAAATGGCAGCGATTGTTGCTCGCAATGTCCCACTAATGAATGAAGAACAAAGAACCATTTACGACCGCATCATGCTCGCAGTTTTGGCAGGACAAGGTGGATTCTTTTTTTGGGGGGGGTGCACCACGTGGAACTGGCAGAACATTCCTTATTTCGCTAATTCTCGCCGAAATACGATCAAATAATGACATCGCATTGGCTGTTGCATCATCTGGCATTGCAGCAACTTTATTGGATGGATGCAGAACAGCTCATTCATTATTTAAACTGCCACTAAATATTCAAAATAACAGAGACGCAGTGTGCAACATAAAAAACAATCGTCCATGGCCACAGTGTTGAAATAGTGTAAAATTCTTATCCGGGATGAATGCACTATGGAACACAAACATTCGATTGAGGCGTCGAACAGGACATTGAAAGATATAAAAAACAACGACAAACTATTTGGCGGCACGCTGTTAGTCTTTTCAGGTGATTTCAGACAAGCATTTCCCGTTATTCCGTGTTCAACATACGCTGATGAGATCAACGCGTGCTTAAAATCATCGTCATTGTGGCTTAATGTTGAAAAAGTATAACTGAAAGTAAATTTGTGCGTTCAAATGCTTCAAGATCCATCCGCTGAAACATTCTCAAAACAATTGTTAGATATCGGCGATGGAAAAGTTTCTACAGATGAAACTGGATGCATAAAATTACCGACCGATTTCTGCACAATCATTGATTCTCAAGATGCTCTTATTGACCAGATATTTCCCGATGTACACAGACGATACACAAATCATGAGTGGCTGGCAGAAAGAGCAATTTTAGCAGCAAAAAATGTGGACGTCAACGAATTGAATCTCAAGATACAACATTTGTTACCAGGAGACTTGGTGTCATACAAATCTAATGATACAGTTTGCGATGCCACCGAAGCTGTAAATTATCCAACAAAGTTTTTAAACTCATTGGATTTACCAGGAATGCCACCGCATATTTTACAACTGAAGGGTGGATCTCAGGTTATTTTGCTTCGTAATTGGAACCCACCACGGTTGTGCAACGGCACGCGATTAGTCATAAAAATATTAATGAAAAATGTTATCGAAGCCATCATTTTAAATGACAAATTCCGAGGTGAAAATATATTACTACTGCGAATTCCTATTATACCCACAGATGTGCCAATTCAATTTAAACGCCCTCAATTTCCAATTAGATTGGCATTTGCAATGACTATCAATAAGTCTCAGGGCCAAAAGATGTCTGTCTGTGGCTTAGATTTGAGCACATCATGTTTTTCACACGGACAATTATACGTGGCTCTCGAGTGGGCAAACCATCCAGTTTGTTTGTATTGGCGAAAGATGGGATAACAAAAAATATTGTACACTCTGTTGCATTAAGGGAATGATATTGTTTTTTAGTAATATTGTTATAAGTAGCGATATGTATATAATTTTAAAGAATCAATTTTAATAAATTAAAAAAATAAATGATTGGTGTTTTGTTATTTTTATATTCTTTCACCGTTCACAGCGCTCCATACATCTTCCACTTACATACCACATCCTAACACACATACAATAAGTTAGTTATTTTTTTATAGCAAAATATTCTCTAGAAATAATTTATATGACAAAACAACGTTTGTCGGGTCAGCTAGTATATATATATATATATATATATATATATATATATATATATATATATTCGAATATAAGCATTAAACAACGAACTACTAACACTGAAAATGAAGCATATTTTTGCAATCTTGAAATTCACAACCCACATAAATGTCCAAACGTTATTATTAAACATTTTTTTTTAACTCAATACAATCAGTAATTACTTTTTTTTTATTTTTTTATTTTATTTTTTTACTTTCTTCTATATTCAATCGAAGAAAGTATTGGATTCGTAAAAATTTTCGTCTTCCAGTTTCCGACGGATTTACAAGTTTCGAGAGATCTAGACTATATGTCAGGTTTCATTGCGTATAATCCAACAAAACCTGATATGTGAGAAGACCATTATGAGATATTGGGCTGATTCAAATTGAAAGCCTATCAGCCAACAGGTGGCACTGCAACACAGCAATTTCCGCAATTTAAGGAAAGGCTATATCTCAAGAATTACTGCACAGAATTGCATATAAATTTGTATGTAGGTGCCCTTTAACCCTTTGCGGCGCAGGGTAATTCGTATCATTTAAATTACACTGCCACTGGAATTTATGAACGAAATTAAAATAAAAGAAATTTTAAATTTTAAATTTTCAGATTTAAAAAAGGGCTTATTCAGCTATGTTATAAACGTACATTTTTGCTAAAAAATTTCCCGGATGAGTTTTTGCACTTGAGAATTTAAATTAGGTGTTCCATCAGCGGGAACACTGCGACTGAAAGGGCTAATATGTATTAGCGCCTGTCAACTTTTGGTGTGAACCGCTGAACAGGTGGCGCTGCTACACAGTGGTTTCCTCAATTACAAGGAAAGCTATATATCAGGTTCTATTGTGTATCATCAAACAAAACTTAATATGTGAGAAGGCGATTATGAGATATTATGCTGACTCAGTTTGAATGCTTGTCGGCCAATATGTGGCACTGCTATTTTGCAAATTTCATCGATAACAGGATGGCTATATCTCAACTTCTATGTCATATATAAAAGTACGAATCATGATATGTGAGATAGCCATTATAAAAACGCATTGCTTAAGGAGTTATTTATAGACGGTAAAACTGTCTCTCTTTGGATATTTAGTGTTAGATTTCCCTAAGATGAAAAATATTTGCATTCATCACTTTAAACTTTTTAATAACAGTTTTAATAAATTATTCGCACTTAGTAAATTTGACAGAAAAATATAGAAGAATGTCTTGCGGTGGCCACAACATACTAGTTTTTTTTTTTTTTTTTATAATTTACCAACTGTGTGACAATGAAAATATACTTTATTTTATATCATCTTATATCATTTTACCTTGTTTTGCATGATTTTTAGATGAATAAGTAATGTTGATTTATTTTTCGGGTTTCGGGTCGTGCTCGGGTTAGATACGTCGGGTTTCGGGTCGGGGTCGCAAAAAATTCTCTGTTGCGGGTTCGGTTCGATTTTCGGATTGATGAAAATTTTTTTGTCGGGTACGGGTCGGGTTTCGGGTTGATGAAAAAAATTTTGTCGGGTTCGGGTCGGGTTTTGGGTTGATTTAAAATTCATCTGTCCGGTTCGGGTCGGCTAATACCCGATACGTGCAGGACTCTACCTCCTATCATCTATACTTGTATAGTAAAGGTATTATATAAAATAATATTTGAATAATTTCGAACTGAGATACAGAGTTAACTGATACTAATTAAAAATGAAGATTAAAAAATAAATAATAATAATAATAATAGTTCTGACTTTTTTTTTTTTTCGTGCTATAACTTGCCGACATAATTTTGATCTAAAATTATTTTTGCTGTTCTTTCTTTTTCTTCTTGTCATCTACTATTTTTTTTTTCATTTTATTCACTTACGGTGCTTTATTTTGGTTCATTTAGCATTTGTTTTAAACACATTTCCAGGAAGTTTGAAACGGTGTATTTCATTTTACAAAAAAATAATATTTATCATATTTTAACACACAGTCGTATTTTTGTATTCGTATTTTATCAGTTGGCAATCCAAATCAGATTATAATATTACCAATTATAACATTAATATTTTACTTTTGAAACCACAAAAAAAACTTTAATATATGCTTATAAGCAAGTTGTATTTATAGTTGTATTATATGTTTATTTATTTATGTATAAAACTAGTAATTTATTCAATGTATTCATAAAAAAGGCTCATATCTTAAACTAAAATAGTAATCATTTTTAAATGAATATTTTTCTGCTTAGAAATATTAAGTTACTTTGATTATTTATTTATTTATTTATTTTTAATAATGAAAGAAAATACTTTTAAAATGTTACCTCAAATATTGTGCATAAAAATTACAGAAGCAGGTTGCTAAACAGTTTTGCAGGTACAAAAACAGGCAAAAAAAAAAATTAGAATATTTTTTTTTAAATATTTTCTAATTTTACTTTTTTAAGTAATGAGAGAATTTTTTTCACGCGTATTATTTCGTTAAAAAACAATTTAATAAATAAGAAACAAAATTAATTACGCATAATTAGGATAGAGTCGTATTTCAAAAATATCACACGCTTTAATAATTGATCTTATTTCTTGAAAATTAAATTGAATAACAGAATCTGTTGATATGGGATTCCACTAACCTTTCAAGAGTTTAATGTGTTGTTACCAGTTTGTGCATTTAGAAGCATACTTCTAACTATTTAAACAGACAAAAAATGTATTTGAAACATAATTTTTTATTTACTTAAGAGTTATTATTATTATTTTTTTTTTTAAGTTACTAGGGAGCTCTGCCACCTGCTCGCTCCGCTCACCAACCCCCGAAGGAGGCTTCGCCTCCTCCCCGACTCACTTTACTTATACTTTACTTGTTGACACATGCAGAACTCTGCTCGCCTATTCGCTGCTTTCTTTCACTGAAAAGGAATATTAATAGTGCATGTTACAAGACAAAAGCAGAAAACTATTATGTAAATCCTCATATTGAATGTGAAATTGAAATATAATATATATATATATATATATATATATTAATAGAAAGAAAATCATAATATCTAGACCATATTGCATTACAGCTTTAGTATATGACCATTTTTACTTCTTTTTTATAACCTTAAATCCGGATTACGGTACCCCAATCTGTAGAGCGCCGAGCTCGTAATTGGAAGATTGCGGGTTCGGCTCTCGAGCCGGCCAAAGACCGTCGTGTACACTAATGGTGTCTGGTGCGTGTAAAATATATCGTGGCCACAATATCCTCCGTGTGCCCATCAAAATTATACCTCTGGGGGCCACCGAAGCTGGGGTGCTATCCCCTTCGTGTAGAACCGAAACTGTGGTGGCATGTCTCCGGAACATCCGTAGGGGTGCGTCCCAGACCGTCGCCAATTATCCATAGCGCAGTAATGGTGCGACGTTAATCACAACCTACCCCATTATCTACCTACCTACAATCATGGATCATATTTTTAATTTTACCGTGTAAGAAGTTTAATTTTCTAAAAGTAGAGAAAAAAAGTTGATATTTATTTTCTTTATTTTTACATCCCTGGTTTCGGGCCGCGGTACCCTAGTCGGTAAAGCGCTGAGCACGTAATTGGGAGATTGCCGATTCGATACTTGAGCCGGCCAAAGACCGCCGTGTACACTAATTGTGGCTGGTGCACATAAAATCTGTCGTGGTTGCAAAGTCCTCCATGTTCCCATTCCCACTATACCTCTAGGGATTACCAAAGCGAAGGGGGAAGGTTCACCCTCCGTGAAGGTTCAAAATTGTGATGACATGTCTCCGGAACATCTGTAGGGGTGCGTCCAAGACCGTTGCCAATTACCCATAGCGCAGTCTTGGTGCGACGTTAAATCCAACCAGCCTACCTACCTACGTACAACCATGGATCATATTTTAATTTTCTCGTGTAAAATGAGTTCATGACAGAAGAACAACGTCACTGGGAGAAACTTTTTTCAAAATGGCAAATAGAGTACCTTCATAAACTCGTCGTTTTTAATTAATAAGTTCTTTAATTAAAATGATAGAAATTTCTAAGCAGCTGAAATGTCTACCTTGGAGTACTCGGAACACATTGAATCCTCTCATGACGCGAAGGACCCTGCCCTCCGTTGGAAGATGCTGTCGCAGACAAAACAATTTGACGCCAGTGACAGGAACTTCTTTTTAATATATAGAGATATGCAATAAAAATTATGCATGTAACCTCATCATAGTCTTAATGAGCATTTTGTAGAGTGATTCTTCATTGTACTACTGGTACATAAAGGTCAAAAAAGTTATTTGATTCTTAACAAAGAGTAAGATGTATTTCTTTTTATATTTTTGATAAGATTTGTGGGAGATTCTTGAAGTAATATAGGAATTAATTATCACACGCATGAATATCGTTAAAAACGCGAAGAAAAAGCAGCATGAGCATTCAATAAAATTCTTTCTGAGACAAAAATGGCTGCATTTAGCGTCTAGTAAGTTGTAGAGAGATTAAAAGGAAGTATATAGTGTAGGTGCTCCAGTTATTGACATGCTCCAGTAATTGTCATCTTCTCCGAAATAATTAATAAATAAATAAATAAATAAATAAAAAGCAAATTATTTACACATCAGAATTTTAACATTGTATGTGAAACACTAAAAGCATAGGGTGCCTATTACTGGTAAAATGAAAAACTATCAAAGTCAAACACTGGAGCATAGGAGGCCGATTACTGGTAAAGTGGAAAACTGGCAGTGTCAATTACTGGAACTTCGAGTGCATGTAAAATAAAAATCCTTAAAAAAAAGTTATAATTATCAAAGGCATATAGTTTGACATATGTGGTTCTGAAAGTCTTTCATCCCGTATATACTAACTTAAGAATTCTAAAACAGTTTCTGATGAATAAGACATTAAATTTCTCTAGAAATTACTCTAGAAGTGTCAATCACTGGAGCATTTACCCTATGTTCTATTAATATAAATATCTTTGTCATTTCTACCATAAATTTGATTTTATATGCTTTTAAAACTAAAGGAAGTTTACAATACCAATGGTAGATAAATGGTTAAATTACGTATTTGTTCGATCGTTACTTTTATTTTCGTCTCTTTATTTTTATTTTATTTATTTCTCGAAACAATTCATAGATTATTATGAACGTGAATTTTCATTTTTATCATATTACTAAAACTAGCAGGCTTTGCCCACTTCGCTGGCCACTAAATTTAAAGGAAACTCTTTTCTATATAGCTTTATAAAAATAAAATAAAATAAATTACTGAAATTGGTTAAAAGCTCGCTCCAGGTCCCTGCTGCATTCGGCAGCGATTTGGTCATCCACGGCAACTCGGGTGCTTGTCCCTATTACATGCGACAATAGTTTACCAATGAGCTTCCATTTAGGGGAAAATTTAAAAGAATTTGAAAACTGCAATTTTTAATCCCACTTAAAAATCATGTGACTTAATGTGAAGCAGATTTTTCATTTTTTTTTTCTCCTAACGGTTTCCATACAATCTTCTGCTGTTGCTACCTAAAATTCATACTTTAGTTAATTTTAAAAACTCTAATTGTCCGATTGATAAGCTGTTTAATGCATCGGATTTACAAAAATTTTCCCTTTCATTTGCTATCTTTGTAACGATGCGACTGATATTTCTAATTTATTTTCTAATCTTTCTGATTTATTTTCCTCATTTTAAATAAATGTACGTTTTTTTTTTTTTTGTTTTTTTTTTTTTTTTTAATTATTATTATTTTGTCGAAAAAAAATTGGCAACAATTAAATTATGGATAAAATTTTAAAATTTTAATGGCTTATTTATCAGAAATTAGAAGGTTATTATTTTCACATTTTAATTAATTAAGAAAAAACTAATCATCCGATTGATAAGCTGTTTAAATGCATCGAATTTACAAAAATTTTCCTTTTCATTTGGTATCTTATTTGTAACGATGCGACTGATATTTCTAATTTATTTTCTACTCTTTCTGATTTATTTTCCTCATTTTAAATAAATGTACGGTTTTATTATTATTATTATTATTATTATTATTATTATTATTATTATGTCGAAAAAAAAATTGGCAACAATTAAATTATGGATAAAATGTTAAAATGTTAAATGGCTCTTTTATCAGAAATTAGAAGGTTATTATCACGGAGTAAAAAGACAGGAGAAGAAGGTAACGCTGAAATTTTGTGATGTTGTTTTCTAATGTTTACAGATGGCGCCAGCGTGCAATCCTTCCTTCTCTCCAGCTTCCGCAATGTTATTCAATGGGGAAATGTCTCGTTTTAATTATTTTTTTAAAAATAATATCAAGCTGAAAAAATTTCGATTGAAAGCAAATTTCATTAAATAGAGTATTCTAACCAACATGTTTTTTTTAAGAGCCATTTTATACTAATTTTACTTTGAAAGAAAGCTTTTAAAAAATGACGATTCTTATGAACCGAAGCTAGCTAAAACAGACAATTGGGAGGAAGGAGAATGGATGAAATTTTGTAAAGAAAAAAATAAACTTACTTTAGGTGCAGATAACACGAACTCGGACTTTATTTTTCTCCTAGGGCTTTTTTTTTTGTTTTTCTTATCACTATCATAGCCTGTTTTACAACTAGGAACGAAGCATTTATTTGAAACATCTGAATTATGCAGTTTTAAGAACTTACAAAGAAATTAAATTGCTTAAAATAAAAAATTTTAAATGTACTTCAGCAAAATTCTATTGAAAACAACAGTATATCCGCACCGAAGTAGGGAGGAATGACAAGTGGCGCCCTCAATATTTACCAAAAATTTAGATCACAGTTTCGTAGCTTTCTCCCATTGGACCTTCAACTCCTATTGATATTACTCCGTGGTTATTATTTTCACATTTTAATTAATTAAGAAAAAACTAATCAAAAATTCGAAAATCGGACTTCGATGTGCACAATGACCCTTCGGGGGGCACCTTTGTGTTAAATCTCTTGACTGTCCGAGCTACCGTTTTCGAGAACAGTGAAATATACAAATATTGCTCACTTAATAGTATAAGATTTAAGGGAACACAGAAGCGGAAATCATTTCTAAATGACGCTAAATTACTTTTTATTTTCCATTGTTGATTTTTAGTTGTTATGAAAGTATAAATATCTATATTACAGTAAAAAATTTAAAATAACTGTCTTAAAACCTGAATAAGGTGATGATAATTAAATAAATAATTACCTGCAAATTTTTATATACAAAATATAAAAAATAACTTGACTTATTACGAGCAAATAATTGTTAACTGATTAAAACATGTATACATATTTTGATATTAATTCACTTTATTCAAATGTTAAAAATTAAGAGATTTCAGACCATGTATATATATATATATATATATATATATATATATATATATATATATATATATTTGCTACACTATTTACATTTTAAATTTTCAAATAGATAATTTGTTTAAATTTCTATTCGACACTTCCAGATGTTTGCGTGGACGTCATTTTTCATTTAGAAAAGTTTGTTTAATTATTTGTGTATGAATTCTTCTTTTAATTTCCACAAGTTAAAAAATAAAACTACTAGATGAAATATTATTATTTAATGAATTTTAACAAAGCAGCATAAAGGATTTTTGGAAATATTAAATTGAAGAATTTTTCAATAAGAAATTTCAAGAACATCTGATAATTTATTTTTACAAAAAAGGGTTTTCTGATTGAAATTTGAACGAGTTTTCTTAATTATAATAACTTTGTACTGCTTACTTTCATTCTGTTATCAAATCTTTAAATAAATTATTGTTATTACATTACAATATTACACTTTCAAAAAAATAGTTTCTTTTCAAGGTTTTTTTTTTTTTTTTTTTTTTTTTTTTTTTTAATTCAAGGTAATAAATAGAAAATACTGTTAATCATCTCTTTCCATTAGACTACATTAACTTTTTTTTTTTTTTACGTTTAAAAATAATGATCAGTATTTTATTAAAAAATATATATATATATATTATTTAAATTCATTTCTGCATTTATTTCTAAAACATATATATATTGTTGATTTACTACTGTTTCTCTTACAAGTTCACGATTACAAAATTTTATCCATGAATATTATATTCTACACAGATTGATAAATAAAATAATACAAACTTGAATAAAAAAGCGTGAAATGGAAAAGGGAGAAAAATACAGTTTAATTATGCTTTACATATGACAGTGCCTTTAAACATGATTATATTTTTATATAGTAATTTTTTCTAAGTTTGTTAAAAATTTATTTGGCAAAAGTATCTTAAAAACGACAAAATAATAAAAATAAAGCATACTAGAGTGTACATAAACGTGCACTTTAACTTTTCAAATTGAAGAAAAAGAAATTCTTATGACAAGTTTCAGTAATCTTTTAATAGAATATAACTCTAAAGGAAGTTTTTTCGTAAAGCATTAAGAGGATCTCACAAGAGACATAACAAATACACCTCACGGAGAAGTCTTTCATGTAGTTGAAGTTCTATAAGGTGACATTTTTAATAATGAATAAAGTTTGCGGAAGAACATAAAAGACCTGGGAAAGAAAGAATGGTAATGGCTTTAGTACAGTGAAGATATACTTTTTTCTACCCCGAACAGATAATAATTTGCTTTTAGAGTAAATCAAAGCAGTAGATAAAATAAAAGTACTTTGGTAAAGTAGAATACTAAAATAAAAATACTTCACTTTAATTTTAAAACAAATCTAGTAAAATTCGCGTAAATTCTTATATGTCAGTATTATATGTCTTACAATTATTCAGCAATGTATTAAATGTAGTTAGGTATAGTTTTATAAATTATAAGGGTGTATATGAAATAAAATCTATCATAATTTAAGGAAGTACTTTTAATGCTTAAATATTTATGCATGCATTTTTATCTTCATTTCTAATAACTGGAAACTAATATGTGGAATTCATCACGAAACATTCTTCCACATTTCTGTATAACAGTTATACAACCGGTTAATATGTATGAAATATTTACTTTAGGTTCTCACAATAAAGACATATCAAAGGGAGTTTCAGTTTTAACTAACTGATGCTGAAATATTTCCATGTGGAAAGTCACAGAAGGTGAGTAATAACAGCGCCACTGTCACTCACCCAAGTATTTCAGCGTTCTTTTTCATGATGTTCATCTTGCATATTATGTTTGAGGCATTTATTGACTATAAGAGATGAGATAAATTCCCCCGTAAATGGAAGAAATGGCATCTTAGCAGCTTCAGCTTTTGGGAGATATGCACTCAAATTGAATTAGCAAAAATTTTGAAAATGGTCCACTAATATATCATAATTTGTACAAGTATGCACAAAAAAAAGGAGATAGCCTTAACATAAACAGGAGAATACGTAGCCTAGCACCACAAATTACTAGGCGATTTGCAATAAAAGTTGGTCACCAATTCATGTCAAGGTACAAATAAGTATCGAATTTGAGAATTTCTGCACATCAGTTCTGGAGCCAGAGGTGACGCAAAAGTTTTGCATTACACATACACACATGTACAGGCAAACAAACTGACAATTTCTAAAAAATGGTCAGATCACGTTCATGACGTCTCGAAAGTGTCGACAATTTTTACGATTTTAATACTTTCTTCGATGAATATATAATAAAGAAAAAGAAAAAAAAAAGGAAAGAAAATGAAGAAAAAACCGACTTTTGGGCCAAAACGTTGGCCGTAAATTTTACGGTGAGTCGTAATATTTTTCCTAGTTTATTTGCCTATATATATATTATATTTATATATATACATATTTTTATAACTTTATATTTCAGTAATTGATTAAGGACTGGTAATTTACAACATGACATAAAAAAATATATATATAACAAAAAATAATGTTTGAAAGCTCTGCATATGAGTGGTAGAATAAGAATACGTAGTTAATATTTAATGAAATGCTTTGTTACGACATCCAGTAACAACTATTGTTTTGAGTGGATGTTAACATTGTACATTTACAAAGTTTTCCACACAGCTTAAAATAAGTAACTGTTAGTATTAGCCAGGTATTATGAGACGTTTAATTTTATATTAAAGCGTCAAGCCGAATTATACGCTAAAAGTATGTTTATTCAGATATGTTGGATATTTAAATTTATTCTAAATGAATAAGTAAGGTAACGACACCAGTGCTCGTCACTCTTAAGGCCTTATTTTTATTTATTTATTTATTTCACGTGGTATTCGCGTGGTATCCATATATCAATATTATGCTTTGGTCTATTTTATACACTGATTCTTCTAGTTCTTGTTAGCCTTTTTCAATTTTTCAATACATTAAGCCAATTATTTTAAAATAATAAAAATTGAACCTATAAAATTGCACCAGTGCTTGTCACTAGAAAAATGAATTTCACCAGTATTCGCCAGGTGTTTGCACCAGTGGTCGTCATGTAAATAAAACGTAACAATTTGCTGAATAAATTGATTTTAATTGCGCTTTTACAAAATTTAATGAAACAGAACATCTTTGGAACATACTTAGAACCTAAATCCATTCTTAGGGTTTAAAATATAAAATATTAAATGATAAAATTCAAACTATTGAGCACACTTTTGCGAATAAGACAAGTAAATTCATATGCAAAATAATTTGAAATTTGTTTTCTTTTAAGAAAAATCCTCAAAATTTTATTCGACCTCAAAAACATCTTTACTTAAAGCAGAGGGTAAGTAGCAGAGGAGGGGATAATAAACTCGTTTCTAAGAGTCAATTTGCTTGAAATTATCGCAGTAAGATATATATATATATAAATTTTTCGCTTCTCCTCCCCCATTAAGCGTGGGGTGGATGCAAAAACGCGTTTTCAACAGTAATTCTGCTCGAAATTATGCCAAGAATACGATTTTTTGATGCGTCGATTGGTTATGCGTACCCAACACACAATATAAAGTGATTTTGCGTAATTCTTTCCCACCAAATCTTGCAGAAGGGGAGCAAAAACATATTTCCATGCATAACTCTGCTCTAAATTATCTTACAAAGCTGATAAAAAACTTACAAACATATAAAATGCATAATAAAGTGCTTAATTATATTTACAGTTTGTAACTAATTAGTATGAAGCAACTTTAAAGCATCACTTAAATACTTCGCAAAAGCATGACATCATAAAAATTTAAAATACATTACACAGATGTATAAAGTAATCATATCCGTTTTTCTAAAATATCTAGCCGAAAAATAGAAAAGGCTTTTTATAAATAAATATGTTTATGTGCCATTGTTTAATTTTTCCAGTAAAATACAATGAAAAATTGTAGATGCAAAAACGGGTTTTCAACAGTAATTCAGCTCCAAATTATGTCAAGAAAGCGAGTTTTTGATGCGTCGATTGGTTATGCGTACCCAACACACAATATAAAGTGATTTTGCGCAATTCTTTCCTACCACATCTTGCAGAAGGGGAGCAAAAACATATATCCATGCATAACTCTGCTCTAAATTATCTTACAAAGCTGATTTTTGATGTGTAAGTTGGTCATATGTATCCAACAACTAGTATAAGGAGATTTTGCGAAAATCCCTCGTTTCCCTACCCCCTTTTATGTGCGGGTGGCAAAAAAATATCATTTTGCTCAAGCTTAACTCTGCTCCAAATTATTTCAGGAAGGGGACCTTTTTATGTGTCGGTTGGTTCTGTGTACTTAACACGCATTATAAGGTGATTTTGAAAAATTAGTTCCCCTTTCCCAAGGCGGGCGAACCAAAAATACGTTTTTAACCTTAGTTGTACTCCAAATTACCTGAGAAAGGAGAGTTTTGATGTGTGGGTGTTGGTTAAGTGCACACAATATGTAGTTTGATGCGATATCGCGAAACTTCTAAGTTTACCGTTGGGGGAGGGGGAATAAAATGCGGTTAAGTCGATGACGAAGGAAGTGGAACCCGATCATCATATTACGGACCGGAGAGCTGTTACAGAAGGCAGCGGGAACGTTAACTGCGGTTTCGACTAATTTCAAAGCTTTTTTTTTTTTTTTTTCAATTATTGATAATGACATGGAATTTTTAAGCGAAGGAGCAAAGCCTATTAGTTTTATTTATAATTACGTATTATTCTATACATCAAGTTAATGTTACCAAATATTATGGATCTGCATCTTACAATTTTAATTATTTAAGAACAATAATCAATCAGGGTAATTTTGATCAACACTTTCACTATTTTCCATTCTCCTAAATATATGCTCAAAATATTTTCATAATTATTGGCATAGAATAAAAAAATATAGACTTAATTATAACAATCTTATTATACTTAGCAACTATTTCTGGCATAAACACAAAAAATAATATTTTTATTTGTTTCAGTTTTACTTTGCCAGTATGGGTGGTTTTGAGCCACCATAAAAAATAAAAATATGATACTATTTTTACGTAAAATAAGAGCTATAAGAAAGCTCAAACTTTTTTAAAAAGTCTTATACATATTCCGAAATTTTTAAAATTCAATTCCCATAATCATATTTTTTTTAGTCTTTCAAGTAATGTAACATTATATTTGCTAGATAGACAAAAAACAATACTTTGATCTTTTTTTATATACGAGCGAGCTTAAAAGAAAAAAAATATTTTTCTATCCCTAGTCTTTAAATTCCCTCTTACCCCCCCCCCCCACACACACACACACACACACTTTTCTGTGTCTCAGATGCTACTCTGTTTTTATACAAAGCTTTCTTTTCATATGATAATATTTCTTAACGTAATAGGAACCAATTAAGCTACTACTACTGAATATATCACCTCTCTCACCACTCTCAAAAATAAAAAATAAAAAAAACAGATACTTTGAGTATATCTTACACAGTATAGAATATATCCACATACTTATATTTTGCTTGTTTATCTTACATAAGTAACATAATATATAAATATAAAGCTTGCTTAAGAAATGTTTTTTTTTTTTTTTAAATATTTTCTGCGTAAATTCTTATTCACCTGTATCTAACATAACAAAACGCCTTAATATAATTTTGAACCGACTCACAGTTATGCTGATTATGAAATTAAGCCTTTGTATTTTATCACTTTCGAAATATATATGAATTAAAATTTATTAATCTTGATCAATAAAAAACTTACAAACATATAAAATGCATAATAAAGTGCTTAATGATATTTACAGTTTGTAACTAATTAATATGAAGCAACTTTAAAGCACCACTTAAATACTTCGCAAAAGCATGACATCATAAAAATTTAAAATAGATTACACAACGTATAAAGTAATCATGTCCGTTTTTCTAAAATATATAGCAGAAAATTAGAAAAGACTCTTTATAACTAAATATGTTTATGTGCCATTGTTAAACTTTTCCAGCAAAATACGATGAAAAATTGTAGGTGGTTTAAAGCCAGTTTTAGTGAATTAAAGTTACCTTGATTGACTTTATTTAAACAAGCTATACAAAAGTTACAAGTGCAATACAGGTCACATTCTTGGGGTCAAAATACGTTTGTTTACATTTACGAATATCCCTGGTGACTACTGGTGCCAGTAGTCCAATTAAAGCAAAAAATATACCATCGAAATATACCATCGATACTAAACGAAAATATAATATTTTTAATCAAAAAAGTTACCTCGTTATCAAAAATGTTTAAACACCAGTGTCCGTCAGAGATGACGAACAGTGGTAAAATGTGCAAAATATGCACCAGTGGCTGTCATACTTAAAAAAAAAAATCTTTATATTATATTAATTTTTAAAAAGTCGCATATAAATCGTATTCTACATTTTATAAACATTACATACAATGCTTTATGAGCAATGTCAAACACAGTAAACCACAAAATATATCAAGAAATGCATACCTCTCTCTCCTTTGTCATTTACTTTACGTTGATTCAATCCAATTATCATTTAACGCATACTTCCCTTATTTTGCTTCCCCCCCACTCTTCCCCAACACTTGAAATCGAACTTTTTGTGCGATAAGAAGCAGAAGGCTTTGGACTTTGGAGAATCTAGTGCGGGTGGATCCAAATTCATACAGGTTATTAAACACTTCTTTTAACACTTCTTTTAAGAGGGTGACGACTACTGGAGCAGATGTTTGTGGGGACGAACGCTGGTGTCGTTACCTTACATAATAATAATTTAGCTATTTTTATTTTAATTGAGTGACAGCCAACTGCTAGATACCTAAAATAATATTGGTGAGAGTAAAAACTAAGATTCTCAACTACTGATTTTTTTTTTTTTTTTTTTTTTTTTTTTACGTTATCATAAAGATTTTTTTTATGCACTTCAATATTAACTGATCCCTAATACGATTTTTTTTTTTATTTATTTATTTACAATTTTTGTTTATTACTTAAACTGTGAGATGTTTCACTTATACTTTCTTAACTCATTTCTGAACTTGCAATGGTTTCTAGCTCTCGACGATTTTTTTTTTTTTTTTTTTTTTTTTTTTTTTTTTGGGGGGGGGGGGAGGGAGATATATAAGAATTCATTACTAATAGTCTTTTCCCTAATAATTTTACATTAAGCATAAAACTATTTATATTTGGCATTCGATATTTAAAAATATGGAAAATTAAAATCATTTTTAACTGAAGAATTTCCATATCAGTAACGTATATTCAATATCAGCAACTAAAAACATTTTAAATTCAAAAGAAATCAGTATTAACAGAAAAGAATTAAGAACTGAAATGCAATTAGACTGGAAAGTATAATTAAAAGCTATTTAAAGAAATTAAATTGTCGAGAAATAATATAATAAATGTTTAACACAACCCATTTAACTATTCATGGGAAAAAAATTTGTTACAGAAAGTAACACACACACACACACACACACATATATATATATATTATATATTGTAATTAATATCAGGAAAATTTACGAATGTCATTGACACAATTTACTGCTGTTGATTATATCACATAACAAGAAAGAATTTTCTTTTTTTCACAGTGAACAGTAATTAGAAAAATATGCATATTATCAGAAACAAATTTTTTTAAATATTCGTTAGTAAAACATTTAAAAAAATATACATTTCTATAGACATTAAATAAAACTAGTATCACCCAGTGGTCAAATCCCAACCATTTTTTGCAAAGCAAAGTGATTGCGTTCTCGTAAACGGAATTAAATTACAACACATCTGCGCCAATTGTTTACCAATATGCATTCAAAGGGAATCAGCACAGTTTTACTTCATATTTTTCTCTAAGTTTGGTATTCTGTAGATACTGAGTCTTTCCTGGAATGAGAGGAAATTGCAACGTTGAAGCGCCCCCTGTTCATTAATATAGCCCAAAAGCTAATCGGCACCAGTTCAAACCAAGGTCCAACAAATTATCAAATTCTGTTAAATTAAGTTCATTTGTTCATAAAGTACAGTGTAACAGACGCTTTCTAAAAATGGTCGAATTGTGTTCAGGAAATCTTAAAACGTGTAACTACATCAAAAACCGAAAATCTAAAATTTCTCTGAGTCTTATATTTTCTTCTTATATATGCAGAGGATAGTATAATAAATCCACTTTTTTTTTAAAAAAACTCGATTTCAGTTAAATTCTTCAGTACTCGATTTCAGTTAAATCAAATGCAAAGAAATCTCAAAACGTGTAAATTCATCGAAAACCGGAAATCGAAATTTTTTCTGTACATTCTACATTCTTATTATACATGCAGAAGCTTGCAATAAATACACTTAAAAAAAAAATAATAAGTAGTCAATTTCAGTTAATTGAAATGCAAGGAAGTTTTAAAAAGTGCAAATTCGTCGAAAACTGGAAATCCAAAAAATTTCTGTATCTTCTACTTTCTTTTTATACATGCAGAAGCTAGTAATAAATCCACTTTTATGAAAGTAACTAGTCAATTAAAATTAATTGAAATTCAAGGAAATCTCAAAATGTATAAATTCATCGAAAACTGGAAATCAAAAGTTTTTCCAAATCTTGTACTTTCTTCTTATATATGCAGAAGATGTACGCAAGCAAAATGTGACGTCACTGGCCGTCGTTGGGTCCAAGTAAAAGATTTCCTATGTTAATGGTCCATTGGATGTTTTGTAAAAAAATATTAAAAATTGAGGAAAATTATTTTCCTATTTTAATCCTTATATTTGGGTATAATTACAAATTAGTTATCGTGCACATGTGTTAGATGAACTTATTTTTCTGTGAAATTGACAAAAATATAATTTTAAATTTCAAAACTCTAAAAACAAAATGGTTATAGATTTGATATATGTTCGTCCTTGGAGTTTTGTGTATTTGTCGATCAAAAACGTAATACGAAAACATACGAGACAGATGTATATTTTCGTAATACATATATATTGTACGAAATATTGTTTCATATCATTCATTGCTGTCTTAATATGCATTTTTAAAATAACCATGATTTTTTAAAGGAATTAAATATGTTCGCCAAATAATTTGGCGTTCTTTTATTATTTTTTTTTTTTTACTTTCTTATGAAAAAAAAAAAAAAAAATCTTTTTTTTTTCCTTTCTGTGGTTTTTTCCCGCCAAGGACGACCTATATTAAATCTGTTCCTTTGAAATGAAATGTTTATTCTTATATTCGAAAATGGAAATGTGCCATTTTATTTTTCCTGAGTTTATCCATAAAATTAAAATTTTATGAATTTTACAGAGGAAATAACTCAATCTAACACACGCAGACAGTAACTAATCTATAACTATAACTAAATATGGGGATTAAAATCGGGAAATAATTTTCCTTAAGGTTAAAAAAAAAAAAAAAAAAGAAAAGAAAAATGGACGGCCCCGCGGATGGTATCCATTTTTTTTTTTTTTTTTTTTTTTTTTTGTTAAATAAGTAGTCAACTTTAGTTAATCAGAATGCATTATGTTTTTGCATAAAAATATACCTTCAAATAAGAGCTGGCGTAAATCACAAAAAAAAAAAAAAAAGAAAAAGAAAAAAAAAATCTTGAAAAAATTTGAATTTTTTTAAATCATCTTTTTTTAATTTACGTATATTTTGAACAGTATAAACTTTAGATCCACCACTCATTCACTCAAATTTCTATCATGCTAATGGCTGTTTTCTCTTAGAATAAAAAATATGTAGCCGAGAGTACAGTGATGCTACATCTATACAAATCACTATGTCTGGTTTTATTTGAGTTTTAAGAAATTCTGGGACTTTACAACTTTCTACTTTAGGTATTTTTTAATATCAAAGAATATGTGTATAAAATGGAAAAATGCGTAAAAAATAAAGGTATTTTTAAGTACCTTCTGGACATCGCAAGAAAAAAAAAAATCTATTTTGCAAATTTGACTTATCATATCTTTCGAATGATACCACTTTCAACACTCTACTCCCACAATTAATATTTTAAAAGCGTACCACGAATTTCATGCTGCCTATTAATATATATAGATAGCATAATTGCAATTTCTCGATTAGTGATACTATATATTTCAAATTAAGCAATAAATACACGTTTCACGTAAATTGAAATTTGGTATCCTTGATACGGATGCCACTTAAAAATCCGATCAAGATTAGAACATTTAAAAGCGAATTAATAACAGTTTAGATCTTTTTTATTTTTCAAATAACTGTATGTACTACTATTGAACGAGGGGGGCGATAGCCCCTTTCACACAGAATTACATGTCAAATAAAAGTGTTCCTAAACCTATTTTAGATTATTTCAAAAGTACATTGAACTTTATTATCTTACGCTATTGATCTTATGACTAAATATGTAATCTATCTTTATACTATTGAAATGCAGGGTAAGAGAAGGTAGTGTGAGTGACACACAAGATTATTTAATTACTTTTCAAAAGAAAATTATTATTAAATGTACTATATTGTATACGTACAGTCGGTAACAAAAATGTCCGAACACTAGCAAAAATTCCAGTGTAAGAAAAGTACACTTCATACGGTTTTGTTAAAAAAATCCTTATCAAATCCTGTTCTTAGTCAGTCTAAGAACATGATTCGATAAGGATTTATTTAACAAAATAGTATTAAGTGTACATTTTTACATAGGAATTTTTGCTAGTGTTCGGACACTTTTGTTACCGACTGTACGTTTGCATCTATTTATGTATGCATTTCAACCTAATTCAAATTTTATATAAAACTAATTGACATTCTCCAAAACATGTGATGTATGTAAAGCAAAATATTAGTTGGTTGCGGGTTATTAAAAAAAAAAAAAACTTTTATGCTTATAAAAGGGCATTTTATTAAGAAAGGCCTAAAACTACATGTATAAATAAATATATATATATATGTATTCATCATGATTTAAGATTAAAATGAAACATTTTTTATCTTTAATTAAGTTATTTTTTATTATAGTACAATTTTTATTGCAAATGTTCAATTACATCTGATAGATATATTTTTGAATATATATGTTTATAAAAATGCTGTTATTATTATTTCTGAACTATTCGTATATATATCCTTAAAAGATCAATTTTCCTTAAGAGATCACTTGTTCATAAATATATCCGTAAAACATCAATATTGAATATATTCGTTTAATTTTTAAGCCTAAACATAAAATATATATTTCTTAATAGAGCATTACTTTGCCTAATATTTTTATCAACAAAGAATCAGACTTTTTTACGCCCAAAGTTGCAAACTTCAGGTTAGTGAGATTCTATGTTATAAATGCAAATGAAAAAAAAATGTTCTTTTTCGATTATAAAAGAGCATATTTAAAATTTTTAAAAGAATATTTAAAAAAAAAAAAAAATGGAAACGGTTTATAGGTTTAAGTTCTTGTAAATGAAATTTTAAAAAATAGCTGCTATTAAATATTTATAAAATTGAACATAATATATTTTAATTTAAATACAAGCAAAACTATACGCACAAATTGCCCAACAAGCTTATTTTAGGTATTTTTGATGATTCTCTTATTTTCTCAAACACAAATAAGACTGGTGGCCAACCTGTCAAGCCCACAGACAGAGATTCTTATTACAGACGGGAAGTCGTAATAAGAACCCCAGTACAACTTTAATTTACAATTCCAATATTATTTTTTATTTTTCACACTTGTGATTGCGACCTTTTTTTTTTCTGTGAAATTTTGCTTTACTCCCTTTCTTTCATGCATTCTGCGGTGGTGCAATTGAATATGTCATTTTTCTTTCTTTCTTTTTTTTTTTTTTTTAGAACGACAGGACTAATTTCTTTCAATATGCTATTTTGCATTATGGTCATTTGTAGTGTTCCACCTTAAATCTCCCAGGATATCTCCAAATATCCAATTTTCCATTTGATTTAATAAACTATCTTAAAATATTATGTCAAATCTGTAAAAAACAAATATCAGTAAATAAATCTAAATAAATAAATAATAAATATAAATAATTAAGTAAACATAAATATAAACAAATAGATTTATTTCTTTTTATGTCGTAAAAAAAAAAAAAAAAAAAAAAAATGAATGTTCGAACACCTTATTTATTTATTTATTTATTTTTTAATAATTAAAATATAATTAAGAAAAACCGTGTTAAGAAAATGAAGCCGCTTCAGTATAAAACCCCTTGAGCAAAATTTGAAATTTGGCACCGCAGTAATCCGAGCGTTTGTCGCCGAAATATTTACTTATTCAACTGCAACAGCCATTTTAATTTAGCGCCAAAATGGCAACAAAATTTTCAAAGCCGCAAAGAGGACCCTTTGCTAAATCTACACGAAAGACATTTTAAGAAATGAATATAGTAATTGGTGCTAGGGAATTAAACACAATTACTGCATCCCTTTATATCGAAGAATAAATTAAAATGAGTCCTGTCGTACTAAATTAAAATCTATTTCATGCAGAATTTTATATCTATTGGTTAAAAAAGAAAAAGAAAAAACTTGTAAGGTAGTGTGGCCTCATCCACTCTCTTGAAATCGCGCTGATATCATCGTAAGCACAAATTATCCATGGAGAGTTTCGAGTTTCATTTATTTGGCATTGGTTTCGAAGAAAGTGAAGATTGTCCACAGAGAATTTGGTTTGTTGGAGGTAAGATATACATTCAATTTTCCTGTGTTGAGTTCGTTAAAAGTGTGAAATGTTATTAGAACAAGGAGATGGAAGTTAGGCAATTTTAGAGTGTCAGTAATTTCATTTGCGATGTTTTAAGATGAATAAAGTGAAGTATTTTTCTAGTTAAACTATATTAATGAACATCTGTCAATCTTCGTTTGTGATTTTGTAGAGTAGAAAAATGAACACGTTACCTTGCCTCAGTCAGTATATTCTAACCATCAAGTTATCAAGTTTAAGAAGTTTCTTGTGTCCTATACACTTAATTTAAATTTTTATTTATTGTTGCAATATTTCTTTTTGATTATTAATAAAAAACATTAGTACGTAATTTTGGTTATTATATTACTAGTTGATTATATTATTTTTATCTGAGTGTGATGTAGAAGACTATATTTTATTTTAAAGTCGTACTGCCAATACTTTAAAACACCTTACACTATTGACCCAACATTACGTGGGTACTATGACGTTGGCGTGAAAACTTTTTCGGTTTGGGTTGTTACGTTTGTTTACTAGTTTCAGGTTTTGTACGACTTTCATATATTTATTAACTTCTAATTAAGAGATACAATATTTAATTAAAAATATTTTAAATAAGAATATACAGTATGGCTATAAATATAACTTACCCTGATTGGTGAAATCTACAGTTAAAACTTAGGAACGGAATGAAATCAAAATCCATATATCGACTGTAGACTGTAGAATTATAAGAACTGATTTCTGAAAACAAAGTATTTAATGCCAAAAGAGGAGACTTGGCTCTGATGTCGTACACGCACCATGAAATTTACAGAGTTAATAACTAGTTTTCAATAAATATACGATTATTTAACAAATACTTTTAATACAATACTTACCTACAGTAGACTTTACTAAAAGTTTATTTTACACATAAAATATCCTCAAAATCACATAACTTATGTGAAACCAAAACTCAAGTTCTACACACTATCAGTCATGCGACGAGAACAAACACATCATTTTCTTTTTTTTTTTCTTACGAGATTAATACAAATAAACCATGGTGGTAAAACTCAATGTCAGTAGCTAACAAGTTTCGAAAATTAGAGAGAAGGAAGACTCAACAGCTGAGATAGGTTATGCAGCTTTCGTAGTAAAATTGGTGATTTCTTTCGCTGTTTGAAACGGAAATGTCAACATTTAAAATGTAAATAGGATGTAAATAGGATTATGACACTTCTAATTAATAATTATATATATATATATATATATATATGCTACATAGAAATGAAAGATATTGACTCAAAAAATTTAATTCTATTATTCGTCAACAATTGGGCATATTTGGCCCGTCAACAATTTGATTCGTGAACAGTTTGGAATATATGCAAAATTAAGCAATCGTGGTAGATCATACGATATTCCTTGTGCATCATTCGAAATTCCACAGCAATGCCAAACTCTCCTTTGCCGGCGACTTAACTTATTATTTTTATTTTTGAGGATATAATCGCTTCATGTAATCTTCATATAATCTTCTTTTATGTTTACCATTATGTATTTGAAAAATTAAAGTGTTTTTTCATAATCAGTTTTATAACAGTTAGTTGGGCTTATGTCTGTCTATTATCAGAATGACTCAAAAACAGATATTAAGCAAAAATCCAAGCTCTTTAAATCTGTATTATTCGATAGCGTTGCTTGAAAACTTTTATTGTGACCAGCAAATGGTTTTGCATCAGAATATGCAAAATAATTCAAATACACTATGTGTATGAATGGAATTTACAGCTGGTATATTTATAAAACAAAGCATTCAATTTTAATCTATCTTTTATCTGCCCAAAGTCATGTTTCCTATAATAATCTATAAAAGTCACTTACTATTAATTTACAAGGTAACACAAAATACCATAGATACATTAATATTTGTAGTCGAAAAATCCTCGAAATATGTGTCAAGTTGTAATATGATTATTTTTCAATGTGTCTAATTTCAGTAATTATTATGATGCATATACTCGTAAAATATAGAAAATATACGAGGTTACTCAAAATTAGTCAGATAAATTTCAGTATGCAGTATGGGTAGCAACGACTTCTAACCTGAGATTGGAAATGATATATATTTAATTTTATGATTAAAAAAGTAATTAATTTGGGAAAAATTAACACATTTTTCTCGCACATAAAATACTTAAAAAAAAAAAAAAAAAATGTTTTTTTTTTTTCGTATGATATTTCAAGAAATTTCAGTGTATAAATATACATACAATGTTAAAATAATATAGTAAAAATCCAGTTTTAAGAATATGTAGTTGAAATTTTACATCTACAAAATTGTGGTTATTATATATATGTATGCAGTTATTAGTCTGTATTTATTAATCAAGTTATATCACGCTATATTCTCTTCCTTTTTGGCAGTGTTTACCTTGAGAATGCATTAAATTAGTTCAAAATATATTTTGTAGCCGTATTTAAACAGTGTTTTCGAATTGCAAGGGAAAGGAGTTTAAGTAATATTAAATGTTTCTATAAATTCAGTTTCCCAGACCATTTTAAATATGATCTTGAGTGTTAATTTAACTATTGTATCATTTGTTTGCAGAGTACTCAAATTCATTCTCTGCAATTTAGGGATTTAATTTAGGGAATGTTTTAAACTGTAGCTATTACATTATAACAAATTATATATAAAATGTAAATTTTTCATATAATGGAATTCAGCAGATTTTTAAGCTCTGATTACAATGAATTAAAAAATGTACAAAAATAAAAAAGCAATTTATGCAATTATGTATTTTTTAAAGTTTATTATACAATATTGAGATTTTAATACAAAATTTTGTTATTGCATTTTTACTGCACATTAAATAACAAATGCTTTGTTTTGTGTAGTTTTTTTTTTTTTTTTTTTTTTTTTTTGTAATTTTCTCTATATTTGTATAAGAAGAAAATAATGAAATCAGGAAAATTTTCGACTCCGTTTTCTTTTTTTTTTTTTTTTTTTCCAATGGATTTACACGTTTTTGGATGTAGTGAGAACGATTTGACACATTTAAGAAATGTTTGTTTGTTTGCCTGTCGATCAGTTTGTTTGTCTGTGTGTCTCTCTGTATGAGTGTGTATCCCAAATACTGAAATTGCTGTTTGTCACAAAAAAATGAACGAATTTTAATCTAACTCGACATTAAGTTGGATCTTGACCTAAACTGGCTCTGATTATATTTTGGGATGAATCGCTCAACAAATTGTGCTGTCATCCACTTTTTTTTTTATAATTTCTAAAATGGCAGTATATGACAAAATTTCGTATAAATATATAAGAACAATAAGAACAATTTTTAACGAATATTTGTGAAATTAATATAAATTAATAATAATAGTACTAGTAAACTAGAGTAAAAATTTTGTGCATGTAGAGGCATCGCCCCTCCCTGGGGTGAAGTATCTCCAGTGGTACAAATTTTCAATATTATTATAAGATCTCGTCAATACCTTTAAAACGAATTGTTTAACAATAGATCTGTGATACTTTAAAACGAAATTATGGATTTTCTTTTCATTTTTAACGAAAGAAAAGAAGCTGAGATATAGCCTTACCGTAACTGAAAAAGAATTGCAGCATAGCAGCACCACCTTTCACCAGATAGGCATGTCAGGAATATTTATCTGATTGCACATTATCTATAGTGAGAAAGGATTCTACACAATAATGAGTCCAGTTATTCTGCACAGTTGTTTATTGAGACTCTTGCAGATATTACATTTTATTCAAGTCATTCTGTCTAAGCATGCTGAACTATACGACGTCGGCCGAGTACGGATGAAGCCGGCGAAGCGCTATTTGACGCTCTTGGGGTAGGATTTAACGTAAATTCATTCAGCAAAGCAATACACAAAAAGGAGCACCTATTTTCCTGTGTTTTCAACTTAAATACAGCTAATTTTGGCGTGAACCCAGTATCCTCTTACGATTTCTTATTGGCTGTTAACTGAATGATTGACATCTTACCTGAGTCCCGGGGATCCGAGGTTAATTAATCTGCATTGTTTCACCGCAAAACTACAAAATTGCATAATACAAATTAGTTTTTTGTTCTCAAAATCCCTTAATTTTCTGATTCCCGCGATATCACATGCTTTTCTGCGAAACTAACTTTACAGGGAAATCTTTGGAATAAAATTCAAGTTGAGAATTTTGAATGGAATTTTCTTTAGAATATCACTCAATATTATTTTAAAATAAAATAATCTGGTGTGTCACTCACACGACTTTCTCTTACCCTGAAATTTAATACTATAAATACAGCTTGCAGATTAATAGGTAAGATAACGAGTACTTTTGTGTAAACCTGCGTTAAACAATTCATATTAGGCTTCTGAAAAGTTTTGTATGATAATTAGTTCTGTGTGAGGGGGGCTACCGCCCCCCTCAACCCCCGTTTCATTAATGCACCTACATTTATATTGAATTTAATTCGGTTATTAAAAAATATTTCTCTTTTTAAAAAATAATTTATTAAAATTATTATTAAAAAAATTATCTTTTATGATAAGGCAAACGATTTCCACATTAGAAAAGTAGTATAACACCAAATGTCCAAAAAAAGTCCATTTTATTCTCAATATTTAAAAAAAAAAAAAGAAAAGAAAAGAAAAAGAAAAGAAAAGAAAAAGTACGATTTTTTTTCTAAGTTTTTTTTTCGTTAAAAGTAAAAAAAAATCGATAGCTTTGCTTTAAATTATCGCAGATCGATGGTTCAACCATTCGTTTTAAAGGTATTGGCGAACTCTTTTGAAAGATACCCATCATGAAAATTTACTCCCCTCGAGGGGGGACTTGACCCCAGGGGGGGGAGCGGAGGCTCCTACATACACAATTTTTTTTTTATCCAGTTAACTATCTCTATTACAAAAAATATATATATTCGTTTCATTTGGTTTAGTGCAGTCTATAGACGTTAAACTCTACTTTCCTGCAATTTCCCCCCATAGACGTAATGTATTTGAATACTTTTGAATGTCCCGGTACACGAACCATTTGCTTGATCTTAACAAGTTTAGTGTAGCATCCGTATATGATACACATTTAGAATACCAAGTTTGAACTTTCTGCCATAATTTGTTTTTGAGATATGCTGATAACAGACAGACACACACACACATAGACAGACACACAGACATACACACAGACATACACACAGACCATTTGCTAAAAACATGATTTTCGTATTCAGGGGACCTCAGAACATGTAAATATAAAAAAAAACTCGCGTTCGAAAATTTGACCCAAAAACAATACTTTCTCTATATTTATTAAAATTATTATTAAAAAAAATTATCTTTTATGATAAGGCAAACGATTTCCACATTAGAGAAGTAGTATAACACCAAATGTCCAAAAAAAGTCCATTTTATTCTCAATATTTAAAAAAAAAAAAAAAAAAGAAAAGAAAAGAAAAAGTACGATTTTTTTTCTAAGTTTTTTTTTTTTCGTTAAAAGTAAAAAAAATCGATAACTTTGCTTTAAATTATCGCAGATCGATGGTTCAACCATTCGTTTTAAAGGTATTGGCGAGCTCTTTGATAACAGACAGACACACACACAGACATACAGACACACACACAGACATACAGACACACAGACATACACACAGACCATTTGCTAAAAACATGATTTTCGTATTCAGGGGACCTCAAAACGTGTAAATATAACAAAATCTCGCGTTCGAAAATTTGACCCAAAAACAGTACTTTCTCTACCTTATGGGTAAGAGAAAGTAAAAATAATAATTCAAAATCTTAATTCTTTGTATCCTTTCATATCCCCCCCCCTCCATGACGACGTTATCCCAGGCTTGCCTACAAGTCTGTGGCTATTCCACGGGAGAAAAAAAAAATATGTCTTATAATTTAGAAATCTTAGCATTTAGGAGGATGTTTAAATTAACTTTTTTATTTAACTAGTTTCATGTTCATATTTTTACTTTCTCTTACCATAAGGTAGAGAAAGTATTGTTTTGGGGTCAAATTTTCGAACGCGAGATTTTCTTATATTTATACGCTTTGAGGTTCCCCTGAATATGAAAATCATGTGATTAGCAAATGGTCTATGTGTATGTCTGTGTGTCTGTCTATGTGTGTGTGTGTCTGACTGTTATCAGCATATCTCAAAAACAAATTATGGCAGAGAGTTCAAACTTGGTATTCTAAATGTGTATCATATACGGATGCTACACTAAACTTGTTAAGATCAAGCAAATGGTTCGTGTACAGGGACACTCAAAAGTATTCAAATACATTACGTCTATGGGGGGAAATTGCAGGAAAGTAGAGTTTAACGTCTATAGACTGCACTAAACCAAATGAAACGAATATATGTTTTTTGTTTAAGAGATAGTTAACTGGGAAGTCCCCCCTCGAGGGGAGTAAATTTTCATGATGGGTATCTTTTAAAAGAGCTCGCCAATACCTTTAAAACGAATGGTTGAACCATCTATCTGCGATAATTTAAAACAAAATAATCGATTTTTTTTACTTTTAACAAAAAAAAAATCATACTTTTTTTTTTTTTTTTTTGAGAATAAAATGGACTTTTTTTTGGATATTTGGTGTTATACTATGTCTCTAATATGGAAATCGTCTGCTAAGAGAATTATTTTTAATAAACGAATTAAATTCTATATAAATGTAGGTGCATTAATGAAACGGGGGGGGGGAACACAGAACTAATTATCATATAAAACTCTTCAGAAGCCTAATATGAATTGTTTAACATAGGTTTACATAACAGTACTCGTTATCTTACCTATTAATCTGCAACCTGTATTTATAGTATTAAATTTTAGGGTAAGAGAAAGTCGTGTGAGTGACACACCAGATTATTTTATTTATTTCTAGCCTTGAATGCCTACCGTGCTTAGCTTGATCAGAGATACATTTGGCTTAATAACAATATATAAGATAATAACAATATAATAAGATGGTAACAATATAACATGATATATAAAATGATAATAATATAATAAGATTATAACAATATCTAAGAGTCACAAAAAGTATAAGATGATGCTGTATTGAAAGTAGTCCAAGTTTATGATAAAAGTCTATTTATGAACTTGTCTGTAATTGTCTGTAACAGTCTTGAACATTGTTATTAAAATGTTGTACGTTTTTGAGAAAAAGTCTATAGGATCTGGTTTAAAAATTCAACAACAACTAAAAGAGATAAGAAATATATTGAGTATATTGCTAGCATAAATAATTATAAGATTTTTTTTTTTTTTTTTTTTATAAACCATGCTATTTAATTTTCTGTTGAATCATATAAACGCTACTGAAGGCAGCCGGAACCCCAGCTATTGGATAAAAGTATTAAAAAAATTCCTTGCTATCGTCTTTTGAGCTATTATAAAAGTTTCAAATGGCTATCTAGCCGGGAAGTTAGTTAAAAGTTGATTGCAAGCTTTGTACTGGAAACGCTGCCGAAGGCAGCAGGGTCCCGAAGCAATTGGATAAAAATATTTTTAAAAAGCATTTTCACTGTATTCAGAAGTATTCCGAAAGTTTCAAATGTCTAGCTACTGGGGAAGTTAGTTAAATAAATTTTCTGTTGAATCATATGAACGCTGCCGAAGACAGTAGGGACCTGAAACAGTTGACTAAAAGTATTTAAAAAAATGTATTGCCACCGTGTTCTGAGCTATCCTGAAAGTTTCAAATATCTAGCTAGTCGGAAAGTTAGTGAAAAATCGATTGCAAGCTTTGTACTGGTAACGCTGCCGAAAGCAGCAGGAGCCCGAAACAGTTGGCTAAAGGTATTTAAAAAATGAATTTTCACCGTGTTCTGAACTATTCTGAAAGTTTCAAATGTCTAGCTAGTCGGGAAGTTAGTTAAATAAGTTTTCTGTCGAATAATTTAAGCGCTGCCGAAGGCAGCGGGACCTGAAATAGTTGACTAAAATTATTAGAAAAATGTATTGTCACCGTGTTATGAATTGTCCTGAAAGTTTCAAATATCCAGATAGTCGGAAAGTTAGTGAAAATTCGATTGCAAGATTAGCACTGATAACGCTGTCGAAGGCAGCAGGAACCCGAAACAGTTGGCTTAAGGTATTAAAAAAATGCATTTTCACCGTGTTCAGAACTATTCTGAAATTTTCAAATGTCTAGCTAGTTGGGAAGTTAGTTAAATAAATGCTCTGTTGAATTATATAAGCGCTGCCGAAGGCAGCGGGACCTGAAATAATTGACTAAAATTATTAGAAAAATGTATTGTCACCGTGTTGTGAGCTGTCCTGAAAGTTTCAAATATCTAGCTAGTCGGAAAGTTAGTGAAAAATCGATTGCAAGCTTTGTACTGGTAACTCTGCCGAAGGCAGCAGGAACCCGAAACAGTTGGCTAAAGGTATTTAAAAAAATGAATTTTCACCGTGTTCTGAACTATTCTGAAAGTTTCAAATGTCTAGCTAGTCGGGAAGTTAGTTATATAAATTTTCTGTCGAATAATATAAGCGCTGTCGAAGGCAGCGGGACCTGAAATAGTTGAGTAAAATTATTAGAAAAATGTACTGTCACCGTGATATGAACTGTCCTGAAAGTTTCAAATGTCCAGATAGTCGGAAAGTTAGTGAAAATTCGATTGCAAGCTTAGTACTGATAACGCTGCCGAAGGCAGCAGGAACCCGAAACAGTTGGCTAAAGGTATTAAAAAAATGCATTTTCACCGTGTTCAGAACTATTCTGAAATTTTCAAATGTCTAGCTAGTCGGGAAGTTAGTTAAATAAATGCTCTGTTGAATTATATAAGCGCTGCCGAAGGCAGCGGGACCTGAAATAATTGACTAAAATTATTAGAAAAATGTATTGTCACCGTGTTGTGAGCTGTCCTGAAAGTTTCAAATATCTAGCTAGTCGGAAAGTTAGTGAAAAATCGATTGCAAGCTTTGTACTGGTAACGCTGCCGAAGGCAGCAGGAACCCGAAACAGTTGGCTAAAGGTATTTAAAAAAATGAATTTTCACCGTGTTCTGAACTATTCTGAAAGTTTCAAATGTCTAGCTAGTCGGGAAGTTAGTTATATAAATTTTCTGTCGAATAATATAAGCGCTGTCGAAGGCAGCGGGACCTGAAATAGTTGAGTAAAATTATTAGAAAAATGTACTGTCACCGTGATATGAACTGTTCTGAAAGTTTCAAATGTCCAGATAGTCGGAAAGTTAGTGAAAATTCGATTGCAAGCTTAGTACTGATAACGCTGCCGAAGGCAGCAGGAACCCGAAACAGTTGGCTAAAGGTATTAAAAAAATGCATTTTCACCGTGTTCTGAACTATTCATAAATTTTCAAATGTCTAGCTAGTCGGGACGTTAGTTAAATAAAAGCTGTGTCGAATTATATAAGCGCTGCCGAAGGCAGCGGGACCTGAAATAGGTGACTAAAATTATTAGAAAAATGTATTGTCACCGTGTTGTGAGCTGTCCTGAAAGTTTCAAATGTCTAGCTAGTCGGAAAGTTAGTGAAAAATCGATTGCAAGCTTTGTACTGATAACGCTGCCGAAGACAGCAGGAACCCGAAACAGTTGGCTAAAGGTTTTAAGAAAATGCATTTTCACCGTGTTCTGAACTATTCTGAAAATTTCAAATGTCTAGCTAGTCGGGAAGTTAGTTAAATAAATTTTCTGTCGAATCATATAAGCGCTCCCGAAGGCAGCGGGACTTGAAATAGTTGACTAAAATTATTAGAAAAATGTATTGTCACCGTGTTGTGAGCTGTCCTGAAAATTTCAAATATCTAGCTAGTCGGGAAGTTAGTTAAAAATCGATTGCAAGATTTGTCCCTGACAAACACACAAACAAACCCACAAACAAACATGAATCGAAGTTAATTAATAAAAAAAAAAAAAAAAAAAAAAAAAACATGGTAAAATAGCGATCTCACCGCAGTGAATCTTTTTAAAACATACTTCAGCTTACATTAAATATTTTCGCAAATTTTAATATATAAGTTTATAAAAATGTAGGTAAAAAATACTACAAGGAAAATGGATAAAACTAATACTAATACTTTCACTGTGTGTGTGTATATATATATATACTAGCAGGCTTTGCCCGCTTCGCTGGACATTAAACTTAAATGAGTTGTCAAAATCGCATATCTTTATTAATAACCCAAGTTCTCGCTGTGATTGGTAGAGGTTTTCTCGCTCGCAAAGTGAGGAGTCTAGGTCTCCACTGTCTTCGGCACAACTTACCCACTTCTTACTTCCCCTTCCTCAGCGGGTGAGTTCGAAGTCTTGCAAAATCACACTAATGTACATAATGCGTACACTTAATCAATATACAGTCTGGGTCCCCACTGCCTTAAGCACAACTTACCCACTTGTTACTTCCCCTTCCTCAGTGGGTGAGTTCGAAGTTTTGCAAAATCCCACTAATGTACATAATGCGTACACTTAATCAATATCCGCACACCAAAATTCGCCATTCTAAGATAATTCAAAGCGAATTCAAACGGAAAAACATGTTTTTACACATGTTTATTGGGAACGACTTTAGTATAAACCCACAACGATATTTGGCGATTTTTTTGTTGGCGATTATGGCTAAATCATAAATCTAAAAATCATAAATCATAAATCATATATGATAAATGATAAAATCATAATCTAAATCATAAATCCAAAATAAGCAAAATATTAGGCTGCCATATTATATCGCAAACAGTCCAGAACGACATCGTTATCCTTCAAAACAACGCCAAAGAAAAATCGCCAAATTCAGCTGTGGGGTTATACTGAAGTTATACCATTTATTGCCCTCCGACTCCGAGAAGGGGGGGGGGGAGATTTCGAATTTCGTGAAATCCAGTTACAATAAGTGCCGGATGCAAACAAACAATTTACGCACCAAATTTCGTGACCACAGAAGTCTTTAATAGAAAATATAAATAAATAAGTACAAAATGCACAGCTTTAGTATGGGAACCCTTTGGTGACTTTAAATATTTTAAGCCATTTTTGCGATGAACTGAATTGGCTATCTCAATTGTGCAATCAAAGATCTTGGCGAGAAACGTCCGAGCTACTTCGGTTCCGAATTTCAAATTTTGCCAAAGGGATCCAATGCTAAAGCTGTTCCATATCGAATCTAGGTTGAAAACGGAAAAAGGGTAAAATAAATTAGAAATATCAGACCTATATTTATAAATTTGGTACCAAATGAAAGAGGCGATTTTTCTGAATCCAGGGGTGCAAACAGTTTTTCGATGCGACAATTAGATATTAAAAAAATAAATAAAGTATGAAATTTAAGTGGCAACGGAAAAACGGAAAAAGGGGAAAATAAATTAGAAGTATCAGACCTATCGTTACAAATTCAGTACCAAATTAAAGAGATGATTTTTCTGAATCCTGGGGTGTAAACAGTTTTTCGATACGACAATTAGATGTTTTAAAATTAACTAAAGTATATGAAACTCAGATGGCAAAACTTCATTTAAATCTTTCCATAATTTGTAGTGCGATTCACGCGAATGAAAAAAGTCTTTATCTTAAAAATTTATTTTTGCATTTTATTTTTCCATTCAAAGCGTTTTAGTGAAAAAATATTTATGGCGCATGCGCAGGCGTTTTTTGCCCACAATTTAAACACTAATCAGAATTTTGAAAATTTCTATAGATATAATTTTAAGTTGGGTGAAGACCTAAGTTTCTGCCAAGCGCCGTTGAATTCCGTCCAGCCGTTCTCGAGTGATGCCCGGACAAACGTGTTTTAGTCTTTTACCTCCCAGGGGGGAATGGGGGAGAATTTCTGAAAAGTTGATGGATATAATTTTAAGTTGGGTGAATACCTAAATCCCTGCCAAGCGCTGTTGAATTCCGTTCAGCCGTTCTCGAGTGATGCCCGGACAAACGTGTTTTAGTCTTTTACCCCCTAGGGGGAGAACGGGGGGGAATTTCTCAAAAGTTGATAGATATAATTTTAAGTTGGGTGAAGACCTAAATTCCTGCCAAGCATCATTGAATTCCGTCCAGCCGTTCTCAAGTGATGCCCGGACAAAAAAAGCGACATTCGGACACGATGACATACACACAGACACACACACACACACACAGGCAAAATTTTCTGAAGTCATTTTCGGCTTTCATGGGGTGTAAAACGTGAAGATATCGCAAAATTTTTCGATTCCGACAAATTTACAGACAAAACTCTGATTTTATTAATATAGATATATATATATGACAAATCATTTTCAATAGAATGCATTAGATATACAAAACAATTATATCCTAACATATTCATAAACAATTAGAGAAAAACAACTTAATAGAAATATAAACACTTATAATACTAGTAATAATAAGAATTTTTACAAACTTTTTACATAAAACTAAATTCATTACTTTTTAATTGTATTAGTAATCATTTGTTTCAAATGCTTTATTAGTATAAAGCTGGTTTAATAAAGAACAACAAAAAATGAAAAAAAAAATTATGTTTTTGGTATATAGAATAAATAGTATATATAAAAATGTAAAATTAAAACATAGATATAAAATTGGAAAAATGTTATATTTAAAAGTATTAAAATGTAAAATATGAAACGTAAAAATAGTCTTCCCTAAAAAGAGATTAAATTGAAACATAACAGGGCCACTTGCTCACCGATATGCGCTAAAACTCAATTAGCAAACTTTTACATTATATATATATACTAGCTGACCCGACAAACGTTGTTTTGTCATATAAATTATTTCTAGAGAATATTTTGCTAGAAAAAAATAACTAACTTATTGCAAGTGTGTAAGGATGTGGTATATAAGTGAAACAGGTATGGAGCGCTGTGAACGGTGACTGTGAATTCCGATTATAACGTGAAAGACATAATTACCGAAATTTTCGCTACTTGCTTCTTGCTACTTGCTACTTGGTACTTTCTACTTGCTACTTGTTATTTAAAACCTCCGCTGAATGTCGAACAGCACAAAAGTTTACTTCATACGGCAAATATTTCAATTTATGAGAGAATCTCTGATAGCAACGAATTTCACATAAAAATTCTGTTTTTTTTTTAATAAGCTGTAACAATCTGGACCGATTTGATGAAAATTTTTATCAAAACGTTATTACAATATCTAACATCATTACATGTACATTTATTACAATTCAATCAATCGATGCATGTGAGTATGTGTATAGTATGAGCGAAGTGAAATTTAGAGTTCGTATTAAATAAAAACTTAAACTCGTTTTAATTAGAGGTGAAAAAGTTGAAACTCAATTTATTTTATAACAGGTATATTTTTTAATGTACAAAAACTTAATTTATCGTAATGCCATTGGATGTACAATATTTTTGGTTAATCCTTGAGGAGTATACACAAACAAATTCGAAGGTTTTCCAACCCTGGAGCACGCAACATATAATTGGCCGTGAGAAAAGCACGGATTTTCTAAATCTAAGCCACAAATTGGGACCCCTTTGGTGACTTTAAATATTTTAAGCTATTTTTGCGATGAATTGAAATGGCTATCTCAATTGTGGAACTAAAGGTCTTGGCGAGAAGCGTCCGAGCTACTTCGGTGCCAAATTTCAAATTTGGCAAAGAAATCCGATACTAAATGTGTTCCACACAAAAAATAAATAAATAAAATATCAGTGACATACACACGCACAAAAGTATGGGACCCCATTGGTGACTTTGAATATTTTAAGCCATTTTTGCGATGAATTGAAATGTCTATCTCAATTGTGGAACTAAGGATCTTGGCGAGAAGCGTCCGAGCCACCTCGGTGCCAAATTTTCCATACAAAAAAAAATAAATAAATAAAATATCAGTGACATACACACGCACAAAAATATGGGACCCCATTGGTGACTTTAAATATTTTAAGCCATTTTTGCGATGAATTGAAATGGCTGTCTCAATTGTGGAACTAAAGATCTTGGCGAGAAGCGTCCGAGCTACTTCGGTGCCAAATTTCAAATTTTGCCAAAGAGAGCCGATACTAAAAGTGTTCCATACAAAAAATAAATAAATAAAATATAATAAATTAGCTACACAAATAAATTTGTAGGTTAGGGTGGTTGTTAATCAACGCTTGTGTAAATTTGATAGAATATTATATAAAATACTCACTCCAATTCCGCACCAAATTTGCAAAATGTATAGTTTTTATGCACACTTCAAAACTCTTCAAACACTAATTACATCTTGATGTAATATTTCAATTAGGACACAATTTTTTGTATAACAATAATAACACGAAGTTACAAAATATTTTCCTGAATTTGATCGCAGCACCAACTGTCGGGACAAACTGGAATTACAATAGAATATACGCAAGCGAAGTGTGACGTCACTGACCGTCAGTGGATGCAAGAAAAAGATTTCCTATGTTAATCTCCCATTGGATTTTTTATAAAAAATTATTAAAAATCGAGGAAAATTATTTCTCGATTTTAATCCCCGTATTTGGGTATAGATATGTATTAGTTATCGTATGGATGTGTTAGATTGAGTTATTTTGCTCTCAAATTGACAAAATTTTAATTTTAAATTTCAAAACTCTGTCTTCCTTGGCGTTTTTTGTATTTCGCGATCAAAAACGTAATAAAAAAATATACATGCCAGATGTATATTTTCGTAATATGTATTGTACGAAATTTTTTCCTATTATTCATTACTCTCTTAATATAAGTTGTTGAAATAACCATTATTTTTGAAAGAAATTAAATATGTTCGCCAGATGATATGGCGATATTTTTTTTTTTTTCCGCCAAGGATGACAGAGTTTTGGGATTAAAAATTCAAATTTTATCAATTTTACCGCAAAAACAACTCAATCTAACGCATGCACATGATAACTAATACATATCTATACCCAAATTTGGTGTTTAAAATCGGGAAATAATTTTCCTCGATATTTAGTAATTTTTTACAAAAACTCCAATGGGTGATTAACATAGGAAATATTTTTCTTGCATCCACGGACGGCCAGTGACGTCATCACTTCGCTTGCGTATTATTGAATATTGGATACTACGATCGTAGCGCAGTCTGCCGGATCCAATGTGAAACATTCGAAAATCAACAATTTATAAGTGATAAATTAATTAAATAAACAATTTAAATTGGACTGAATTGTAAATCTAAACCATTCTCGAATCCACCTGAAGACACACAAAAAATTTCATTAAACTCGGTCCAGCCGTTTAGGAGGAGTTCAGTGACATACACACGCACAAAAGAAATATATATATAAAGATATATAGCTTCCAGACTTTTTAATTTCTAAATAAGATTTGTCACCATCATTTTTAAAAAGAAATCTATCACATGCATTTTTGACGATTAAATAAATTGAAAACGTTCATAAAATCTTTCCGGTATGAAGTCTCATTTGAAAAATAGGGAATTGGCACATATGCATATATGTATATATGTGTGTGTAATATAAACGCCCCTAATTAGTCTTTCTATATTAAGTTGTATTTGTATTAATATATTCTTTAATAAGGATTCAAATCTGTTCTTTTTAAATCGAAACTGCCATTTCGGCTTTCCTAAAAATTGAACCGTTGGTAAAATTATTTTATTATTATTATTATTAACGCATTTCAAGTTGTATTTTCCCCTCTAGACAGAAAATATACCTCCTTGACTAAAGAACCAATTGATGAATTAGAAAGTACTAAACTACGCACTTTTAATCACGTGACATATCGTTACATAGGGAGAAAGTTTTCGGATTCTCTTCTAATATTCTCTCGTATAAAACTACATACATCCCTAAATAGTGGCTTTTTTTTGTTAAGGCATTGTCTCAAGTAACTGTATGATGTTTCTATTGGAAAATGCTAAGGTGTTGATGGCCTCCTCCTATGCAAGAAACTCTAAAGTATTTTAAGATTCAAATAAAGTTGTTGAAATATACGGACTTCTTTTATGTCTTTAACGGCTGCATATTTGAAAAATAAACTACATATACCATTTCACATATATATATATATATATATATATATATATATATATATATACATATATAATGTAAAATTCTTATCTTTTCACCTGCCTCCGTTTCTTGAGTTTATCTAGATTTTCTTAAATTGTATTTCAGTTTGTGGTTTTTATTCCTGTAAGTTTGTTAGTTAAATTAGATCATCGTTTCCTTTATGTTGTACGTTATTAATTTTTAAATTTTAGATCCTATGATTATGAGCATTTCAATATTTATATATATATGTACATACATATATATTTTACTAAGTTTGGTACACTGTCGATACTTCGCCTTATTTGAAACGAGAAGAAATCGCAGCTTGACAACACCAGCTTTGAGTGATATAGCCTAAAATCTAATCAGCACTTATTGAATCCAAAGTTCAACCATATATCAAATGTGGTTATATTAAGTCAATTGGTTCATGAGGTACAGTCTTCGCAATGTAATGGCAGATCATTTAGCAAAAACTGCCACAGAACATGCAACGATTGATTTTAACTTACCCGCCCCCCCCTTCCTATGTAAAATCTAGACTCAAGGACAAATTAAAGCAAAATTGGCAATCCTTATGGGATAACTTCATCGAAGGCAGATATACTTATAACATTAAAACCGGAATAAACTACTACAACAGAAACGCCAAAGAAAAAATATTGGAGATGCATACAGCTGTTTCGGTAGCCTTAAGCGTACCGTCTTCAGTGCAAAAAGGATTCTGAAACTGGAGAAGTGCTCGTTTATATAGGAGAGGGACCGAATTTAGTTCAACCAATAGGATTACGGGAAAGGGGGGGGGGGGGAGTGTGGCCAATAGGAATTTAGGAATGTTAGCTGTATAAACAGTAGAAAAATTAAGAGAATGTGGACTGAATGTAAAATTTCCAACAATCAGACAAATAGGGAACAGCGAAATCACAATTTACAAGGTTTTTAAAAATTTTATAAATATGAAAAGCTTCAAAGAAATCGAGTTCATGAATGGATTTAGGTCTCCAAATTATTTTAGCTGAATTAAATTTAATGAACTCGATTTTACGCTTAAGGGTACCGAAACAGCTATATGCATCTCCAATATTTTTTCTTTGGCGTTTCTGACGTAGTAGTTTATTCCGGTTGTAATATTCCAACGCTAAGTCTCCTGTTATTATACTTATAACCTGATCCCAAATCCCACTTCAAACACTTCGACCCTTACTCCCCCTATCACGGTCTTTCTCACGGGTTATGGCCCATTTCAAGTATACCTTTATAGGTTCCACCAACGACGCTCACACCTGTGCCCTTGTGGTGAGGAAGGTACAGCTTCCCATTACTACTTCAACTGTTCCCTTACCTCCAGATTTCGCCTATGAAACCCATCCCCAAGACCAGTAAACTGGTTAGATAATATCATCACTAGATCCTCCCTAATCCAAAAACTAAATTAAATCTACGCACTTTTAATAGATAACTAATTTAACAGATTAACCTCCAAGCTTCTTCCTACTGGCTCAAGTTGCAACCTACAATTGTGATCATTCCAAGCCACTCAGTTCTGCAGCACTACTCCAAACTTGTACAGCAACGTTACCAAATTAACCACTGTTGCCCCTTGTCGCGTGTGGCGGAAGCCTGGCAACAACATGCAAATATCAAAAAGACTTTGATCAATGCTCCTAAACCAACTCAAAGACCAACACGAATGAACTGAAATACTTAATTATGGACTCAGCTAATGAAATCACAGACTAAACTTCTCATTGCAAAGTCTTAACAAAGCTATTTATTCCTCCTTGTGCCCTCTGTCGCGTGCGGTTTAATCCCGGCACACCTGCGAAAAATAAATTATCGCCCTCTGTCGGTTGAGGCTCAATGCCTGGCGAATTTTGTAAACGCTTGTTGAATTCTCAATAAACGTTCGGAGCAGTTCCCTCTGTCTCGAACACTTGTTGCCCGAGACACTGAAGCGCTCAACATCGCTCCAAGAGCGATGAGCGGGGACTGTCCCCTGTTCAGTGTTCGTAATTGCTAACTAATGATAGTAAATAAATTAGAAATATAATAAACTTTCATAAATTAAATACATTTATAATTTGAGTGTATGTTCATTTGTATAAAATTTCGATCTGCCACTCATTTACACGATAAGCACTTCTACCACACTAATCGCTGCTGCTCCTACATTAAAAAATTTCTAGTCAAGAGTATTTGGATGCTAATAAACTTATTAGGATCTATATAAACTACTGTGTATATGGTTTTATTTCAATTTTCAAAAAATCCATACTTAATAACTCTCTTTTACAGGGATTTCTAATGTGAAAGATTAGGTATATAAAATGAAAACTTGCAATAAAGCTATTTTTGAATATCTATTTGACATCATAAGAGAATAATATCTATCTTCTCAAACTCTCGTTAATCATACAATTCGAAGGATATTATTTTCAATCCTCTACTCTTGTAATGAATATGCTGAAAACGTATCACAAATTTCCTGTTTCCTTATTAATATATATGTATAAATAAGAATTTTATAAATATTTTGTACTGCATGAATTTGTATAGAAAAATATAGATGAAAGTTTTGAGGTGAATACTATATTTTTTTCACTTTTTCATTCTTTCTATTCTTTTCTTTTCCTTTTTCTAAAAGACATTTTCTGTATAATAAAGCAATTTTGCAAAGTTTCTTACAATTACATATTTATAAATAAGTTTTAACATTTGTGGTTTATCACAATTCCTAATTTTTTTCATCCCGCAAAACGAATGTTACATTCTAAAATTTAATTAAAATCAGTAGTATATCTGAGTTATATTAGTAAAAAATAGAATATGCATTTAAATATTGAAGTATTTTCAGTAGCAGTATATAGTGTAGTAGTTCGTCACGATTTCCTTTAAGTAACTTGAACTAGAATAAAAGGGTTTTTGCTGTTGTTGTAGAGTTTTAAAATCCGATTGACTACGCTAGGGTCCTAAAACTATAGGTAGAATGACCTCCATAGGGGATATAGCCCGTATTTATGCCAGTTTCGGAGAAAATCACTGAAAAACCAGAACGATTAAGTCGAGGAGCGTGACATGGGATCGAACCCGGCACTTCCCATCAACCAGTTTTGTGCGCAGAACCGCTCAGCCGCTGGTAGGCATAATAGAAGTGATCTTTTTTTTCTGTCATGACGGTCTCCACTAGATACAGTCGGTAACAAAAGTGTCCGAACACTAGCAAAAATTCCTATGTAAAAAAAGTGCACTTTATACGGTTTTGTCAAATAAATCCTTATCGAATCATGTTCTTAGACTGACTAAGAACAGGATTCGACAAGGATTTATTTAACAAAACCGTATGAAGTGTACTTTTTTTACATAGGAATTTTTGCTAGTGTTCGGACACTTTTGTTACCGACTGTACATAACCAAGATATTTTATTTAATAACTTACTGAAAAAACTTTTAAGCCGCTTATATGATCAACTTAAATTTCATATGTATAGTTTTCATTTATATTATAATTTGAACACATTTTTCATTTTCATGGCAGTGTTAGAACACAATATTTCAATTTAATTTAAAACTACTTATAATAATCGCATATGGACTTTAGTCTCAGTCTGTGTGGCATTTGAAATTATAAAGGAAGTATGATATATTATTAGGTAAGTTTGAACTAAAATGAAAATATGAGAAAATAATGACTTTTGCGGAGAATAAAAATGTAACACTGATTTAAAGCACTATGGTATAGTAAATAAAATATAAAATGTAATATAATATGGTATAATAAATAATGTAGCCAACGCAATATGTATCTTAAATTGGATGGTATAAACACGCATTTTACGATATTTTATTTTGGAAATATGAAAGTATACCTGATAATTTTTATTTTTGATTCGAAAGAATTTGAACATCGTGCACTATAATTTTAATAAAATTCTTATTGTTTTGCATTTTAAATGTTTTCACACAACATTGTCTTTTTATTTTTCTAATATTTGAAAAAAAAAATGTTTTATAGAAAAGCACAGGTCATAGAAATGGAAAAAGAAACAATTATAAGAAAAGGTTTCACCAAATTGTGTATGTTTCATCTTGTTTCTGAGTTTGTACCATGCGATCAATTTTCGTTCTGAAATCTTCTCCAAAACATAAAAAAATATTTCCACTTTTAGGAATTTCGCAAAATCTATAATTCACAACTTTTGTCAAACTGCATCGCTAGAAAAGGATTTTTGTGTGAATTATTTCTTGACGTTACATTAAAAGAATTTTGTAATGATATATTTTATTTTTAGTTTAAAATAAGTTTTCCAAATATCTTTAAATAATTTATTTAAAAAAAAATTGCATTAAATTAGATATAGCAAATTAAGAAAAAAAAAAATAATAATACAATAAATTATTTAATGGCCTGAAATTTTTTACTAAGAAGCTTTCATTTATGAAGCAATATTTTCTTTTTACGAAATCTGGTTGCCAAGTCGCTAAATTAGACACCAAAGTCAATAATTGCGTTGGCGACAAGTTTGGCAAGTCCACAGGATTAGAGACAAAATTGGTGAAAAATAGTATCTCAGCGCTTACTCAAGCACTTACTCAATTTTAACGATTTGTTTTTCTTTTTTTTTTTCTTTCGATTTAACGTATCGTTATTCACTATTAATTATGGCCAAATAATTTAAAAATTGGCCAATTAAACAACGGATTCATTCTCTGCGGAGTATATTATCCTATTATCGTGAATTTTGTGGTTGGAGTAATAGTTCTTTTGGTTCGTTTTCGAGAATGTTCAAGGAGTGGAACCCGCCTATTTATTTACGTACTACGACACACAGAAATGTCAATGTTTTTTCTAACAATATGTAGTATATTTCATTGAATGTTTAAGAAAGTCATGAAGTGTTCACAACAGAATCTTTCTGCTTTCAAAGCAGAATATTAATCCTGGAAAACGAGTGCAAAAAATTTGATATTTAATGAATTTTCAAAGCTTTTTTTCAAAAGCACTGAAAATAAATTAATATTTTTTGCAAAAGTTTTCTCCCATTTTATGTAATTTGCCTTATTTTTTTATCAGAATTTATTTGTGAAAATTAAGTGATAAGTACATAATAAATGGTATATTAAAAAGATCTCCAAAGAATAGCATAATTTTGCTAAAAGGATTTCATGATTATTTTTTATCTTTAAGACTTAATTTCCTTTATTTGTTTTCCCACGTCTTTTCATTATCCAATTACTTTAATAGAAAGATCAGCCAATAAAGATTTTATTTTAGAAACGTTTGTTAAACAAAGAAAACTGTTTTGTTATATCTCTTTCGAAAATTTCCCTAAAAAAAAACTACACGAGATTCAATTATTCTTATCTATAATTTGATTAGTTCATAAGCAATATATATTTGATAGAATACGTCATTTCACACTTGCAATATTCTCTGATTTGTAATGACAATTTTTACAATGTAATTAAATTTTAAATTGTTTTTTAATAATCTAGCATTTTTAAATGCAACATTCATTTTATAGAGAAAAAATAAAATGATTGGCGAAAATATTTAACTTTATTTAAATCTGTTTTTATGAAGGATATTTTGCAATGTATGCTGAGGAAGATGTAATGCTACATCGAAACATAAAAATGAAATGTTTAAACAAAGATGTTTAAAAACAAATGCATCTGCACTTTATTAAACACATAACAATCATTTATGAATTAAGTAGAAATAATCTATGTAGATTTACTCTTTAGCTCAAGTGCATTTATATTCTGTAAGTCATGTAAATTACAGTGTATGAATTTTTATGAATTACAGCAAGATTCTGGATTTTGAAGTGTATTAATTATGAAGTGTATGTATTACAATATTCTCTAAAATTTTAAATAAAACCCACAATATATTTTTCTTTATCTTTTATTCTGTAGTTATTAAAAGTTATCATTATTTAGTGAAAAAATTTACAGACACCATGTAGATAATACTCAATTTCAATTTTAAAAATTAACTGTCCATATGTTAAGACCTAAAATTACAATCAAAGTAAGTTAAATCAAAATCAAATGAAAAAAAAAGAAAAATCTAAAAAAAAAAAAAAAAAAAAAAAAAAAGGAAGATAAAAGTTCAACTGCATAAAAAAAGAAAAAAGTTTTTTAAATATATTAAATGTTCGTAAAAAATCAGATGAAATTTCTCTGAATCCCAGTGGTTAGGGAAAATCGTAATGTTTTAAATTTATGTATTTACCTATACAATATCCCTTAATTGAAAATATTTTAAGAACCCTTCAAATTTTCCTTCAGTTTTTCTCCGAACAAATAGGCTATCATATTAAAAAACTGATATATATTTAAAAGACAGCAAAAAATTAACGGGACCAAAATGTCTCGGGACTAAAATGGCGAGGGACCAAAATTTCCTCCGCACCAAAACGGCAGGACAAAAATGGCGGGACCAAAGTAGCGGGACCAAAACGGCGGTACCAGAATATTCTGCTTCGAAGCCAAATTATTATTAGAATCGGAATAGTATTGTGGAATAGTGAAACAAAAATCATTCAAAGAAAGGTTTCAAAATAAAATGTATGCCAGTTTTGATATACGCAGGCAGTACAGTTTTAGTATAGGAGCCCCATGACGACTTTTAACTTTTTGTCATGTTGGCGATGACTTTTTATTTAATTATTTTGGCATAATTTTTTTGTCAAAAAAAAACTAATTTCTATTTTGATTATACTTTTTATGATTGACTTTTTTAGTCAATTTATGATAATTATTCATTCTGTATATATCTTTAATGTATTGCTAGCATCAGAATGACGTTTGCAAAGATTCTGAAGAAACATCTTTTAAAAATACAATTTCTCCATAAAATAATGTCATCGGACAAATGGCGTCATTTTTTCTTATTATTTCATTGAGCTGAATCCGCGTGCCGAAAGATTGTCCATTTGTAAATAATTTTTATCCTCGTGTATTTTATTAATTACATCACTATCGTAACATTTCGACAAAATTAAATTGTAACTGGAACACGTGAGAGAAATATTATTTTTTATAAATATTTTTTATCCTCGGGTATTTTATTAATTACATTACTATCGTGTCGTTTTGACAAAATTTAATTGTAACTGGACCACGTTAGAGAAATATTATATAGACATTATCAATATATATATATATTAATTAGTTTCCATTTACATAAAATATTGTTTGTAGTGTAACCGAATGAATAAAACTATAATCTAGAAAATGGGAGAGACATTAAAAGCTATATACTCAAATTGTTTATACTGGTATGGAATTTTGTTAGGGTAGTATAATCAACATTTACTTTATCTGACATCGTAAACCCAACAGGCTGGAAAAGGTCCAAGATATAATGTGGTCAGTGTGTACTTTTTGTTACTATTATTTGTTTTGCTTTCGAAGTGTGAAATAAAATAAACAATAACACAAGTTTTCGTTTATCCTGGAAGAATATAGTGTATAATGCTAGAATGTTTCTACTTCATTTGAAACGAAAATAGTCTAATTTGATACAATTGTAGACTTCAATGCTCCCTTTTTAATTATAAAAATTTTTTTATAAATAATGCTCTACATTATTTACTAATCGAAGCTATTAGTTTTATTTCTAGAAAAAACTTTGTAAGCCACAACTGTAATAAGTTATAATTATGAAGAAGTTATTTGTTTCAATATTTTCCTTAGCATTCATGGTCTGCAATATATGAGTAAATTAAAATTATGTGTTTTCTCGTAACGATTTCATTAGTTATTTTGTACAATAGTAGGTTTTGGTATTTTTTTTTTTACATCAGTCTACTTGTGACGACCTAAATGTAGTCATGCTCATTTAACTTTAACATGAAACTGAAACTTACTTAATTACTTAATAAATTCATGAAGAAATGACAAAGTCAGATTTGTAAAATAAATGAGCTTTTATTTGAGCTTAATAGAAAAAGGTGGGCGTTGGACTTTAATTATATTTAATATCTTTATAAGTTTAAATGGGCAGCCTTCACAAATACTTTAACTATCAATAGATAACCACAATTACTCTCAACTACTTTATTTAAATTCATTAGCTCTCACTGCTGCTACTAGTCTTTCGTACTCGGGAGGATTCCCTATACCACGGTACTACTCGACAACAATCATCTAATACACTACTCTAAGCAGCTAACTCAACAGCCTACCTTCTAATCGGCTACCATTCCTCTAACTAACTCACTACCATCCTCTCTCTCTCCAACTAACTAACACCCATCCTCTCTCTCTCCAACTAACACACAAAAGCAATCTTCCTTCTCCTTTTATATCCATCAATTTCCAAAATACTTTATAAAATTAGCATATCGCAGATTACAATTTAGTTTGCCATAAGAAGTAACTCTACTAGACAACTGAATCCTAAAACCTTCGTATTCATGTGTTACTCTTAAAGTGTGAATTTTAATTGTAGCATTACGCTAATATACTACTACCTCACAGTTCCTCCCCAAAAGAAAAATTTTTACGTAAAAATCCCCAACGGGTTTTTACCCGTGAAAATTTTAAAGTAAAACAATGCTATGTTAATTGAAAAATAGCCGCAGTTACTTACTGCTAAAATTAACTGCATAAGACTTTAGAAAAAAAAAGAGGGGAGAAACTTAAATTAGACTGCCCAAGAATAACTATTTGCTTTTAAAATGTAATAAGGAAAAAAATTTTAAGAGTACAGGGCCAAAAAACCGGACACTTAGCTTTTAAAAAATGTTTCTTATTATGCTCAATCTAAGTCGCTTTACACCGGAAAACCGTTTACACTCAATTTAGTTAACTAGAAGTCCAACGTTTTTAGAGCGGGGAATTACAGTCATCTTTCCTTACATGGAAAAGAGAAAAATTTCATTAATTTAAAAAAATTGTAGAACAAAAGGAGCGCTTAAAAAAGTGCGATCATTATTCAACTTAACTTGTAACATAATAATTTTATTGACAAAAAACTTGCTATTTCTTTATCCATCTGCAGGTCAGTCTTGACCCAGAAAACAGCTTGAGAGTGCAAAAAAAATATTTTTCAGTTGTCCACAATGATTTATCTTGAAAGAGATCCGTTGACAAGCGTCCAAAAAAGCACCTTCTTCATTTGAAAAGAAACAATTTGAAGAAATCAGCCTGGATTTTGAGATTTAACGTCTGTACTTCGTGCTTGAATCCTCAGAGAACTTCAACAATACAAAAACTCTTTTTACAGTATAAATTAAAAATAGACGTGAACTACACATTTATATCAGATAAATGGCATAATTTTATAGATAAGCAATATTTCAGCTAGCTATTTGCATACGGGAGAACTAAATTGTTACTTTGATTAAGGTTAGTCGTTAAACGCGAATTTATATGCAAAATAGCTTTAAAAAAAATTCTCTTTTTAACCCGTACTAATATATACATACATAGAACTCTTAGTGAAAATTCAAGAGTTTAAAAATAAGAAATATTTATTTTATACAATTTACGACATTTAGAAAAACATAAATAAGGATACAAAATATTTCAAAAAGTTTTCAAAACTGCAGTTGATGGCTGGGAAATAAAAAAGATTCACGTACATACATATAGATCATTTACAAAACTATAGAGAAAAATTTTTATACACTTATAAAATTTCATTTTATACAATTTATAAGACATGTAGAGAAATGTAGATAATGAATATATATAAATTGTTGAAAAAGTTTTTTCAAAACTGCCGGTGTTGGCTAGGAAATAGAAAAGCATTAGAGTATATACATATACATCATGTCAAAAACTAGAGAGAAAGTTTATATACAAAAAGGTAAGAAAATTTATCGTACTAATCACTGCAGGTGATGGCTAAAACAGAAAACATTTAAGTACATATATATATAGATCAGTCACAAAACGAAAGGGGTGGGGGGGGAATTTATATACAAATGTTCAAAAAGGTTTTTTACCAAAAACTGCCGGTGTTGGCTAGGAATAAAAAAAACATTAACGTACATACATGTATATATTATATACAGAAAAATATTTATGACATGTAAACAATACATGAAATTTCGAGAGTTGAAAGTTCATGTTATAAATTTAAATTTTGACTTTTGATTTTTTAGAAAGTTCATCTGTTTCAGATAACGATTGAAAGTCCAAATGGCTTTAATGTATGTCCTAGATTTTATAACTGCTGTGATAGAAATGCACTTTACAATGGAAAAAATAATTAACCATAGCACCTGACAGATTGATTCCTTGATATCAGCAAAATCAGAGATGCGGTTTAGAGAGGTCAGTAGAGTTGCAGCGTTTTTGGCTTGCAGATTCAGGTCAGACGTTGCAGGATCGCTGTTGTCCTGAGGAAAGTTCGAACCTGATACCTGGTCACTCTCATGAGAGGGTGTTGCACCCGGAGCCTTTTAACTGTTCGGAGGAGGTTGTGAACACTGAATCTGGCTGCTATGTTGAGGGGGTTTCGAATTCGGCACCTTGTCACTGTTCATAGTTCTAGGAGGGGGTTGCTTTCGCTCCATACTGTGGAATGCAGGGCTGGTAGATGGTGTTGAAACCTCACAAGAGGTCAATTGCCTTTTCGAAATCACATTCGTTAAAATAAAATCTTTTTCGTTTACTTTAAGCGGCGTGTCAATTTGACACTTTACGTGCAATATCTCATTAGAAATAACTGGCTTTGTCGGCTGTATAGATTCAAAGCTGACAGCTAAAGGCGAATTACAAGGATTAGCCGAATCATTTACTGATTTTACACTTTTGGTTAGTTTAACGGTTTCCGCATCAACCACAGATATTTTAATTTCCTTTACACCCTCCGTTGCAATATTAGATAAATTCTCGGATTGAACCGGTTCAGCATTTAAATGCGAATGATGAATAGACGAAGGTTGAACAGTAGAATTTAACTGAACATTCGTTTCATTTAAAGCAAGGGATTTATTTACACAATTACGTTCAATCGTATTTTCCTTTTCAGCCGCCGCCGCTATGCTAAATATTTTATCGGATTTTTTATCCATATCCAAAGGCTGAATAACAGACGTAGATACGTCTGTATCGCTATTTGAAAGCGAAGTTTGCTCGTTTTCATTAACTTTTATTTGACTTTTGTCACTAGAAATACAGTTTTCAACGCCAGTGTTAGGTTGGTTTAAATTAATAGAGCTTAATTCCTGTGACTTAATAACTTCTTGTGGTTTTTCCACTGGCTTTACTATTGCTTCCAACTGACGTTCGTGAGGGGGGAGTGAACGATCATGTTCTAATCTTAGTCTGTCATACCGAGTGGCAAAAAGACTTTGCCACTTTGCTTTTTAACTCGTCATAGGTTGGATTTGGCCCAAGTGAATAGCAGGAGATTAATTTATGCCACTGCCTCGGTTCTCCTATTAAGGAATATGCTAACCAAGCATATTTTTTGGATAGACCAATGTTATAAAAGTTTAAAAAATATTCAAGCTCCTCAAAAAATTGAAGCACACTCGTGGTGCCGTCAAAAAATACTTGCTCGGGGGGGGGGGGATTCGAGCGAATTTGGGCGCCAGTGTGACGACCTAAATGTCGTCATGCTCATTTAACTTTAACCTGAAACTGAAACTTACTTAATTACTTAATAAATTCATGAAGAAATGACAAAGTCAGATTTGTAAAATAAATGAGCTTTTATTTGAGCTTAATAGAAAAAGGTGGGCGTTGGACTTTAATTATATTTAATATCTTTATAAGTTTAAATGGGCAGCCTTCACAAATACTTTAACTATCAATAGATAACCACAATTACTCTCAACTACTTTATTTAAATTCATTAGCTCTCACTGCTGCTACTAGTCTTTCGTACTCGGGAGGATTCCCTATACCACGGTACTACTCGACAACCATCATCTAATACACTACTCTAAGCAGCTAACTCAACAGCCTACCTTCTAATCGGCTACCATTCCTCTAACTAACTCACTACCATCCTCTCTCTCTCCAACTAACTAACACCCATCCTCTCTCTCTCCAACTAACACACAAAAGCAATCTTCCTTCTCCTTTTATATCCATCAATTTCCAAAATACTTTATAAAATTAGCATATCGCAGATTACAATTTAGTTTGCCATAAGAACTAACTCTACTAGACAACTGAATCCTAAAACCTTCGTATTCATGTGTTACTCTTAAAGTGTGAATTTTAATTGTAGCATTACGCTAATATACTACTACCTCACATACTTACCTGATACTAGTGTTAGAGTGCGATTTTTTTAAAGATAAAATTTAAAGATTTGCTTTCGTATATCAAATTAATATTTAATTAGATAAGTAATGTTCGTTGTAATTCTTTGCCAAATTTTAAATCAGATTTAAATTAAATTATAAGTTAAAAATAACGATTTGTTTTTTGATAGTTATTATTCCCTCCTTTTCCCTTTACAATAAATATGTTAAAACTTTATCTACCGTATTATGAGAAAAAAGTCGTAAATTACGGAAAAATTACGTTGACAAAACATACTTTTCTGTGACTTTCACGGAATTCTGTAATTCTTACAGAGTATTACTGGCAACAAAATTGGAAATTTTTAACAGTGTAGACGTCATCATTATATTTGAAACATAAAGGCAATAAAAATTATGCGTATTACCTTATCACAGTAATTAATGAGTGTTTTGGGCGTATGCATTATCGTATACCACTGGTATACAGAGTATGAAAAATATATAAAATCTTAAAAAAAAAAAAAAAAAAAAAAAAAAAAAAGAAAAAACAAGGAACACAAAATAGTGTTTACTTTTTTGTGTTCCTTATACTTTTCCTAATATTGGTGGTAGACTCTTGAAATGATATAGGAATTAATAATAACACATATGAAAATCATAAAAAATGCGAAAGAAAAATAGCAAGAGTACTCTATAAAATTTTTCCTGGAACAATATCGGCTAAATGTACGTCCTGTGTGTTGCAGTAACATTAAAGTGAGGAATGTATGTTCTATTCTTATAACTATCTTTTACATTTCTTCTATAGTTTCGAATTTATATGCTTTTTTATTTAATAGTACTTTAAACTACTTCGGTAGATAAAGGGTTAAATATTCTCTTTCTATAAATAATTGTATTCTTATGTTAATAATATAACCTTCCTATAAAACCAATAAATCCTTTTGTCGTAAAAATGAAAACGAATGTCATGAAATGTATGCATTCATACATTTTTCTGCAATCATTCATTAACATATTTTACAGTATTATATAATTTAAACAATTTGGTGTAGTACACTGTAAACAAATATTTGCTGCCAGAAATTCACTGTAATTTGAGAAAATATCTGAACTGCATCTGAACGTTTGCAATGTATTCTAAATAACAAATCAAAACAGATTTATCTGAGTAAATATCTTTCCCGATGGTAGCTACATTTCTCTGAAACCCCCGATTTAATATTAGAGCTTCAATTACAAAGCGTTAATACAGTGTGTAATAAAAGTCAAAAATCATTTTTAATTATATTGAAAATTTCTGACCAAACATCTGTCTGAATCTTACAGAACTTAGTTTAAATAGCTCTTTATATTAACTAAAAATTATATACATACTGAACAATGCAGTTAAACTGAGCACGGTATATATATATCAATACAAAAAACCCTTAACGGGTTAAAAGTTTGTGACGCAGCACTGTACTTTATGGCTATAAGAATTAGAAATACGGGTCTTAAAAATAATGATATCTAATTTTCAGTGACGCTTTGATATTAATTAAATTATACATAGATTTTCTTATTTGAATTTGCCTTTTTCTTTTATTTATATTTACAGTGTAAACGTTATTTTCAACATAAAATGATATATAGCATTTACTCATTGATACCTTTCCATTCACATCTCTTATACTATGAAAGCATGTGTTTTAAAAGAAATTATATGAAATTCCAGTAACGCAGTGGTGTTACATTAAATGATTTGTTTTTAAATTTCACTGCATTATTTTGTTTTGCATATTAAAGTATATGTGCACATTGAAATATTGCTTTTAATTTTCAAATACGCTGTCAAATATATCACTTTCATTAAGCTTATATTATGTACTGAAATATATTTGTTTCAATGAATTATTCTATCTTTTGCGTCACGCCATCCAAAACTGAAAAACTTTCACAATTTTTTTCTTTGCAGCACAATATCTATTTGCATGCATTTTCAATTTATTTGAATGAAATGAAACAAAGTAAACATTTTCATATATTTTACTTACAGTTTTGGATGGCGTGATGCAAAAGATAGAATAATTCATTGAAACAAATATATTTCAGTACATAATATAAGCTTAATGAAAGTGATATATTTGACAGCGTATTTGAAAATTAAAAGCAATATTTCAATGTGCACATATACTTTAATATGCATAACAAAATAATTGCAGTGAAATTTAAAAACAAATCATTTAATGTTACACCACTGCGTTACTGGAATTTCATATAATTTCTTTTAAAACACATGCTTTCATAGTATAAGAGATGTGAATGGAAAGGTATCAATGAGTAAATGCTATATATCATTTTATGTTGAAAATAACGTTTACACTGTAAATATAAATAAAAGGAAAAAGCAAATTCAAATAAGAAAATCTATGTATAATTTAATTAATATCAAAGCGTCACTGAAAATTTGATATCATTATTTTTAAGACCCGTATTTCTAATTCTTATAGCCATAAAGTACAGTGCTGCGTCACAAACTTTTAACCCGTTAAGGGTTTTTTGTATTGATATCATTACTTTTTAGGGGTTAATGATCAAAACGTAAAATTAAAGGGGCATGGTAATGAATTATAACACTGTATAAAAAGTGTTGTTTTATAGGTCATACTCGAACAAAATAATAAACTAAATGAAATTTCAAAATTTTATAAAAAGTGATTAAAAAAAAAAAAAAAAAAAAAAACTTTAAGAAAGAATATTTTTTGAGGGATGGAAGCATGCAACATTACAAGGGCATAATATAGTACATCTTAAAAATGACAAAAATTTCTACAAATAAAAAAGTAAATAAAAAAGATTTTTTATTTTATTCAATATTCAATTTCTTATATAGGCCATTGGTTCAACTATTTCTTAGATAGTTCAACAGAAAATTCAAAATAAATGTTTAAAAAAATAATTTGTGTACGAAAGTTTTTGTAAAAAAGTGTTACGAATAAGTTTCTAAAGAGTTTTCACCACATCGATTTTAGTTAGATAAAAATTTAACAAAAATTTTTAAATGGTTAATCGAGTGAACAAAAGATAAATATTTTGTTATTTTTAAATTGTTGATGCATAAAGTAAAACTGTTTAAGGATATGACAGTAATTTTCCAAAATACCTAGCACCATTGGGGTGAGGTTCAGATCCTCCCTTGGAAACTCTGATAACTCTAAAAAAGATGCTTAATCAATTTGAGAGAGATTTTGTTTGGTTTAAAATTAATTCAGCTGGGAAAATAGGACGGGGGTTACCAGTTATCTCACTTAGAAATTTTAATAGGGAAATCGCTTTTTAGAAAAAAATTTCTAAAAAACATGCATTAAAATGTTATGCATCTAGTTTTATTCTATGTGATTAAACATACTGTACATAGTCCCCACATTCTTCCTAGTATTTCGGAATCACTTTAGAATTCCTAAAAATTTTCTGAAACTTAGTGTAGGGATTTTGGACTTTGCCTCATTTTCGAAAATTGGTTTATGGGGGTATAAAGTATATATGAGAGATCTAACTTTAAAATTTTAAATGATAAGGATTTTTTAGCACTTTGAGAAATCTTCTAAATATAATCACTTAAAATATTTCCATCGATACATTTTTAAGGTTGGTTGGTTGTAGGTTTTAAGGCCAATTGACTGCGCTAGGGTCCTAGGCCTATAAGTACATTGCCCCCCGTGAGGTCTTTCTAAGGGGTCGTAGCCCGTGTTTATGCAAGTTTCGGAGAAAAAACACTGAAGGAACGGCTAGGTCGAAGAGTGCGAGATGGGATCGAATCCGGCACTTCCCATCCACCAGCTTTTAAGCGCAGAACCGCTCATGGGGCATTTTTTTAAAGAAGCTAATATATATATATATATATATATATTCTAAAAGTCCCATTTTTCTTTCCAAATCTATAGGAAACGCCTTGAAAGTTTTGAAAACGTAAAAAGCGTGCATATTAAATATGAGTCTAAGTAGAACTTTAAATGAGCTCCTAATCCCCCTCCTATTCGAAATTTTAATGTTTGCCTCCTAAGGTTTCTTCTATCTCAATTCAGCTTCAATTTCTTTTTTTCTCTTTTTCTTTCTTTTCTCTTTCTTTTCTTTTCTTTTTTTTTTTTTTTTAAATAAACCAAACGAGATCAAACGACGTGATCCTGAAATAGGAACATAATGGAGACTATTTTCAGTATATTTAATAAAAAAAAAAAAAAAAAAAAAAAAAAAAAAGAGGCAAAAAAAATTATATTAATTTTTTATTTTTTATTTATTTTGTAGAAGACATTTTGACCATCACTGAGTCCTTATGCCCCCCCTCCCTTCCCCTACTATACACATTTGTTTTATTCTTAACTAAACAAAACTCCGTAAAAATTCTCGTAGACATGTTTTACAGTTTTTAGAAATTCCAAAAATTACTAGATAAAAACAAATTGAATAATTCGTATTGACACTGTTTGGCGAGATTTTGTATGAACTTTGGAAACACACTTTTCTTAAAATCGATGAAATTAAATTAATATAAAAATTCTACAGAACAGTCCTACAGTACAGTTAGTTTTTTATATAATAGAAAATGAGTTTAAATCAGTTTAATTTAAAGTTGTTTTCGTAAAGAATTTGCCTTTACGATTTTTATAATATAATGCAAACTCAAGTTACTGTAACAATGTTTGTGTTAACAGTAATTATTAAGCTACGGAAAATCATTTAATTTAGTATAAGTATTAATCGTTATTATTGTTGGTTTGGCCACGACTTTTAAGTTTTTAAACTGATTAATAGATTAATTTTACAAAGGGAAAACAGTTACATATTATAATTTTACTTAATTTTTTGTGTTTAATTAAAAGCTTAAAATTGCCTCAGTTTACCTCGTAACATTTTTAAGATTTTATGGATATTGTATAGGAAAGTTATATTAAAAAATAAACAAGTACTTACACAAATTTCAGAACGGTATGTTGTACTAAATAATGAATAACAGAGGTTTTTAAAAAATATGTGATAGTAAAAAAAAAAAAAATCCTTTGTAATGGAAATAAACATCCTTGAATCCTATTTGAACATCTATGTCATTTAATCATTTGAATGATATCATTCACCAAAAAAAAATTCCTCAAAATCTTATGCCATATTTTTTAGAATAGTGTGTACAATATTTACAATATTATTATTAATTTCTAATTTAAAAGTTGCAGATGCATGGTAATTTCAATTTTATTTTACATCACTATTATATCTAAGAAATAAATACATACGAGTTAAGGAGGATATTTTTATTTATTTATTTATTTTCCGGAGTAGTTTTAATTGTTATATTCATGCCACCTCCCTACTGTTAAATTTAAGAAAGAAAGAAAGAAACGCGAATAATTTTTTAGGTATAGATTTGATTTAAAAGAGAAAAGTAAATAATAATAGAAAAATCTTTAAAAAGTGAAATTTTTATACTGGTAAATATTTAAGTAGTATAGTTTGTTATGAATTTAATAAAAAAAAAATCTTAATCTATTCAAAATTTTATTAGAGCTTAACATTTTGTAATTTATATATATATATATACTAGAAACTTAATGAGCAAATTAATAATTTTCAAATTCTGTTTTAAGAATTTTTTCAATCCGTAGTTTAAGTGATTTATCACCTAATTTTGAAAGAATTACAAGTATTTGCATATGATTATCATATTATTTGTCATTTTTATGAAAATAAAGAAAAAAAATTTTGTTGTTGCAATCACTTTTTAAAATAAAACCAATTTTGAAAGTTAACAACGTATCAGCATGAAAACAATGTAAATACAATTTTTTTGGATAAACAAATGTCATATAAAATACAAGTACCTGAATAAATAACTCATTTAATATATATATATTAAAGAAAGAAAAATATTTTTTTATATTTTTGTGTTTATTTTTGACGCCAATTCCCGATAGAGGGAGCCAAAACGATTATTTGATATTGAGTATTTCAGATGAAAGAGAAGACTGTATAAGTCCGCGAAACTGCCGCATCACGGTATTTTCAGAGTTAAAAATAGTTCGATTTTCAAACTGAGTTATAAAAAAAACAAGAGTTTTCCGGGGGAAAAGGGAGATGTCAGGCACATCAGATAAAAGCGATTAATATCATATATCTATTAAACAACATTCGCTCGAGCCATATTCGAGAAAAAATTGTACTACGTATAGGCCGTCCATTTATAACTTAAATAAGCTAATTCATATCTCAAAATATATTGCACGCAGAAATGTAGCGATATCAGGGAAGGATCAGACAGAAGGAAAAAGACTATTTTGAAATTATCAGAAAAAAACATCCCATATTTCCTGAGATATTAAGTGTCGGCTTTCAGCGGTTTCTTTGATCTCAAAATAGCTGTATATATGTGTCGCAGTTTTCGTTCGTATTTTCCGCTGAGTGTCGCCGCGTTCGTTTGTTTTTTCGCTTGCGTCACTAGAAAAACTGTCGTTTTTCATGATATATATATATATATATATACCAGTAGCGTATCGTGAATGACGTTTTGGGTATGCTCCACTCGGGCAATTAGAAACAGTACATAAATATGCATATTTAATAATCTTATTGGTTAGTTCGCTTGTTTCGAGAAACAACATAGATAATGACGACATTTCAACAGTCAATCAGAAGAATGAGCTTTTCATGATAACGAGCTGTTTCTAGCCACCCGAATGGAGCATACCCAAAACGCCATTCACGATATATATATATATATATATATGTTTGTATGTATTTATAAATATGTGTGTGTGAGAGAGAAACAATTTAAAATGCACTCCGAGCCGTTTCCAAACATAGCCTAAGTATATCCGTATTATTTTTCTGTGGACATGTAAACGAGCGATAAATATTTGTTAAGCCCTATTTTATATATTTTTTGCATGCTAAGGATGTATGTCAATTTCATTTTGTACAGTTCAGTTTTAATATGTAGTATTGTGCATACCAAAGTTTTTCCCATAAACGTAATGTATTTCAGTAATTTTGTATGTCCCTGTAACTAAAACATGTGTCCTATTTCAATAAAATATTTAAGCATCATTATCATTTGATAGCTAATTAAAGAATAAGTAGATTAGATCGTTTCATGATATTTGATATCACACATAATCATATAAATTACATATTTAGCACAAGACATGTTTGTTTTTATAGCTTATAATTGGTGTTTCAAAAAATAACTACAATTTTTTTTTCTTATTTTTTACCTCGTTATACGTAAGCTTCGTTTTGTATGTCTTTACATGTTTATAAAATTACTCTTACTGGAAAAATTTTAGGTTTCTACTTCTTTAAGTCACTTTTACATCTTGTGATCACTTTATCTAAAAAAAATCCGGTGTGAAACAACCACACGACTTCTATTACCCACTATTACACGTATTATATGCATTTTTTAGAAATAATGTGGTCAGCGAAGACATAAAATTGACCTAGCGAAGTAGACACAAAAGAAATTTTCTATAGGAGAAAGCTAATATATATGTATGTGTGTGTGTGCGTAAAACAGAATTTACATAATAAAATATAAGGGGGGGGATGATATAGTTATTTTTTCAAACACCAATTTCCGAGATCTAAAACTGACCTACCTAATCAGGATGACTGTTATTTTTCCCGTAATAACCACGTAATACATGAGAAAGGATATCTAAAATGGATTTATGTAACAATTTTCAAGAAAATCGTTAGAGCCGTTTTTGAGATACCAACTTTTACCAAAACTTGGCATACTCAATTATTGACCGGAAAACAATAATTACATACAAAAGCATATATAAAAGAGAGTTAATATGGCGAGTTTGAAAATATTCCGTAGAGCCGTTTTTAAAGGAACGCACTTGCGAGACCTGAAATTAAGCTATTTATATAGGGCGCCTATCAATTTTCCTGGACTAACCAACTATATCATTCGAAAGGACATGCGTGTTTATATGGCAACTTTGAAGAAAATCGTTGGAGCCATTTTTGAAATACGGACTTACGGCCCCCACTTCTGGTTTCCGATGTCCCACTTCCGGGTTTTCAATTTTTACCAACATTTGAAAAATTCATCTGTACAGCAGACCTGTCTCGATTCTGAAGTTTTGTAGTTCTATCTTTATTAGTTTAGGAGATATGATAACCAGAAAATTTCGCACATACATACATACATACACACACACACTGACCAATTGCCAAAAACTACTGTTTTGGACTCAGGAGACCTTAAAACGTGTAAATCAAGCGAAAACTCGAATTTGAATTTTTAGACCGAATACAATACTTCCATTAACTACTGTAGTCGGGTAATAGAAGAATACCTGTGATCTGTTGACTAACTTTCTTAATCAAGTGTAGATTCGGACTAACTTGCCTTGTCTGGTAACTGCGGTTGTTGACTAACCTTCCTGGTCAGATAATTATGATTGTCGACTAGCCTTCTTTGTCTGATAATATTAACCTTCCTAGTCTGGAGTAGTGTTTTGGTGACTAGTTCAGCAAGTACACTTTTTAGTTTTGGAGACTAGTTCAGCCAGTACACTTTTCAGTTTTGGTGACTAGTTCAGCAAGTTCACTTTTTAGTTTCGGTGACTAGTTCAGCAAGTACACTTTTCAGTTTTGGAGACTAGTTCTTCAAGTACACTTTTTGGCTAGTCAGCTATTTTGGTTAGTCAATTCTGTATTGTCAGTTGAGCATTTTGCCAGGTCACTGTGACCAACTTATTTTTCTGTGTGCACTCTGAAACGTACTATATCCTTGAAAGTACACTTTATTTAATACACGACTGATTTCAGATTGATTATTAAATCTGCAAGTAAGATTAATTGATTTAAGATTATTTGGTTTAATAGTTCTGGTTTTATAGTTCCGAGGTACCTTGTAGCTCTTCCGAATTCGGATGAACGACTGACTCAATCTGCTCAGCGCCGTCACTAATCAGTTCAGTTGTGCGCATCATTCTCTCTACTCCCCCTCCCCGACATCCTCCGGGGGGGGGGGGGCTGAGCATGGCAGACTGGCAATTCGATTCACTGGTCTCTTGATGATTCCAACTGGCGTTTTCAGAGATACCACTCGAATAATACCGTCATCACCAGGATGGACGTCCAGAATGCGGGCAAGGGTCCAATGTGCTGGCTGAATTGAGGGTTCTAAGACGAGGACTAGTTCTCCAGATAGAGGACTAGTTCTCCATGCAGATGGGTAACACCGCTCTCCCATTTTTCTCTTGACTGGAGAGAAGTAAGATAGGACTTTTGCCAGGTGCTCCAAAAGTGCCTTTTGATCTGTTGGATGAGTTTCCATCTGGAAGAAAAACTGGTACAAAATTGATTAGTTGGGTTAGGCGATTGTTCAGGAAGCTGACGAAGCGGAGCCCCAATTAGGAAGTGTCCTGGTGAAAGTACCAGGAAATTATTGGGCTCGGTGGAAAGTGGTACTAAGGGGCGGGAATTTAAGCAGGCTTCAATATTGGTGAAAATAGTCTCACATTCCTCGAAGGAAAGGCAACTGCCTTTACAAGCCTTAATTAAGTGACGTTTAGCCAATTTAACTGATGATTCCCATAGGCCACCAAAATAGGCCCGTAAGGTGGCATAAAATGCCAATGAATTTGTCTAGTTGCTACATAGTCTTGAATTGTGTTGGTTGTTGAAAGTGTCACGAGTTTCTTCAAATGGGCATGGGCACCAACAAAATTTCGGCCGTTATCGGAGTATATGTCCGTGGGATAGCCACGACGCCCTATGAATCTTTGTAGGGCATATAAAAAATGTTCAGTTGATAAACTAGTGACTAATTCGAGATGAATTGCCTTAGTGCTCATGCAGATGAATAGGCAAATATAGGACTTAAATTTTGTTTTTGTTCGTTTATGTTCAAACTTTGTTTGAATATGGCCTGCATAATCAAGGCCAACATGTTGGAATGGTCGACAAGGGTTGACTCTGGCACTGGGTAAGTCACCCATGATTTGCTGAATGGGGGTCGGTTGGACTTTGGCGCAAGTGACACATTGTCGAAGCTGCTTTTTCACAGTGGATCTCCCATCAGGAATCCAGTAAGACTGGCGAATTAGGCTTAACACTAGTTCGACACCTCCATGCAGACTATACACATGAAAATGTCTGATTATAAGAGAGGTAAAAGGGTGATTTTTAGGCAACAATAACTGATGCCTAGTGTCATGGGGAAGGGTCTTGGCTTTGTCAATTCTACCTCCCACTCTTATTAGATTTTCGAAATCAATAAACACATGGAGAGGTTTTAATTTACTGTTGTTTGCAACGGGTTTGCCGCGCTGCAAAAGGGCGATTTCTGAAGCAAAGGACCTTTGTTGGACAAATTTAATCACACTTTTTTTTGCCTCTGAAATTTCTTGTACTGAGACTGGTCCTTTCAACTTTGTAGGATTTCGACTATTATTAATAAACCTCTTCATAAATGCAATTACACGAAAAAGTTTTGTACTTGAAGAAAATTTTGAAACCAAGTCGTCTATCATGGAGTCATTCATTGGGTTTGACTCTATTAGACTTGGAGTTTTCACAACTGTACATTTGACCGAGGTCGACATTTCTGAATCGTGCTCTGAGACCTGGATCTTTGGCCAATCAGGTCCAGACCACCACAAGGCAAAGGTTTGTAATTTGTATGGTAACAGCCCACGAGTTGCACAGTCAGCTGGGTTGTGTTTGCTTGGTAAGTGCTGCCATGTGGTTGGGTCTGTCAGAGCCGCTATTTTGTTGACTCGGTGTAGGACGTATGTGTTGCCCTTTAAGGGTGGATTTAAGATCCAACTACGGGCGATTGTGGAGTCTGTCCATAGAAGAATTTCCTCCACCGGAGAATCTAGTGAGTTCTGGACGACTGACAAAAGTTCCGATAACAAAACAGCCGCGCATAGCTCCAACCTAGGCAAGGTAATGGGTTTTAAAGGAGCTACACGGGTTTTTAACTGCAATTAATTTAAAAGTTGAGTTCTGTCTGGGACGTATATAAATTACGGCAACATATGCCTTTGTTGACGCATCACAAAATCCCTGTATCTGGTAAATCGATTCGGATTTCAAATCTAAAAATCTGGGTACTGACATGGCCTTAAAGGAGGCAATTTTTTCATAAAATTCGTTCCACCTGTTTTGAATGTCTGGTGGTAAAGGATCATCCCAACCAAGTTTTTTCTTCCAAACATCTTGTAAGAGCAATTCTAAAAAGATAGTGGCAGGGGATAACAGACCCAAAGGGTCGAAGATGCGTGCAATTACGGACAATAATTGTCTTTTTGTTTTACGCTTTCTTCGGTGTTAACTCCAACCTGTAGGGTATCCGATGTTAAATTCCAGTTTAGTCCTAAAATACGTTGGGATTGGTCGGGGTTTAAGGATAATTCTTGATTTGTTGATTTTAAAGTTTCTGGGACCTGAACTAGAGCTTCCACATCATTTGAAGCCCATTTTCGCAGCTTGAAGCCCCCAGCATTGAATAATGCCTGAAGGTCTGTGATCAAAGCTTGAGCGGCTTCGATTGTTTCAGCCCCTCCAAGGAAATCGTCCATATACAGGTTGTTGCGTGCAGCCGGCACAGCTACGGGAAAATTGGGTTCTTCATCGTTTAATAGCTGTCGTATGGTACGCAGGGCTAAAAATGGTGCACAGGCTGTGCCATAAGTAACAGTGTTCAATTGATAAACACGAAGTGGGTCTGACACATTGGCTCTCCAAAATATTCTTTGGAAATTCCTATCATGCTCTGCGACTAGAATTTGCCTGAACATATTCTCGATATCACTCGAGAGGGCAACTTTATTTACTCTGAATCTGATTAAATTGCTGAAAATACTGGACTGAAGTTTTGGCCCTTTATGCAAGTTAGAGTTCAGGGATTTGTCATTTGTAGTTAAGGCCGACGCATTGAACACTACTCGTAGTTTGGTAGTGCTACTATTTTCATTTATAACTCCATGATGGGGCATATAATAATGGGGTTTACTGTTAAGTTCCTCAGCTCTTAGTAGAGTCATATGACCTAAGTCAGAGTATTCACACATAAACTTACAATACTCCCTTTTGAGATTAGGGTTCTGAACAAATCGATTTTCTAGTTTTTTAAACATTTTTAGTGCACAGTTGGCACTTTCACCAACTCTATCTCATCATGGAGGGGTAATTTCACAACATAGCGACCTTCGGGGTTGCTCTTGGTGGAAGTTTTGTACAGTTCCTCTGCCGGATCGGCGTCGTCATTACCACCCTTAGAAGATATTATGGGATCACTGTTGAAAAATTCGTTTAAATTCAAACACTGAACAGAGGACCTATCATTAGATTCTGGCTCCATTCCATCCCTTGAGAGGGGGCCACTTAGTAAGTAACCAAGTGAACTGGGAATAGCAGAGGGTTCTCCTGGCCTTCCATGTATGGCCTTCCATGTATTCCAAATTAATGAGGGAAAAAGGTCTGCACCCAGCAGTACCTCTATATGTTGTGGCTTGAAGAAATTCATATCGGCTAACTGAAGATTTTTTGTATGTGGCTAAGACGTCGTCCTCACCCGGAAATTTGGCAGAGGGGTAGTAACCCTATTTACTACTAGCGCTTTGAAGTTCCTATACTCGTTAGCGAAATATGGCGAGAATGAGAATTCCGTAAAATTCAAAACAGTTTCTGCGGATAGACCGTTTATGCCTACAAGTCGATGAGAAGTGCCAAACAAAGGCAAATTTAGCTTCTCAACGCACTCCTTTGTTATGAGACTATTTTGTGAAGCACTATCAACTAACGCCCGACATTGAATAATTTTGCCGTTAGGTGATCTAACCTTTATAAGAGCGGTAGACAGCAACACGTTTTGGTTATTAAAATTTGCATTAGATTGTGAACTATTGGACACCGACGTAGTAACAAGGCCGCCTCCCTGATCTGCAGAATTCTGTGCATAAATGTGCAGAAGAGTGTGATGTGAACCTGCACATACTTTACATTTAATATTAATTCTACATTGACGCACTTGAAGGTTAGTTCGCAAACAATTTTCGCACAGTGATTTTGATTTAACTGAGTCCCATCGCTCTTGAACAGTAATTCTATTGAATTTGGGACATTTAAACAATAAATAGATGGAATGGTTTAGAACCACAATGTATTTAGAAATGTTGGGAGGTCACGTAGAGACAATATCCTCAGATTACCGAGATATGCATAAATTTCAATCATACAGAGTAATTCACTGCTATTCAGTCACATGCGAATTCGGTATGACTTAGACAATAGTATCGGAACAATGCGACACCCCATGTGTCCAAAATTGCTAACAAGTAGCTAAGTATAATATTTTGAGTTCAGTATCACCCGTTGGCCACCAAAATCCACCAGATAAACGTCATTGAGCATATATGTAAAACTTTACACTGTTCTATACAACATAGACCTCTATGACATGGTACTCATTCATAATTGTTTCTACTCTACAAAATTTTCATGGTGTGCTTTGTTTTCAGAATACTTTCTCGGATTAATGGAGATATACAATGTCATATTACGCAGCTATATGGTCTCTACGGAAACTTAGGATAATAGGCTGTATACTAGTGCTATTTTACTTTAATTTAATTGTTTTGTAAAGTTGTATGAAGAAAATGGTTTATTTTTACTCGCAGAAATTTATTCTCTTTAGTATTAATAAAATATAGCTTTATCCTATTTTAAACATTTTAAAACAACAACATATAAAAATAAATGGTTAAGAAATTAGTCATTGGTCATCCCGTACACATGGAATTTAAAGAGCATATCATAAAAAATATACAATAAATAAAGAAATAAAGAATGACAAAAGAACTTGATATTGTGCACATTTTTTTTTTAATCATTTACTCCGAATATTTTTACATTACCTGCAAAATTACTCCCAATAAAAACAATCAAAAATACCATTTTTTGCATTTTAATGATAAAGAGTTACACTAAAAAGCAAGAAATTTTGTAAAAGCATTACATAAAATGCCACTCGGAAAAAAAAATCGTGTGAAATATATTTTCTTAAATATTAATTGTTATAATATATTCATTTGTATTTTAAAAAGATTCGCTTTATCATTTAAATACATTATTACAATCTTCTTATTTTTTCATTCATGGTGAAATGTGTTAAAAAAAAAAAAAAAAAAAAAAAAAAGAAAAAAAAAACCGCTTTTAAGGCTTGTTGAGAGTTGGAACTTTTATTGGATTAAAAGCTTTTACAAACTTCTTTACATTTAAGTGAATGTCCTTCATAAGGATTAGCCTTTCTTTCTTTATTACATTTTATGTATAAAATTATGTATAAAATTTGAAATTAAAAAAATTATAACTGTATCCTTCGTAAAAGAATGTTATAAACCTGCAAACTGTTTCACAGTTGTATAAATACTTTTCTTACTTACAATATTATATCATCATATAATGAAAAGAGTACATACTTCAGTAATCTGATTTCCTCTGGCGGTGAATTCGTAATAAAATAATGCTTAATTTATTTAAATTTTATATTAATCTGAATTTCTATTTATAACTTTTAATTTATCTGATAACACATTAAACTATGATGTAATTTAAATTAGTGAGATTATTGTATAATAATACGTTTAATTAGGTTTAAAATGGGTTATGTAGTTAAATTTAAACTTGTACTTACTTTGTAATATTGGAATATGTATATTGAAAATGATCTACATTTGAATGATTTAAGATAACATTTTAAATTAAGACAACATTTTATTTTCTTAAACAGCATTTGAAAGTATTCGTAGATTCTCACTTATATTAAGTATGCATTTTCTGCTGCTATATAATTTATTTTTTAACCGACTCTAAAAATGTTAACTTTAGCGATTTGATAATATGAATTTTTCATTTTGAATACTTAGACAGAATTTTTACATAAAAGCTTTAATTTTAGTGAATAGTGAATTTAGTGATTTTGGGACTTTTTGCATAGAAGCAAATTTAGTGATAGGAATTGTTATCTTAATATGAAATTTAGTAGAAAATTCAATTCATAATTTTTTTCCACTTGCTTAATTTATTCAGTCTTAAAATTATTTACATTGATCACAGTTTGATCTTGTACTTTGAGGAGAAGAGAACACCTAGGATTAATTACGCTCTTTTAATAGACATATCAGACAAAAAAACAGCCTTTACAATGTACTATAAGTACATGGGATTGAACTCTTGATAATTTATGGAATTAAAACTGCTTAAGCGTTGCACTTAAAGTTAGTAGTTACTCATTGAGAAAATTCAGTTTCACAATAACTTTAATTGTGCAGCAAAATTCTGGAGTATTTTTATAGATCTCGTTATGCACAGTACCTTGATAATATTTTATTATATGCATATCTTCAAATAATGTCCTATGTAGGACGAGTCAAAATGTCAGAGCAATTAAAAAAATAAATAAAATAAAATAAACGAGGATAGAAAATAATACATCTAGTTTGGAGTTTTACTGCAAACGCACCTAAGAATATAGTAGATTCTGCGAATCAGCTAAGCTCAGCTATGATAACCCGATTTTTCTCTTTATGAGTTCAGGTATTGGAATCGTCTCCTGATGTTTTTGAATAGGCTAAGATTTTCAACTGAATAAATTTTTATATAAAGTAAGATTTAGAGTTCTGAAGAGTTGGTGTTGGTGTTAGGGATTAAGGCCGATTGACAACACTGGGGTCCTAGGCCTGAGGGGGAGTGCCTTCCGTGGAGGTCTTTCTAAGGGATCCTAGCCCGTATTTACGCACGTTTCGGAGGAAACCACGGAAAACTCCGAACGGCTAGGCCGACGAGCGCGACCGGGGATCGAACCCGGCACCTCACGTCTACCAGCTTTGAGCGCAGAACCGCTCGGCCGCTGGTGGGCGAGTTCTGAAGAGAGATTTTGTAAGAGAGTTCTATATTTAGTGAAGAATGTGGACATATAAATGTTAATGTTATGTTTACATATTAAAAATAATAGGAAAACTATTATAAATGGAGACAGGAGAATATCCACGTTAAAATTCATCAAAAGGGAAATTTAATTACAGCCCACTACAATTACAATGCACAGTTTAAAGTAATATAGATGTATTAAAAATAGGAAATCAAATACAATTCAACATCTATGTTTCAAGGACTGTGTTAAAATTATAGAGAAGTTATGATTGGGCATTGTTACGAGAGCAGACTCCCTATTATCTGCGAGCAGATTTCGACGTTATGGATTACCCTCGGGCAGTGTTGGGCATAATTGATTAAAAAGTAATTGAATTACAATTAAATTATAATTATGATTTTTTTTTTTTTTTTTTTTTTGTCTATCTATTAACAAGAAATTGATTACAAATAAATTGAATAAGTAATTTAATTTATTTGTAATCAATTATTTGTTAATTTATTGACAGTAAAATAATTATAATTGTAATTTAATCGTAATTCAATTGTAATTCAATTATTTTTTAATCAATTATGCCCAACACTGCCCTCGGGTATGTTCGGAAAGGAAAAAAAAAAAGTATTTTATCTTTGTTTAATTATTAAATTTCTCTCACTTTTTTTCTTTTTCATAGATTAAAAAAAATATCATAAATGGTTATTTTATTTTTCTTCATTTTACTTACACAAGGTATGACATCAAATAATATCTTATACGGCGGCCGCTGCACAAATAACTTTTATTTATAGTAGATAAAAGTTTATATGGCATTAAGTAATGCATATTATTAAATGACAGGACAGCAAAAATTTATGTGCTGCATAAGGATTGAGAGAAAATGTATAATATAAACGTATGCTTAATCGTGTACAATAATAAGAAAAAACAACCCAAATAAGAACAAAATTATAAAAAATGGCAAAGTAAATTTTGAAATTTTAATTCAGTCTGGAAGTTAAATAGAATATTTTCAAGGAAGTAATGGAACTTTATGAAAAAAAAAAAAAAAAAAAAAACTTCAATGAAATTGTATGAAATAACATATTGTTAAGAAAAATGTTTTTTAAATCAAATATACTTTAAAAAAAAAATATTCTTAGACAAACTATTTCAGCAAGCAATTAATGTCAAGATTTCCCCATTAAAATTAATATACGTATATATATATATATATATATATATATATATTTACCTTTAATATTCCATGTAATAAAAAATTACCTTCTTCTAACTATTAAGTATAAGAATAAACATTTCATAATTGAAATTTCTGCTTTATATGAACACATTTTATTAAAAGCACAATTACTTAAATTTCCTTTTAAAATTTTTGTTTTACGACATTTTTATTGAATATCTTAATTTTATTAAACAAGAATTTTTTAAATATATATTAAAACAAACAATTACGTATAAAGGAAACAAATAAGTATTTTTCAATATTCAAAAGTTCAACCAATCAAATAATTTTTTAAATAAAGGAAAGTAGTGAAAAACTATATAATGCAAATATATTCTTTTATAACTTACTTAGTATAAAACGCAAGAATTCCTTTAAAACCTAGATGACTTAAAACTTCGTATGTGCACAAGAGGAAATTACATTTCTTATAGATATAAGGAAACATTTTTTTTTTTTTTTTTTTAAAAAAAGGTTTTGTCAAGAAGGTAAAGGATTTTAAATTAACTTTAACTACAAACCATTACTTTAAAGAAACGAAAAAGTACCATGTTATTTTTTCATTGTACATATCCTAAATGAAGATTTAACGAGCTTTAAATTTTCATTATTTTATTTACAACCTGTACAACTAAAATTACATGTCCTTAAATATTTCACATCTAATTAAAGACGTCAAAACCATCACTTATTCAAATCTTAATATTCTTAGTATATTGAGAATAATTAATTTAACTTCATTGTAGTTATTTTCCGAGTTCTTCTTGAAAACGTACTGAATAATTTTTATGTTTCGAAATTTCGATATCTTAAACTCAATTTCTGAATTTACTTTGATCGTTAAAAAATGTTTTAATATTAAGTTACCTCATAGGTATGAATTTCTATGTACCAGAATTTTGTAAATATGTAGTGTTTTGGTAAGACACATATATTGAATAAAGTAGTTATTGGAGGTTAAATTTTTTTAAATACATATGCATTTTATAGAAGGACTAGCAGGCTACGTCCGCTTTGCTGGTCGCTATTTTTTAAATGAACTCTATTTTTATTTTTTCACCCTTCCGTCCCTCCCCCTTCCCGCCCCTCCTAATAACTGTACACTTTCGAAAATATCCCCATTCGACTTGCAGGCCTCTAAAATCTATCTGTACCAATTTTGAACGCCCTAACTGTATTTGTATTTGTTTTTGCCCCATAGCCCCTCTTCCCGCCCCTCCACATAATTTTACAAAATTGAAAATATCCGAAATCGATTTGTAGTTATCGAAAACCTCTATGTACCAACTTTGAACGGTATAACTCTATTTTTATTTTTTTGCCCCCCCCTTCCCGCCCCTCCTAATAACTTTACACTTTTGAAAATATCCTCATTCGACTTGCAGGTCTTTAAAACCTATCTGTACCAATTTTGAACGGCCTAACTGTATTTCTATTTGTTTTTGTCCCATAGCCCCCCCCCCCTTATCGGCCCACCCCCTTCCCATTCCTCCTAATAATTTTACAAATTTGAAAATATCCGCAATTGATTTGTCGAAATCGAAAACCTCAATGTACCACTTTTGAACGATCTAACTGTACTTTTATATTTTTGCCCCTCCCCCTCCACCCTTTCCCGCCCCTCCTAATAACTTTCACACTTTCGAAAGTATCCCCATTCGAGTTGCAGGCCTTTGAAACCTATCTGTACCAATTTTGAAAGGCCTAAATGTATTTCTATTTGTTTTAGCCCCATAACACTCCCTTTACCACCCCTTGTGGGGGCTGAATTTCTAATATTTGTATTAGCTATATTTTAGAGCAAAAATTTCACGAATATCTGTTTTTTTGTGTGAGATATATAGGATTATGTACAATAACGTTTTACGCATGTGAAATCACGTTTAGCCCAATCAGCCCCCCCCCCTTCCGGGAACCGAATTTCTAAATTTCCAGAAATTAGTTTTTAGACATTTGTGTTAGCTATATTTTAAAGAAAAAATTTTACGGATATCTGTTTTTTGTTTGAGACATGAAAGATTTTGTGTAATCACGTTTTGTCCCCCCCCCTCCCCTTGGGGGGCGAATTTTGTGAAATCACTTCTTAGTAGATGCCTACATCATAGAGGAAACATTGTCACAAAATTTCATGTTTCTAGGTCCAGGAGTTTGGTAGGCGATGATGAATCACCCCCTTACTTACTCACTCACTCAGGACGAACGATTTTATATATATAGGTAATTGGAAAATATAAAAACAACTATAGTATTACTTATTTTTTAATTATTCATAGCATGTTACTCCTGTAATATTTTAGTTAGTTTGTTCCTCTTTCTAATACTTTTTAAACATCTGTACCTATTTATTGGTTGCCAAAAAAAAGAAAAGAGAAAAAAAAAAAAAAAAAAAAAAAAAAAGTTGCTTAATAACACTGGTTAAGAAATCTCAAATGAAAATTACAATAGTACAACTAGTAATACTAGATAATTGGACGAAAGAAACATTATTACAGATAAAACCATATACAAAGTGAGATATGTCATATTAAAAATTATTTTCAATCAATCAATTATTTAATTAGTATTAAATGTTAAATAATGTTTAAGGTATGAATCTGTATGTTATATTTCATTGGAGAATTTGTAGCGTTATTTTATTTTATTTTATTTTATTTATTTATTTATTTTTGAAAATTGCATAATAAAATAATTTTGATTTTTTTATGTAAAAAAAAAAAAAAAAAAAAAAAAAAAAAACAATTAAATAAATAAAATAATAATAACGATTAAAATTTAAGAAAGGCATTTGATTTATTCAAACAAACAATTGGAAAAGATAAAACGAGCGATCATTATAACGAAACACATATTACTTATTCATAAATTATACATAAAGATGCATTTCTTAATTTTTAAGTTAGTTTTTTCCTCTTTCTAATATTTACTGGACGTCCGTACTTTTTAAAAGTATCAGCTGGGGGCGTCCATTAATTACGTGAGGTGTTCAGAGGGGGGGGGGGGGGAGGGGGTCGAACCGAATCTCATCCAATTTCACGTGGGGGAGGGGGGGGGGGTCTCGGCAAATATCATGTAATTTTCCCCCACAAAAAACTGTGTAAAATTGCGAGAAAATTGAGTTAAATTGAAGTTAAATTGTTTCTTGACTTAGATATGGCAAGATCTGAAACGCTAATATTTATCGTGGCTATCAGGACACCGCGAAGCAGCCAGCCCGTATAGCCTTTCAATTGTTTTAGGCGCCAAGGCCAGCCACACGCACGAAATCTCACCAGGGAGGAGGGGGAAGTCAAAAAATCGTCAAAACCACCTTATGTAATTGATGGACGTAATTAGGTAATAAATAAGAACATATTTCTTTTGTAATTCAAAGAATAATTAAGGAGACTATAGAAAAAATATTCTAATATAAATTAAGATGTGTAATATTTAAAATTGTTTCCAACCAATGGATTATTTAATGAACATTTTACATACATGCGTTTTACATACATATACAACATCCTCGGAATACATAGACATCGGTTTTAATTCCTTCAACGATTTTAGACATTAAATTGCATATTTCAAGAGTTTCGATATTCGAGGTATAAATGTTTTTGTAAAATAATTGTTTTTATGATTTTTTGTAGCAGGTTTCTATGACTAAAAAAGCTGAAATATTTTATAACTAAAACATCTTTTTTCAAAAATCAGAAGTATTATCATCTGTGACTTTTCTATTATTATATTTTCCCCCCATTATTTTATTATTCCTTTTTTTTTTTTTTTTAATATCTTTTTTATTATAATTTATTCAAAATTAGATTTCATTCGGGGGTAAAATTATATTAGAAAATTAATATTATACTGAATACTGTAATATTCAATATTAAATATTCAATAAATCTTCTATACTACAATATCTGAACTTCTCTAATGCGAGTAACATTGATAAACAATGAACAAAGAGATATTGTTCTGCATTGCAAATAACTATAATACATCCATAGATCCATGACAATAGTGTTTTCATTCATTACTTGTTGATTAGAAATGATATTATTAGATCAAAGTTTTCGTTCGTTATATTTTAATATTCTCAAAAATTATATTAAAATGATTAATTAACTGTAGAATATAGCGCGACATGGAAGGGAATTTTCAAAATTGAATACATTTGAGGTAGATTTGATCTTTCAATCAGCTTTTATTTTCTTCTTTAGATAAAAAGATTCTCCCTTAGTGTTATTATCCTTACAAATAATTATTAATTTCAGTATCTCGTGTGAAATATTTAAGATATACAATGCCAAACTTAAAATGTGTTCATTAAAAAGGACATTTGGCGTTTGATAACTAAAACCAGAAAAAATCTTTAACGTCTTGAACGCCAAATAGGAAAACTGAATAGCAGACAGTTGTTTCTGTAGCATTTCGTTTACAGTTTTCAGTGCATAAAGAAATGAGAGAGAAGTGTTCCTATATATACGAAAGGAATTATCTTCTGATCAACCAATATAATTACGCGTTATGTGAGTTAAATGTGGAATAGAAACTCAAAAATCGTTGTTCTAGAAAATGTGAAAGAAACTAATGTGGACTGAATGTAAATTTTCTAACACTCAGACAAATGGGTTAGAGAGAAACCATTATTAACAATATTTTATAGAGATAAAAAGCTTCAAAGGAATACTGTTCGTGAGTACATTTGGGCCTGCAAATTATTTTAGAAATTGCTGACTTGAAGGTAATATAGTTTTCAAACAATATGATTTAATTTTTTTTTTTTTTTTCGCATTTTAATAAATTAACATTTTTTTTAGTCAAAAGAGCCTACAGATATGTATAATTCTTGGTGTATGTACAGTATTTCCCGCCAATGCCGTTTATCATACACCGGTCAAATTAAATGGAGACTTAAATTCCGTATAAAAAATATACATCAGTTACGTCCGTAATTAAGCTACCAAGAAATCGGCAATTTCTAAAGATTGCTGGGAAAAATGCGTAATTTTTAATTTGATTAAGCTGAAATAACTTGCAGACCCAGATCTACTCACCAACTCGATTTCTTTGAAGCGTTTTACATCTATACGAATCTTAAAGATATTGTTAATTGAAATTTCGCCATACCACATTTGTCTGATAGCACTACGCTGAAAAGGAAAAAAAGAAACAAAATGGAGCCCTGATACTATTTCTGCTGATTCTTATGTAAAATGACCTCCTGAATCCGAATATGATCCCCAATTTGCTACATCACCCCCCGTTTTATCAGGACGTCACCTCGTCTCCAAATTTTTATCACTCTTCGGTAATTTTATTGACATGAATTTGATTTGGAGAATGAAAAATAATTATTATTTTAAGTCTCAATATATATATATATATACATAATGTATAATAAGTGATAATAATAATTGATTAATAAAACATAATAAATGCTACTTATAATTTCAGTGATAAATAATCCCCCTTAAATCTTCCCCTTGCTGCAAATGTTCCTGTTATAGAGTTTTTCACCTCTGTAGGTCCCCAGAAGATATTTAACAGTTAAAATATTTCGTTTCTCCACTATAAATCAAATTTACAGCCATAAAATTACCGAAAAGTGGTAAAAATAGGCGGGGGGGGGTCCTCAAAATGGTGGATGATAGGGCAAAATGTCCATCATATTCGGATTCAGGAGGTCATTTTACACGATAATTTGCAAAAATGGTGTTGGGAGCAATTTTCACGCCGAGCAGTGTAGTTGAAATTTTTACATTCAACCCAAATATTCATAACATTTTCTAATTTTTTTTTTTTTTTTTTTTTTTTTTCACATTTACCATTTCTCAGTTTCCTATTGTTCATCACTCCACATTTAACGTAATTGTATTGGTTGATCAGAATCCGATTTATTTCATTTCTATAGCAGCACTTCTCTTTCACTACTTCTGAAGAAGATACGCTAAATGCTACCAAAACAACTGATTGTTATTCAGTTTATGTTGTAAAAGAATACCTTTATACTTTTATACGAAAAATATCTTAATGGTCCTGTCATTATTAATCATATATGAAAAAAAAAAAAAAAAAACTCTGATTATATGCGTGTGGGCTTTGTGGGAACTCTTTTATGTAAATCAATTAGGCTTTTCTTGCATCGTTGGTAACCATTTCATCAGCAATTGTATATAACTTTGCTCGTATAGCATTGCATACTCTGCCTACACGGAGAAAAAATATATATATACCATATTTACAATAATTTTTGCATATTTTTATGTAAAAAAACTTTATATATGTGTGTATGTGTGTGTGTGTGTGTGATGAAAATAAGAAATAAAAAAGAATGCATTTCATTCCTGTATAAAAGTTTTTAATTTTATAAAGAATAATTTTTAAGTTTTTCAAAAATATATTCAATTTTTTTTTATTAAATTTCTATATGAAAAAGACGCTAATAGTAAATTTGGAATAGACCTATTATTTTTAATTAACTAAAACGAAAACCTTTATACTTTAGAAATATGAATTCCGGTTAAATATTACGTTATGAAATAAAATAATACATATTTATTGTGACACGTAATTAAAAAAAGTAGATTAAAAGACAGAATATATATATATATAGTTATATATATTAAAAGCTTTCCTTAATGATCTTTTTAATATTTTCAGCATTTTATTTTGAAAATATATATTTTTTTTTTTTTTTTTTTTTTTTACTTTTATTAGAAAATATTTCTATTATAAATATTTAATTATGATGCAAAAAAATTTCTTTTTACAATATGGAATTGTTTAATGTCCCGATACATCTATTTGTAGAATTTCTTTTTCTATTAGTGCAATAGGCAGTATTCATTCGGGGGAAAAAAAAGGCCAGCGCTTTCAATAATTTTGTTTAGTTCTTTCTTTTTAAACTAGCTTTTTTTTTAAAAAAAAAAAAAAAAAAAAAAAAAAAAACATATATCTCGATAACGGAACAACATTTAAAAGACTAATTGCGCATTAAAATTACTCAATCCATAACAAGGACAAAATAAATGGCTAGACCGGTAATTACAGGATTCAGAATGTGCTCCACTAAGGAAAAAAAAAATCCTCCGCCAAAGAATGACGTCATTAAAGCGAGATAATGGACAGCGACTGTTCTTAAATGCATACATTTATCTTCTACTTAACAACTCTCAGATGCTGCAATTATCGCAAAATTGATATAGAAAATACTTAAATAAATTTGTTATACAAAAATCATTTTTTTGATAATTATTAAAAATTTAATTGCATTAAAAATTAGTAAGATCTAAAATATGACTTCAGTAGATTATCTAAAAAAAAGTAAATGAATAAATTGTGAAATGTAATAGAAATTTTCACCAATAGAATATAATTAAATATAAAATGCAGCATGAATTTATTTCATTTTATTTTGGCGCACTCGGTAGAGCATTGAGACTTGCATATATAAATATTATACGCTGCTTAAATGTGCTGTTATTTATTGACATGCAACTGAAAACGATCAGTCAGGTAAGTAAAAAATGAATTATCACTTACTTTGCGTACTGTACAGTAGGACTGAGCGATACATCGATACATCGAGAAACATTGATTTAAAGCATGCAATTTGAAACCGATAACGAAATCTTTCAGTTGGCGATATATCGCAAATGCCACGATTATCAGGAACTCAGCTGTGAACGTACTGCGAGCGACCATATCAGTTTCCGTGAGCCCAACTTTTCATCCCGTGACAGGCGGTATTCGTTGATACAGTCGGTAACAAAAGTGTCCGAACTCTAGCAAAAATTCCTGCATTAAAAAATAATACGCTTAATACAGTTTTGCTAAATAAATCCTTGTCGAATCCCGCTCTTAGACTGACTAAAAACAGGATTCGACAAGGATTTATTTAACAAAACAGTATAAAGTGTATTTTTTTTTATATAAAAGAATTTTTGCTAGTGTTCGGACACTTTTGTTACTGGCTGTACGAAGGAGAGTGGATGATACACGTATAAATCATGCGTGATATTAGACATTGGTTTCATCTGAAATCGCTACTCGCAGCTACGATCTGAATATTCGTTATCGCCTTTTATGATCATGATATTGCTTTATTAGGAATCGGTTATCATAGCTGGGCAATAACGCATGCGTGATATCAGACTCTGATACGACTGACAAGGAAACATTCCAAAGGTGTCGTCTTCAAAAAATATTGAAAAAAAAAATGTGATTCTACTCTTCATAAAACACCAGAAAGTGAAAGAATTGTCGGCTGAAATGTATTACAGTGACCACAAAAAAATATCAAAATTAAGCATATTTGGCAATTTCACACTGTTAGGTGACTGACTTTGAGTACTTGCGAAGAAGCAAAACTCGGTTCTGATCATACACGACAATCTCGGTGTTAGCGAACTTATCGCCTAACAGCGCTAAATCGCCAAAAATGATTAATTTTGATAATTTTTTGTGGTTGCTGAAAGTCATTTCAGCCGTTAATTTTTTCACTTTCTGGTGTTTCATGAAGAGTACAATCGCATATAATTTTTTTGAAGACGACACCTTTTGAATGTTTCCTTGTGAAACACTACGTGATAGTCAACCGATCTCTTTATTCGCTGCTACGATATGAATATTCATTGTCGCCATTACAATATTAATACAAAACTATTATTGCCTATAAATACAATAAACAATAGTTGATGTAATTAATTTTATTAAGAAATAGCTGAATAATTTCGTCATATATTTACATCCATATTTGTCTAAAAAAAATATTCTCTTTTAACATTCTGTTTTTTTTTTTTTTTTTTTTTTTAGGATTTTAACTGTTTTGATTTAAATAATTTTTTAAGAGCTTTTTAATCAATTTATACTGAATTTGTTTTTAATATTTTAACAATTATTTAATTTTTTTTTTCAAATAATAGGGGTTCTGCCCCCTGCTCGTTCCGCTCACCAACCCCCGAGGGAGGCTTCGCCTCCCCCCGACTCACTTTACTTAATAACACACGCAGAGCTCTGCCCCCCCCCCCTATTCGCTGCTTTCTTTCACTGAAAAGGAATATTAATAGTACATATTACAAGAAAAAAGCAAAAAACTATTATGGAAATCCTCATATTCAATGTCAAATATATATATATATATATATATTAATAGAAAGAATTCATAATATCTAGACCATTTTGCATTACATCTTTAGCATATAACCCTTTTTATTTCTTTTTTACAACCTAGATCCCGACCGCGGTACCCCAGTCTGTACTGCGCCGAGCTCGCAATTGGAAGATTACAAGTTCGGTTCTCGAGCCGGCCAAAGACCGTCGTGTGCACTAATGGTGGCTGGTGCACGTAAAATATGTCGTGGCTGCAATATCCTCCATGTTCCCATCAAAATTATACCTCTGGGGCCACCGAAGCTGGGGAGCCATACCCTTCGTGTAGGACCAAAAGTGTGGTGGCATGTCTCCAGAACTTCCGTAGGGGTGCGTCCTAGACCGTCGCCAATTATCCATAGCGCAGTAATGGTGCGTCGTCAAACACAACATACCTAATTTTCTATCTACCTACAACCATGGATATTATTTTAATTTTCTAAAAGCAGAAAACAAAGTTGATATTTATTTTCTTTCTTTTTTACATCCATGGTTTCGGGACGCGGTACCCTAGTCGGTAAAGCACCGAGCTCGTAATTGGAAGATTACCAATTCGATACTTGAGCCGGCCAAAGACCGTCGTGCACACTAATGGTGGCTGGTGTACATAAAATCTGTCGTGGCCGCAAAGTTCTCCATGTACCCATCCACACTATAACACTGGGGATCATCAAGCGGGGGAGAGGGAGGATACCCTCCATAAACGATCAAAATTGTGATGTCATGTCTCCGGTACATCTATAGGGGTGCGTCCCAGATTGTCGCCAATTACTCATAGCGCAGTAATGTTGCGACTATAAATCCAACCTACATACCTACCTACCTGCGTACAACTATGGATCATATTTTAATTTTCTCGTGTAAAATGACTTCATGGCAGAAGAACAACGTCACGGGGAGAAACTTTTTCAAAATGGCAAATGGAGTACCTTCATAAACTTGTCGTTTTTAGTTAATAACTTCTTTAATTAAATTGATAGAAATTTCTAAGCAGCTGAAATGTCTGCCTTGGAATATTCGGAACACATTGATATCTCTCATGACGCGAAGGACCCTGACCTCGGTTAAAAAATGCTGCAGCAGACAAAAAAAAAAAAAAAAAAAAAAATTGATGCCAATGACAGCAACTTTTTTTTAATATATAGAGATTTTGTTACATCTGAACAATACAACGAAAATTTGGTGTTATTTTCTTTTATATTTTTATTTCGTTAAACAAACTAAAGCAATTTCTTTACTCAGGTTACTGACTGTTTTCCACTGTGAATCTAATTTCAGAGGAGCGCCTCTATTTTAGAAGTCTTAATATTATATAATATAATATATATATATAAAAGAGTAAACTCGCTGATACTCTGACCACTGACTCAACATAGCCGTGGCGATTCTATGGGCGATAAATTTGCAAATTTTTGTGAGCACGTTGGATTTAGGACCCTGACGCCCACTAAGACGGGATTTTGCGAAATACCCCCCCCCCCAATTCCCCCTTGTGGAGTGGGGGGGACAGAAGGCAAAATCACCTTTATAAGCATAACTCGGTTCCAAATTGCTTCACGGTGAAGAAATTGCTGAGGGAGGTTACCGAAAAAGAATGATATAATGTACACACGCACACCCAAAGAAAAGCACATACGCAAACACAAACGGGCCCTGATTAGCTTCATGTTAGGCCCCGGGGAACTCATGTTTTCGTGGTGCCGCCTCCCTCTCGCTCTGTGCACCAGTCAGCGTAATCAGCATATATATACCTGTTTATAGGACTAATATGGCAGAAATTGCATTATATGACACCATCTTTTCCCATTTTTTGGCATAAAAGGTAAAATGGTATTTTTAGGGCCAGATATTATGGCCTTCTGCTACTCAGGTCACTGCCCTGCATGCCTGATGTTAATCGGCCCTTGCACGCGAATCTTTCTTCTACATTTTCCTATACAAATATTCACTCAAAACGAATAAGTTTATTAAAACTTAAAAAAAAAAAAAGGAACAATCGATAACTTTTATTTAAATTATCACAGATCAATAGTTCAATTATTCGTTTTAAAGATATTGACGAAATTTTTTAAAAAGTGCCCATATCGAAAATTTGCACCCCAGGAGGAAAGCGTTGCTCCTGTGTGTCCATTTTTTTCCCTACTTGATTCTTACTTTTATAAACAATTCTTTTTAATTTCATAATGCTTCATTAAAAATAATTCTGATTGTGTATGATTATAAGAAATTTTGGTCTATACCACCAAGTTAAGAACTTATAAAAATCCGGATGGTAACGCCACCTGTTGGAAGATTTTCACCAAAATGCAATAGGTATTATTTTATGTCATGGTACAACTGCATATAAATTTACATGTAATTCTGTGCAGTGTAATAGTTCCTGAAATACAACTGGAACAATCTTTTCCTCACACAGAGATAGACATTTTCTAAAAATGGTCAGTCATGTTCTAGATATCTGAAAACATGTAAATCCATCAAAAACTGGAAGTTGAAAATTTTTATGAGTCCAATACTTCCTTCTGTTGAATACAGAAGATCTACTTTCTATCTTGTTTGTTTACACTGGCGGCTTTGAACGAAAATTAATCTAATAATTCTCAGAAAATTCGAAAATAAATCCTAAATTAAAAGTATTCTCTAATATTAAACTGCGTAATACGATTCCATTATTTCTTACAGGTTTTTATAGAACTTGGTTGATATAACATATTTTAAGGTTTCGAACTTTTTTGACGTGAACTATTCAGCTTAAGCATGCTCAAAAAATAAATTTTGATGTAGTTTTATTGGAATAAATGATATTTTTTCCATGTAAAAATGTAATGTAGGAGTTTAATTTTACTTTAAAATTTATAATATCGAGTTTCAAGTAGGTTATAAATATACGAAAAATGGAAATTTCCGAAATTTGTAATTTAAATAGAGGATATTCATTATAGAAAAAAAACTGGGTATACGTTATAACAATAACCATGACATACACACATACGCGCGAACGAAACCTTATAATAACAATTTTATCTAAATTAAATGCGCATGGCTGTTAGCGTTACCCGAGAAACACCACGTGGAGGTCGCCATGCGTCGTTTCTCGTGGGGAGTTTTGATAAGGCAAGACCCCTTGCCTACTGCCAGCAAGCATACCGAGGTAATTTAGTCTTTCACACTACGAATGCGACAACAACAACATATTTTCAGAAAATTCGTCAATTTTTGGAATTTCCTTTTTTTTTATGATGTTGTGGAGAAACAGAAACTGGTTTATTTTCAATAACCGTTTTCACTGTCTGAGAAAGAACTGATTCCTTTTCGATTTGAAACGGAGGTTCGTCAGTAGAATTATCAGGCAGTGCAGTAGAAACTGTTTCTTTTTCATCGAGTGTTTCCTCTACCTGAGACTGAACTGAGTCCACTTCGGTTTGGAACGGAGATTCATCAGTAACAGTATCAGGCAGTGAAATAATATTATCAACTTTTTGCAGCTTTTTTATATCCAACTTTGTGTGCTTGCGAATACGAGCTTTATATAAAGCTGGGTTATAAAATTTTTGACTATCATTATTCATTAACAAATAACGTCCAGCAAAGATGGAAGTCACTGGACACGCATACCTTTTAAAAATCGAAAAATCGAAAAATTTAAAAATAAACCACATGAGGAACTTTTTAAAAAAGAAACTTACGAAGAAAACACCTAAGAACGAAAGATACATCATTCTCAGATGCGGGTCAGTAATTAGTCTGAAGAAAATTGTTAAAAAGAGAAGCTTTTCATCGTTGTAAAAATATACATATAAACATTGCTGTTTATCACACAATTATTTTTTATTAAATAGTTGTTGCAATTGTTCATTCAATTGTCGAACTGAAATATTGGATACATTGTTTAAAAAAAATAATAATGGCAAAAATTTGTATAACACGAAAATTAATTTTGTATTCCACGTCATGTGAAAATGTCGATCAAATTAAAATATGTCATTAATATAACGATAAAGTTAACAGGGAATGATATCATGTCAAATAGAGGAATCATTCTATAAACTAGATTGCAGCAAGCATTAAAACGCCTGATATTTTTTATTATATGCTGTTGAAAATCTGTTGCCAGATGTTATGCAATTTCGAAACTTCATCAGTTACAAGTATATCACGATGAAGAATTTCACCATAACTAAATTTCAGGACGCCCATAATGCACAAAAATGTGTTAAAACATTTAACAGTCTTATGGCAGTGTCTACTAAAGACTCTAAATTTATGTGCTGCGCTGTGTTGTGTTGTAGCTTTTAAAGCTGTCTACAACACAATTGGCTTAAGTCTGAGTGAAGTACCCTTAATGGAGATCTAAGTTGTTTTATCTATGTACCTTGAGGGTACGGGGGTGGGAGGGGGGGCAATAAACCCGTTTCCAAGCATAACTTTGCTTCAAGCTTCAAATTATCTCAGCAAGATTAATTTTTATGTGTGGGTTGTTTATGCATTTCCAACACGCACTGTAAAATGATTTTACGAAATTTCTCCCTCTCCCCATTTAAGGGCGAAGGGGGGAAACAAAAACGCGCTTACAAGTGTAACTGGGCTCCAAATTATCTCAGGATAGCGATTTTTTGCTATGTCGATTGGTTATGCTTAGTGAAGACACATACTACAAAGGGATTTTGTAAGATCTCGTCCTATCCTCCGTTGGGGGGGGGGGGCAAAAAACATGTTTCCACGCATAACTTTGCTTCAAATTATCTCAGTAAGATTAATTTTTACGTGTGGGCTGTTTATGAGTTCCGAACATGCATTATAAAAGGATTTTATGAAATTTACCTCTCCCTCATTTAAGGGGGGGGGGGGGCAAAAAAAAGCGCTTTTAAGAGTAACCCAGCTTCAAATTACCTCAGAATAGCGATGTTTTGATATGTCGGTATGCGTACTCATGACACACACTACAAAGGGATTTTATAAAATTCCACATTATCCCCCTTGGGGGTGAGGGGGGGGGACAAAAACCTGTTTCCATGCGCAACTCTGCTCCGAACTATCTAGGCGATTTTTTATGTGCGGGCTGGTTATGTCTTCCCAACACACATTATAAAGGGATTTTGTGAAAATTTCCTTCTCTTCCAAATTATCTCGGGAAAGCGATTTTTTGATATGTTGATTGATTATGCGTACTCAACACACACAAGCTATAAAGGGATTATTTGAAATTCAGTGCTATCCTCCCCCTTGAGGATGGGGGGGGGACATGTTTCCATGCGTAACTCTTTTCCAAAATATCTTAGAATGGCAATTTTTGTTGTGTGGACTGTTTATGCGTATTCAACGCACACTACAAAATGATTTTGTGAAAATCCACCCTACCGCCCCTTAGGAGGTGGGGGGTGGGGTGGTAAACACGTATTCTTGCGTAACTCTGCATTAAATTATCTTAGGAAGGAGATTTTCAATATGTGGGTCAGTTATATGTGTCTAACTCATAATATAAAGATATTTTGCGAAATTCCCGCCTCTTTCTTACCTTTAAGAGCGGTGCGGGGGAAGGGGGCTAAAAAACATGTTTTAAAACATAACTCTGCTTCAAATAATCTCAGAATCCCGATTTTCTAATATGTCGGTTAGGTATGTGTATGCAACATGCACAATAAAGGGATTTTGTGAAGTGTGACGAGTAGAAAAGCCGCTACCGAAGGTAGCGAGAAATTTAACTTAGATTTTGTCTGGTTTCAATGATTTTATTATTATTATTATTATTAATTATATGGTATTTTGAGAATTCGTTTCAATATAATGACCAGTGAAGCGGGCAAAGCCTGCTATAGTATAATAAAAGGATTTATATCGTTATTTTTATATGATATCATTCAATTATTTACTTATTTTGTGTGTGTTTGAATTTAGGTTTCATGTTTTGATTAATGTCTTCTGTTTACAAAAGACGAAAATGTTGGGTTCATGAAAATTTTCGATTACCAGTTTTCAATGAATATTTATTCATTTTTAGGTGTCTTAACACAGGATTTGACCATTTTTAAAAAACATCTGTCGTGAGATAGCACAATTTTGCAGATACTGTATTTCATTAACAAATAGACATAATTCAACAAAACTTTATACTTGGTTCAAACTTTACTTTAATTGGTGCTGATTTGATTTTGAAATATACCGCCCAAATACATTATATGTAATATCCGCCATGTAAGATAAGGCTATGTTGCAGTTTCTATAGCGAATCAATACACGAAACTTGATAGGAATGAGAGTCGTGACGAAAAGCTATGTTTATTGAGTTAGTGCGCATATTGGCTGAGAAATAATGCTGCTATGGTGCAATGTAACCTTGTTTACGGGAAAGCAATATATCTAATTCTATTATATATAAATGCACCAAACTTAGAATTTAAAATGGATATTTTGAAAATCTATGCTATGACAATTTGACAATTTACAGTGGTGGCCGAAAAAGAAAATATGTATATCACTAATTGATGGTCCTTACATAGAATTACATCTATTCATTTAAATTGTCTTTTATTCTTGATTTATTTGTTTCATATCGCAGGAAAAAATTATTTTTTCTCAATACATTGTTGCAATTGTGACGTCAATTGTTGTTTTCTGTTGAATCATCCATTTTCAGTTATTTTATTCATCCCTCCAAACCACGAACAAAAAATTATTTTCTTTATTCTTGTAGCTATGACATTAGTTTCAGCATTATCTCGGGCAAACTTGGGCTTTTATTTATTAAGAAGATTTTTCAAAAGTTTATCGCCTTAATCATGTATTTTAGAAACATTTTTTAAGTAAATTTCTGAGACGGTTGAATGTGTTTAAAATATATAATACTGTTACATGACAACAAAGTAATGTATGAATTAAATTTGTGCATAAATGTATTTCCATTATTTGTTTTTATATATTGATGTTGATATGGTGTTGCATTATAGGAAGTCGTACGTATGAAAGAAGTTTGTGTATTCTATATATTTTATGATATAATGAGCCTGTCGCATTCAATTTGAGCTTTTTTATATATCTAGAATTGACATTTAAATTAGCATTATGAAAGGTATTCAAAAATATTTAAGTTCAATATCGTGATACACTGTGATATCGCGATTTCACCTTGACAATATATCGTGATATTGAAATAGTGACATCGCCTACTCCTACTGTTCAAACAACCACTATTCATTCCACTGCTATACTTTAAAGTTGTTATCCTTTCTCTTTTACTAATTGTATTTTAGTGATGCGAAACACTCGGTGATTATCCATCCAAGCATTTTTGTTCACTGTTGTTCCTATTTAGTATTTCAAATGAATCCTATGATTTAATTTGAATCACATGTAGATCGGATGATCAGATTTTATAAGAAAGAAAATACTCTATATACGAGTACAAAAAACTTTATTTTATGCGTCGAAAAAGTCTATTGGGTTTTACATTGCAACTGACATTGAAACTTGAATTTACAAAATTTACTAGAAGAATAGAAAAAAAAAAAAAACTTTTTCGATGTCGTTTGTAACGATACTGTATAAATTTTCTTTTCTTTTTCTTAAAAAAATGATTTTGATGAAATTCTGGCAAAAGCAAAATTTAGTTTAGGACGGAGGACTATTAGTTTTTTTTTTTTTTTTTTTTTTTTTTTTCTTCCCAATTACAACATCGCTTTCAAATTATTCAATTATATTTTCGATAAATTTTAGATTTCTATAAATGTCCAACTATCGAAAAATGATTTCGAAAAATGTCCAACTATCGAAAACGAAAACGCAAAAATCCCAGATTGAGACTAATAGGCCCTCAGTCCTAAAAAGAGAAATTAATATAGGATATTTATTTATATGTAATTTTAGCTGGAAACATAATAATAATAATAATCTAATCATATGTAATAAATATCTAAAGAAAATTAGTTTGAAAGTTTATTGGTTTGTTTTTCAATCTTTAAAATATATTTAGGATAATTACTGTCAAAGTTTTATTCGAGATATAATTATGAGTTTTGTAATCATCTAGTGTATGGTTTTGAACAGCAAGTGATGTATTATTTGAGTTGCACAAAAAATAAGTATGAAGATTTGCCTGATGACAGATGTTTAATAAAGTTTCTAAACTTGAGTGGGCGAGAAAGGTGGCGGATTGAATGGTTTCAGTTCATATGTCTTTCTAAAGAATGAAGTGATGTAAGTGTTTAAACAAAATATTTGCTACCCAAAACATTTATTTTTTATATATTTAATAATAACGAATTTGTTATTACCTATTAAATAAATAATCCATATTTATTATAAAATATTTATTCATTTATTTTTAATTTTTTTTTAAAACTGAAAGCAAGAATAAACATGTACTGGATTTATATAGAACTATACAAATATGCATAAAACTTCATTTGTTGCTTTTAAAAAGAAAATAATTTGAATATACGCATTATTCATTATATTTTTGATATATATATATGAATTACTTTATTGAACTATATTTTGGATATTTTAACAAATTATACGAGGATTTTAACACTTATCTATTTAACCGTAATAAAGAGTACTAATTTTAGATAAAATTAGTCATGAATTATTTGAATTTCTAGTATTTTGAGTATAAAACTGCAAAATATTTTTGATTGTCGCATCACATATCGTTTAAATATGACTGAATGCATTTTATAATATCGAAAATTCCAATTTATAATTATGTCTCATTATTTAAACAGATACGTATTTCAGTATGTTTAATCTAACACTAATTTTCACATCGACTATCCGCATATTAACAAATGTAAGGTTATCTAAATTAAGGTACCTAGTACCCAGTGGCGGATTTAAGGGGGGGGGCTAGGGGCTGAAGCCCCACCCCCCAAAAAAAACACTGACATTCACAATTGAATATTGCAATTGTAAATTATTTATTGGTCTAGAATAACACTTTAAAAAATCTTAGCCCCCCCCCCTCCCCCAAAAGTCAAGTTCTGGATCCGCCACTGCTAGTACCTAGTATCCCAAGTTTATCTAAACGTTAAACATCAGGTTACTTAATCTAAACAAAAGTATCTACATACTTGCCAACCATCTCATTAATAACCGTACAATTGTTAGCGCCCCCTAAAAAAACGCCCCTTTTTTCACACCACTATATTTTCAGAGTTATTCTCTCCAAATATTGTTACGATTAAATAAGACTAAAATTACTCTAAAAACTTACTGGTGTGAAAAAAAGGTGTGTACTAAAAATTGTACGGTTCATAATGAGATGACTGGCAAGTATGCATCTAGTATCGTATATTATTTATTTTAAATAACTGAGTTATATAAATATTTTAGAATGACGCACAGTTACTGCTTGAATTTGTATGGAGGAATAGATTAAAATAAATCCTGTCTTGCTAAATTAAGTTCTTTTTTGTATTGAATTTTATCTCTATTACTTAGAAAACAAAAATAGTTTTAGGGATTTTTTTTACTATTATTAATATTATTATTTATTCATTTATTTATTTATTTTAAATTTTTGAATATTTCCTTAATTAAAGCAAGCTTAACAGTCAAGTCTTCGTTTGCATTAACTTTCCAACTCAAAAGTACTAAAAAGAAAATAACAAAAGAAAAAGAAAAAATGAATTACAAATGAACATTATATGTCGGCAGATTATAAGTCAATATATTTGTATAGTAAAATTTTAATATTTTTTTTAGCTTATACATTTAAATGTAGTTTTTCAACAATTAAATATTATTTAATGGCCCTACTACTTATCGTTCGTCTATTATCTTATTATTTACTGCTTCAAAATATTTTATTTACTTAAACTATTACAAAATTCCTTATGAATGATTACATACACCTCTTCGCATAAGTTGCCATTAGAGTTACAAAATGATTTTCCGTGTCATTAACTTGCATTTAAATTGCATGATTTAGCCATGCCTAATCTCATGAGATTTTATTTCTAAACAATTAATAGAATTTTAAGTTTCAGTATATTTTATTATTTATTGTTAAAATGTATAACAATTCTTTTCTTTTACGCATCAAAGATTATCCTTATAATAAAATTAATTTAGGAACCACTTCGAATGCATTTTAGAAATTTCACTGAACGTCATTTTTAAATATACTCTGTAGTTGAGTTTAGTTGAAATTATTTCAACGACATATATAGCCACTAGAAAACAATATAAAAAAAGTTTTAATCGAATATATATATAATTTACATTTAGTCGTAAATAACAGGAGTTTTTTTTAATGTTAATTTTATATCGATTTAATGACACTGTAAAATAAATTCTGTAAAAATTCTTGATATAAATGAAGCACAGTTTTCTCCAAATTTTTACAGCTTTTCTGTAAAAGCAGTTGAAGACAAGATATTTCCACATTACGTTGTAAATTGGTAATGAAATTATTCTAGAGGGATTTTGATGCATATCATGTGATTTATTAACCAAAAAATATCGATCTTCACCTTATCTGTTTCTGAAACGTAAAGAACGAATAATTTTCGCAAACACGCTGGCGCAGTTGGCAGAATGCTGACTTTCAGAATCAAATATAATGAGATTGAATCCCGTACAAAGTATAGATGTTTATATTTCGTCTTTGTAAAAAAAAAAAAAAAAGTGTATTGTTACGAATTTAACACTGCGCACCATTACATCACACGTGAATAAAAATTACAGCAAATTTACTTTACTTCATTCTTTAAAAATATAGCACAGTGGTTCGGCAATAATTTTACCAGTACGCTGTACTGTAATCTTTTTTTTTTTACATTTTTTGGCATTAATCTTTTATGCCAGGGTTTAATTCTTTATTTACCACATTAGTAAAAACCAAAAATGTATTTTCAATGTAAGCCATAAAAATGAGCTGTAGTTGTCCACATTTATACCTTTATTTATTTATTTATTTAATTAAAAAGAAAAGATTTAAAAAAAAATGAAAATGAAAATTCAATATAATTTTTAAAAGGCAGTAAATAATATTCTATAACATCTATTCTCATGTACTAATTTTTTACAACATTATTTTAAAAACCCGCTGAAAAAAAATTCTGTGACTCCCAATCTGGAGCATTCTGTTCCATCTCCAGGTTATAGGTTTACATACAGTTTACAGTAGGCCAAACATTGGTTTCATATTATACTAATATAAATTACATTTTTTATCATTAAATAACACTTTCTGATGTTATTATATTCTAAATAAATAACACAAGTATTTTTATTAAATAAAAGTAAATGAAAAAAAAGAGAGAGAGAGAGAAAGAGAGAGAGAAAGAAACGAGAAATCAAAATAAAGAAAAAGGAATCAAATCAAATTAATAAACTTAGAAAGTAAAAATAAATAATATGAAACCCACAAAAGTTAAAAATTTTTAATGGAGTTTTTAAATATATATTTTGAAAAGTCATTCCAGATTTCCCCGAGAACGTATTTAGTTTAAATAGAATCATGGAGGCAGTTCTTCAAAAGTTTTGATGTTATGTTTTATTAATAAAACAGAACACAATAATAATTTTATAGTTATTTATAAAATTATTGTTATCGTATGCTATTTTTCATTATTTACTCTCATAGTCAGATATTTATAAAATTCATGTAATAAGATATGCACATTCCACATATTTGTTGTTTTCAGAAATTTATTATTTTTTTATAATTTTGTAATAAATTTCAGTTATTTTATGTTTGTATTTAGCATGTTTGTATTATTACTAAACATTAGACCAACACATAAATAATTTATCTTGCAATCTTCCGCATTTGATAAACTTTTCCTTTAAAGTATTATTTATTGTTAAAGACAGACAAAGTCAACAAAGGCACGGAATCTACGAAGAATATTATTAATATTATTAATAGCATTAGTATAATTTTGTATTTTACACAAAATGTTACATTGTAGGCTAACGTAGTGAGAGTGTTCGAAAATGCGTTTTCGTTTGGGTTATGTTATTTTTTTAAAGCTATACCAAACTTAAAATCGTTGTATGTTGCATATATAATACAGTGAACTATCCTTAAGACGGCCCCGTTTAAGATGGATTTCTCGTTATAACGTACAAATACAGAATCCCCGGCTAAGGCATCGCTTTATACGTACAATTCATTCGTTAAGATGGACATTTTTTCCCCTGAAAGCTTACTTTCTTTGAAAAAGAGTCAGTTCCCAAAATCTTTTTTTTAAAATTCTATATTATTATTATTATTATTATTATTTAACATGAAAAGGTTCAATAATAAAAGGGATAATCTTTTTCACTCTGTGCTATTACACTGTGGGAGGTAAATAGTATTGACTGGCAGTGACAGTTGAGTCAACAAATTGCACCTGTCTCCACTTCTATTGTGGAGACAAAGCAAAGGGTTTTGTTATCAAGTTGTACTATATGAAGAAAAGTTTTCAATGTAAGTATCAGTTTTCATGGTTTTATATTTTTAGTGGATCAAAGGGTTTGAGGAAACAAATTTTCATTCGTGTTATACTGTGTATGTGTACATAATAGTGATTTTAGAGTTCATATAGAACTTCAGTTTATGAACTCCTGTTATAATGGACTCTCGTTAATATGGACAAAAACTGCTGGCCCTTGATTGTCCGTTTTAACGAGAGTTCACTGTATATACTATCCTTTTATATATATATATATATATATATATATATATAAATATTGTATTAAACATGCGCAGGTTATTTAAAAAATTATTATAGAAACATTTTATATACGGAAATATTTTTAAAATTTCCTAACTACTTTTTACTTTTAAAACCTCTAAAATATTTCTTCTTTCCAGACTACTGTTTTAAAACTTATTAATAAAATCAAATTGCCAGTAATCTTTTTCTGCTGTAAACCAGAGTGATATTTTTTAATCTTTTCCACTTCGTTAAATATACATTATACTATCTATGATAGGAGTTATTTGAAGTAATTAATGAATGCTGTCAAAATTTACGCAATTTAAACTTTTTCAAATCTCCTTTGTTCCCCAAAACTGGTTTATGGTCACTGTTGTTTCAAAAACCCAATTAAAGAGAAGAAATTATCGCTTATTACTTGCTTTTCTATGATGAATATTATTAATAAGAAAGCACCACACAACTGGAGTTTTAAATTATTACATACAAAACTTTGAATAAACACCATAAAATGCAATAATCTCGCAACAATTGTTTCGGGTCGAAAGAACACACGACCCTTCATCAGGCGAACAAAGTAGGCAAGAGTGCTGCAGTTAAAGTGGCAACGCACAAAACCATTTTCAGTGAAAAGTAAACCCATTTTCTTGTTAGATGCAAGCGTGATGCTCAGATAATTCCTAAGTTTATTGACATTAAGTACAATCTCCCTGCTTACTTTCGCGTTAAAAATGTTTTAAATAGGAGTAAGTTTGCCATACTTATGGCTGTTATTCACAATATTCGGCAGTCTCTCACGTATATTGTGTCTGATTTATATAATTTACATCTGTTTCTTAGCAATCGTGTTCATAATTTCTCTTCTTTTGAAAAAATAAATTTTGCATACGTTGCGTTCTAGTCTTAAATAAGAAATTTAACTCTCTTCTTAAAAGTATTTCCGTTACTTCACCTGTTTCTCCTCTCGCTCAGAATACTGTTGTTAATATCTATTGGCACGTTCTGACTAGTACTCAACGTGACGTGCTCAATTTGGGTCTTAATTTTGCTCGTGCTTCCAGACCCTCTATTTCGGATTTGATCGCTCCCATTGAAAATTCTTTAGAAATAGTAAAATTTCTCCATGCCAATTATAATCTCTTCGTTTCATTTTATCTAATATTCGCCTACAAATGTCCAACCTTACTCCTTTTCAAAAATTCGCCATCTCCGAATTAAACACCGACCTCGATTTAATTGTCACAAGAGCTGATAAAAGGGGACATACTGTTCTCATCAACAAAGCGGATAATATTCCCCATGTTGAGTCCTTGCTTATTTCAGGTCCCTATTTGAAACTTAAGAAAGGTCCATCTAATAATCATCTTGATCAAGTTAAATACCACGTTAAAAATTCTGTTATCCTTAATGATCATACAAAATGCATGGTAATTCCTTCTGTTGCTAACTGTGCTCGTTTCTATGCACTTCCGAAAGTTCATAAGCCCACTCTCTGCTTTCGGCCTATTGTGTCTAATATTGGTTAGGTTTCTTATAATCTTGCTCGATTTCTTTCCAGATCTTTTTCTCATTTAACTACTGCTAACCTTCATACTGTAAAAAACTCGTATGACTTTGTAGACTAACTTAAGTGCATCTTTCCTTCTAACTATACTATGATTTCTTTGAATTTTAAATCACTTTTTACTAATGCTCCTGTTCAAGGTGCTCTGGTTTGTTTACGTGAAATCCATTACGTGAATTCCATTATTCTTCTATTGAAATTGAGGAGCTTGTGAATTTAGTCCATTTGTGTATCAGGCAAACTGCCTTCATCTTTAATGGTATTTATTATTCCCAAAATGAGTGCATGGCAATGGACAGTCTTCTTTCTCCTTTGCTTTGCGACATTTATATGCACTATTTTGAAGGAAAACTCCTCGGTGTGTATAATTTTCCTCACTGGTTTAGGTATGTGGATGACACTTTCGTTCTTGTTTCCCCTGATGTCGATCTGCCCAGTTTACTTTCTTTAATCAATTCATTGACCCATGCATTCAATTCACTTATGAGATTGAAAAGGATTTCCCTTTGTCTTCCATTGACGTTTTTGTGAATAAAGACAAGGATCATTTCTCAACTGCTGTTTTTAGAAAACCCTTCTCTGTCTCTCTTCTACCGCTTGCTCTCTATAACCACGCCCCTCAACAGAAAATGTCTGCTTTTTATACTTATGTTTTTCGTGTCTTACACATTTGTTCTGATCCGTCTAACCCATTGAAAAAAAATAATTATTTAAAATATCTTTCTCTGTCTCGTGGCTATAACCCCTCTATTATCAATAAAGCTTTATATAAAATTAAGAATCCAAAATGTTCTGCTCACAGATTGAACGATCACAGTCTAATCCCAGTTTCTTTACCTTTTTGTTCTTCACCCTCTTTTAAAATCTCTAAAATTCTTTCACCGTTTTGTTTTAAAGTCATTTACAAACCCGTCAAAAGAAAAATTTAATTTATCTTCTTTTAAAGATCACATTCCTACTGAAAACCTTTCTGGTATTTATTTAATTCCGAGTTCGTCGTACAATTTAGGTTATATTGGTCAAACTGGGAGTCATTTGAAGTACAGAATAAATAATCGCTGTCGAAATGTTCTTTATAAAGAGATTTCCAAATCTTCTATTGCTTCCCACTGCTGGGCTCATGGTCATCGTTTTAAATTTTTCCAAAACTAACATAATTTCATCTCCTGTCTGTTCTTCCCATTTGGATATCCATGAAGCTTTTTACATATTTAAAAATTCAAAAATCTTGTTAATGATATTTCTTCCACTCCATTCTTCTCTGATACTTGTAAATTACTCACATAACTTGGATTTTCGTTTAATTTTGATAATTTTGATATTTATATATATATATATATATATATATATATATATATATATATATATATATATATATATATATATATTTATTTATCTTATTTACTTATTTATTTTCTTGCTTTGTTTATAATTCTTCTCACACCAGTATTTATATTTACATTCGACTTTTTATGGTTTTGCTTTTCAATGAAAACAGTTTTGTGAGTTGCCGCTTTGACTGCAGCACTCGTTCCTACTTTGTTCGCCTGATGAAGAGTCGTGTGCTCTTTCGACCCTGAACAAGTATTGCGAGATTATTCTATTTTATGGTGTTTATTCAAAGTTTTGTAAGTTATGAATTTTATATTAAAAAAAAAACTCAAAATATCTTGCAACTGACCTTTCATCAACACATTTCTTTGGTAATTAGTTAAATACTTAACCTTACTGTATGTAATGTTGGGACATATAATGTTTATAGAACATCAAGACACTACTGTTATTCTTCTTACTTAATTTTAATTTTCTTGTTAAATTAAATAATTTAATAATTGCCCCCAACATCCAAAAATGAGGCAATAATATCTAACCTGGTAAATTATAATTTATCGGTATAAAGAATGTAAATTTTATTTTGAATTCTTTAGTTTATAGCAAATTTATCCATATTTTTTTTTTAATTAAAAACTTCATAATTAAAAACGATAATGCTAGGCAAGTAAGAAATTCTCTGAGATACCGTTGAAAGCAGATTTTTAAGTGTCCAGTATAGCTAGGAAAAAAGATTCATGTAACAATTACACTTGTCTAGTAAATGTGTCATACGAAAAAAATAAATGAATTTTATTGAACTGAGTTATAGAATTAACTGATATAAATATCCGTTTTGGCAAAATTTTCTCTGTGCTATAACTTGCCGATCAATTATTATTTAAATCTAAAAATATTGTTGCATTTCTTTCTTTTTCTTTTTTTTTCCTTTTATGTTACTACACAGCTTTTTATTTGCATCATTTAGCATTTGTTTTAAGCATATCTTAAGGAAGTCTGAAAGGATGTATTTTAATTTACATAAAAATAATAATTGTCATATTTGCCGAAACGTCAGTGGAGGCCCTCTGTTGAGACTCAAAACGGTTTTGGGCTGTGTCTGTGTGTCTGTCTGTCGGGCGATAGCGGCCGCAAGAATCCCGCTATTAACTTGTAATTTGGTACACATGTTCGTGTGCCCCACGGAATCATAGCTGTATAGTTTTGGGTGCGTGTTCCATTTGTAGTTCGTGTACAGGGACACGCAAAAGTTTTTCTTATCATTACGGCCTATGGGAGGAATTTGTATGTACCACGATAGCGGCCACAAAAATCACGCTATTGATTTGCAATTTGGTACACATATTCATGAGCCCAACGAAATTAGCTGTATAGTTTTAGGTGTGTATTACATTTGTAGTTCGTGTACAGGGACACGCCAAAGTTTTTCCTATCATTACGGCCTATGGGAAGATTCTGTATGTACCGCGATAGCCACCGCAAAAATCAAGCTATTGACTTCCAATTTTTGCCGAAACGTCAGTGGAGGCTCTCTGTTGATACTCAAAGGAATTTTGGGTTCCGTCTGTCTGTCTGTCTGTCGTGCAATAGCGGCCGCAAAAATCACGCTATTGACTTGAAATTTTTTACACATGTTCATGATTCCCACGAAATTAGCTGTATAGTTTTGGGTGTGCATTCCATTTGAAGTTCGTGTACAGGGACACACTAAAGTGTTTCTTATCCTTACAGCCTATGGGAAAAAATTGTATGTACCGCAATAGCGGCCGCAAAAATCCTTCGATTGACCCGCAAATTGGCGTACACGTTCCAGCTTTGCATATAAGTAGCTGTATAATTTTTATTGCTATATTGTTTATTAACTGTGTACAGGGACACGCCAAAATTCTTAACATTACAGCGTATGTGGTGAATTTCGTTAAAACGCATTTTAATATCATTACTTTGCAATGAAGAAAATGAAACTAGCGTACGTGAGTAAGATGCTTAAATTTATGTTGTTTGAGAAATTATGTGCTCTTAAGCTTTCTAATTAATGTACAGGACCTCGCAAAAGTGTTCTGACAATGTCACGTAGTCATCCAAACCATGTTAAATTTGGAACAATTATTAGTTTTAAACGCAAAATAAGATGAAAAATTTTCACTGGTGTATACAATGTTTATGGTTTGTTTACAGAGACACAGGAAAGAATTTCGTAACATTAGAGCCTATGGGCAAATTTTTATTTAAGCGCGCACTTTAATGCGTTTATGCTGAATTGAACTTAATAAAATTAACATACATTATAAAGATGATCCAAATGATTATAAAGATCATCCAAATCATGTCAAATTAGTTTGAAAAAATATTGAGCTATAATTAGTTAGGTTTATTCTGATTATCTCTTATATTATTAAAATCTGTACGCGTGTGTGTGTCTGTGTGTCTGTGTGTCTGTGAGAAACGGCTTGACGCAGCTAAGGCTCCGCCGCTAAAGGTCGCACGGACTTCGAACAGGTACCGTCGGACAGAGAATTTATCGCAGATCTGGGTTATCTAATTTGCTAAACGATGCGTCCCTAATTAGCGGAGATATTAATTAAAATGTCGACCATTGTCTAACGAAAAATGACCCAGAATTCATGATTAAATGCTTAAAAAGCGACATTTTTACGGAAAAGGTGGAAAATAAATTAGAAATATCAGTCGTATTGTTACAAACAAGATACCATTGGAAAGGGCTTTTTTTTCTTAAACCGATGGTTTAAACGGCTTATCGATCGGACAATTAGATTTTTTAAAATTAACTAAACTATAAAAAAATATTGGCAACAAATCACAAGAATCTTAGCTTTGTAGACTTTTCGTCTACAGCAGTCTTCAACGGAAACACATCTGGTATTTAATGAAGTCACGTGTTTCGTACTGCGATTAAAAATTTTTCAAATTTTACACATTTAATTTAGTATATAATATTTACACCACAAAACAAACTTGCATTTCAAATTTCATCGATTTTGGTCAATAAACAAAAGATTTACATTTTAATTGCAAATTAAATTTTATCTTTACACGCCGGACATTTTTGCAATATTCTAATACGCGTATTTCAATTTCTAATTACGATTAATTTATTTTTTATACATCATACGAAAGATATTTTAAAGTTCTTTTACATAATTCAAAGTTTTCAACAGATTTACACGTTTTGAGGTCTCCTGAATCAGTGTTCTTTTATGGCGCTGTAATATTTTCAAATTTCAATATTTCAATTTCTAATTATGATTAAATTATTTTAATACATCATTCGAAAGATATTTTAAGTTCTTTTAAATTATCGAAAGTTTTCACCAGAATTACACGTTTTGAGGTGTCCTGAATCAGTTTTCTTTTATGGCGTTGTAATATTTTGAAATTTCAATATTACAATTTCTAATTATGATTAAATTATTTTTAATACTTAATTCGAAAGATATTTTAAAGTTCTTTTATATTATCGAAAGTTTTCACCAGATTTACACGTTTTGAGGTGTCCCGAATGAGTTTTCTTTTGTATCTCAGATACTAATTATAATAATTTCATAAGTAATACATCATAAGAAAGCTTTTTTGATTTAGAATCGAACAGTGGAATACAGAAATTTCTACCGCCAGATAGCGCTGTAATTTTTTCAAATTTCAATATTTCAATTTCTAATTATAATTAAATTATTTTTAATGCATCACTCGAAGGATATTTTAAAGTTCTTTTAAATTATCGAAAGTTTTCACGAGATTTACACGTTTTGAGGTGTCCTGAATCAGTTTTCTCTTATGGTGCTGTATTATTTTCAAATTTCAATATTTCAATTTCTAATTATGATTAATTTTTTTTTAATACATCATTCGAAAGATATTTTTAAGTTCTTTTATATTATCGAAAGTTTTCACCAGATTTACACGTTTTGAGGTGTCAGGAATTAGTTTTCTTTGTATCTCAGCTACTAATTAAAATAATTTCATAAGTAATACATCATTAGAAAGCGTTTTTGAATTGGAATGGAACAGTGGAATACAGAAATTTCTACGACAGATGGCGTTGTAATATTTTCAAATTTCAATATTTCAATTTCTAATTATGATTAAATTATTTTTAATACATCATTCGAAAGATATTTTAAAGTTCTTTTAAATTATCGAAAGTTTTCACCAGATTTACACGTTTTGAGTTGTCCTGAATTAGTTTTCTTTTGTATCTCAGCTACTAATTAAAATAATTTCATAAGTAAGACATCATTAGAAAGCTTTTTTGAATTGGAATCAAACAGTGGAATACAGATATTTGTACCGCCAGATGGCGCTGTAATATTTTCAAATTTCAATATTTCAATTTCTAATTATGATTCAATTATTTTTAATACATCATTCGAAAGATATTTTAAAGTTCTTTTATATTATCGAAAGTTTTCACCAGATTTACACGTTTTGAGGTGTCCTGATTACGTTTTCTTTTGCATCTCAGCCAAATGATTTAGATCGTTGAAAATTGGTATACGTAGGTTAATTAAGAGGGCATGAAAGGGTGGAGAAGAAATAGGCGTGCACCGCGCGCGTATCCCTTAACTTGTGCGAGTTTTTTCCCGAGTTTTCTCCCGATCAGAAATGATTTTTTTTAGGAGGCACGAAGGCTCAGGGAAGGAATACGCGCGCGCAGCTCGTGTATCCCTGAAGTTGTGCGCGCGCAGCGCGCACGGGACTGCGCTGCTGAAAGCAGTGGGGACCCGGTGCGAGTTTTTACCCGATCAGAAATGATTTTTTTTTAGGGGGCACGAAGGGTCAGGGAAGGAATACGCGCACGCAGCGCGTGTATCCCTTCAGTTGTGCGCGTGCAGCGCACACGGTACTGCGCTGCCGAAGGCAGTGGGGACCCGGTGCGAGATTTTACCCGATCAGAAATGATTTTTTTTAGGAGGCACGTAGGGTCAGGGATGGAATACGCGCGCGCAGCGCGTGGTGACCCGGCCCGACTTTTTACCCAATCAGAAATGATTTTTTTTTTTATTTCTTTTCTTAACACTAAAAGTTTCTGTTAGTGATTCATTATTTTTAGTGATTCATTTGAAAATACTGACCCGCTAGCGGGTGAAGCCAGCTAGTTGGCGTTAATAATGTCTGTGGCTACTTTTCCAGGATACATAAAAGAATTTCGTACTATTACGGTCTATAGTCGGTATTTTTTTAAAGTTTATTTTAACATGGTTACACCCGATGAAATATAATGAAATTTTATTAGAATTTTAAAAGCATGTTTTCCTGTTGAAAATTGTGGGCATAGAATTGGAAATTAGTTTAAAGGTTACGGATAATATTTCCGATATGCTATGTATTTTTTTTTTTTTTTTTTTTTTTGGTAGGAAATTTGGTAGTTATGAAATTTGGTATTTATGAATTTCAGGGAAATAATACAAGACTGTCGTTTATCAAAAATGCATATTGTTGCGTACATGGGGGTTCGTAAGTTGTCCGAGAATGAAAGGCGAAACTTGCAAAAATTCAGTGATTTATTCACAGAAAGTTCCAGAAAAATACAGCTTTATAAACCAAGTATCAGCTTCAATTCAACCAGTAAAGACAGCTTAACAGCAAAACAACAGTATAAACTGTTTAGCAATAACATATAGAGCAAATCTCATCCAAAGAAGATCAAAGCAAAGCAAGCATTTGACGAAACTGACACAGATCTGAGACTGACCGCCTTGGCGAAAATAATGCTCCTTTTATACTTTTCTATCGAACACAGACTGTTCTGAAAAATTCTCGTATCACATCAGCCAATGAGATTAGAGCTTCCATATTTGGTATATCCCTAATAAGGATTTTCTCGCCAAAGTCGCCAAAAAAATCGCCAAGGAGGGAAACAGTCGCCAAATCCATTTTTTTCCTTATTGGAGCTTTTTAATGCGTTTTCAAAGGAAAATTAGGCTATTTTAACGCTAAAATGACTAGAAATGCACAAAATTAGCCTTTTATCAACTTACTAAACCTCTTTGAAAGAAATTATGCAAAAATAAATGCAATTATTTACAATTCCGTAACACTTTACATGATATACAAATAGGTATACAAAGAGAGATACAGCGGCGGGGTTGAGGGGGCAGAAGCCCCCTTCAGGAATGTATCTGATTATGGTAACAAGTCTATCGAATCAATATACAGTAAGACCCCGCTTAACGCGGGAGATACGTTCCGTCAAAGTAGAGCGTAATGCGAAACAGCGCTAAACGAGGCTATCTTAATTTCTGGGAATCCCCGTACTGCTGCGAGCAATTTCGGGGAATCCCCGGGTTGAAATAAAAGAGCGCTAAACGAAACAGCGCTAAATGAAACAAGGTTAAGCGGGGTCTTACTGTATACTATTATATAATAAGCAATAAATAAAAATGGTCTAGTGAATAGTGTCTGATGCAAATAGGACGTTGAGGCTCCTGATCTGCAAATCCACTAGTTAATGCACAGTTGTATTTTCGTGTTAATATTTTATCAGTTGGCAATCGAAATCAGATTATAATTTTAACAATAATAACATGGATATTCTACTTTTGAAATAGTGAAATATTTATAAATCATGTTTATTTATTTATGTATAAATCTAGTTAATTCTTTATTCAGTGTATTTATTAAAAACGTTCGTATCTTAATCTGCAATAGTAATAATTTTTAAGAGAATATATTTGTACGTTATTTTGCTTATTTATTTATTTAATTATTTTTAATCATGTAAGAAAATACTTTTAAAATGTTACGTTAAATATTGTGCATTAGTAAGTAAATAAAAGAGTAAAAAAAAAAAAAAAAAATACTAAAATTATTTTTAAATTCACTTTTTTAACTAGTGAGAGAAGTTTTTCCTGCATAGTATTTCGTTAAAAAACAATTTAATAAATAAGAAACAAAATTAGTTACTCATAATTTGGATCGAGTCGTATTTCAAAAATATCACACATTTAAATATTTTATCTTATTTCTTTGAAATTAAAATTCAATGTTTATGTTGAATTGAATGTCTCTGTAATGTTTTATATCAACAGAATCTGTTGATATAAAGCATTGTGATTCTGATAATGTTACAAGAGTTTAATGTGTTATTACCAGCTTGTGCATTTAGAAGCATACAGTCGGTAACAAAAGTGTCCGAACACTAGCAAAAATTCCTATGTAAAAAAAATACACTTCATACGGTTTTGTTAAATAAATCTTTGTAGAATCCTGTTCTTAGTCAGTGTAAGAACAGGATTCTACAAGGATTTATTTAACAAAACCGTATGAAGTGTACTTTTTTTACATAGAAATTTTTGCTAGTGTTCGGACACTTTTGTTACCGACTGTACTGTTAACCTTTTATTAACCACATTAACACGTTCGCTGCCGGTTTCACGTGACTAAAATTTGAAATGACGTTTTTTTCCTTTAACCCGCCGAATATGTTTGACGTGTTGCACAAGAGCGCTACATCGCCAGATGTTATAGACTTTGTGTTTACCTTTACTTGTTTGCGTCATGTGTTACGTCAATACGCTGTATTACGTCAATACGCTGTATTACGTCAAACGTGTAAAAATTCATCTGCTCGTTACAAGCAAACTCTGGAGTTAATGAGTAATAAGTTAAATTTAAATAGCAAATAATTTCATTTGTACTGAGCAGATAAAATATCTCGCTGACGCCATCACTTCGGTTGCATATTGATGATACGTGTTTTATTAGAGAGAAAGTATTCTATTTTGAAATACCCTTCCATGGAGGATCAAATTTTTGATCGCATGTTTCCCGACCACTTCAAGGGCTGAGTCCCCGACCGTTGCCAATTGCCCATTGCGCAGCACTAGTGTGACGTAAAACCCAACCAATCATCTATTTTGAAATATGAATATTTGTGATGTTTGCGTTAGTACTGTTTGGCTGGTTGAATAGAGTTGGAATTTAAGAGGTACTTTTGAATTTAAGAGGTTGGTTTGTTGATTGTGTTTTACGTCACACTAGTGCTGCGCAATGGATAATTGGCGATGGTCTGGGTCTCACCCCTAGAGTTGTCCAGGGACAAGCCATCACAATTTTGATCCTCCACGGAAGGGATGACTATCTCGCTTCGTAGACACCCAAAGGTATAATTAATATGGGAACATGGAAAACATTGCGGGCGCGACAGATTTTATGAGCACCAGCCACCATTAGTATACACAATGGTTTTTGGCAGGCTCGGAGTACCGAACCCGCAATCTTCCAATTACGAGCCCGGCGCTCTACCGACTGGGCAACCACGGTCCTGAATTTTAGAGGCATATTTTTGAATTTTATGCCAATACTGGTTGCTACAGTACAAAATTTTGTATACTTTTTAATTTCATGCATTTTGATATAGGGGTATAGTGAACAGATCAGAGTACCATTATAATAGAGAATCGTTAAAATTTGCTATAATTATCCAGTTGCGGATTTATTTTTTCATTCCTAATGAATGAGGACTATAAACAAAATATTAATGATAAATAATTTACTTTATACAACTTTTGAAAACTTTTAAATTTAAAATTCCTAAGTAAAAAAGTATACTTCATACATTTTTGTTAAATAAATACTTGTCGAATCCTGTTCTTAGTCAGTGTAAGAACATGATTCGATAAGGATTTATTAAACAAAACCTTATGAAGTGTACTTTTTTTACATAGGAATTTGTGCTAGTGTTCGGACACTTTTGTTACCGACTGTACTTATAGCTGTTAAATTATTGGAAATAAAAAAAACTATCATCTAAACACTTATCATCAATTACTAAAGCAACACACTTTTCAGGGACATTTGGTGTGATTGTATAATCTAAGTTTTATTTTTGTATTTGTGATTAGTTATAAATTCGTAATTATTTTTTTTTTTCTTTTAATTCTATTTTATGAAAATTTTCCTTTTGTCCTATGTATTATTATTATTCGGATTTTTTTTTCAAGACGCGTTTTCTTTTTAGGTTAGATCGCCGAAAAGCCCGCTTCCGTATGCCGCCGGTGTAAGGTTGCTATTCGGAACACGATGCGAAATGGCGCCGTCTTGGCGATTTTCGAAATTTCGCCAAGCGGCAGCCTAAAGTAAACTTTCACCTGTAAAGTGATACGTCACATCCCGCGCTGGCGCGGGATCGGCAGCGAACGTGTTAAGAAACAGCCGAAAAGACCTATTTTAAACATAATTTTAGCTTCTCCCCCCCCCCATGTGTTTTACATTCTAAAGTACGGTGGCTCCCACCCACTTACTATCCTTACTGGAATAAACACGGCTACATGTAGCATCTAGTATTTTGTAGTGAGGTTAAAGTGAGGTATAGTGTAACCACGTTTCCTACGCCTAGCAGTAAGGATGAGTCGAAAATCTTGGAGGGTTTCCAAGTTGACCAACAGGTTTGAATTTAGTAAGCATTCAGTCATTCGGTATTCCCTTATCGCTTATTTTCTCTCAACGAAAAACTTGTCTCCCCTATTTTACTAGTGGACTCGTTGAATCCGCACTTCCGCAGAGGCTTCCATGGTCGCAAGAAATGTAGTTAAAGAGTATATACGTTTTTTTTTTTTTTTTTTTTTTTTTAATATCTTTGACATTTCTTCCATAAATTCGATTTGAAACGCTTTTTAAACAAATGGTACAAGCAACGTTGGTAGATAAAGGGATAAATTGTGTATTTGTTCGATCGTTTTTATTTTTTTTATTTTTGTCTCTTTAAATTGATTTTTATTTTATATATTTATCGAAATATTTCATAGATCATTATTAATGTACAGTCGGTAACAAAAGTGTCCGAACACTAGCAAAAATTCCTATGTAAAAAAAGTACACTTCATACGGTTTTGTTAAATAAATCCTTGTCGAATCCTGTTTTTAGTCAGTGTAAGAACATGATTTGATAAGGATTTATTTAAGAAAACCGTATGAAGTGCATTTTTTTTACATAGGAATTTTTGTTAGTGTTCGGACACTTTTGTTACCGACTGTAATTTGCTATTTGTTATCATATTACTAAAATTTAAAAGAAGACATAATCAGAAATCTTACCTAAATGAACCTAAATTAACATTTATATTCCATTTTTGACTCTTTATAAGAAAGCAGAAATATTTCTATTACAGTAAAAAAAAAAAAAAAAAAAAACTAATTGTCTTAAAATCAGAATAAGCTGATAATAAATAACGAAGATATTATTTGAAAATTTTTGATATGTAAATTTTAAATCATTTGACTCATTACCAGCAAATAATTGTTAACTAATTAAAACATGTATACACATTTTTATATTAATTCACTTTATGCAAATGTTAAAAATTAAAAAGAATTTTGGACCAAAAGAATTTTGGAAATTTTAAAGATATATTTATTTAATATTTTTTTCCACACTTCCAGATATTTGAGCCGACGTCATTTGTCATTTAGAAAAGTGTGTTTAATAATTCGTTGATGAAATCTTCATGTAGTTTCCACACGTTGGAAAATAAAACCAAAACATTAAATATTAATTTTTCATGATTTTTAACAAAATAACATAAAGTATTTTTGAAAACATTAAATTGATTTTTTTTTTTTTTTTTTTTTTTTTTTTTTTTTTTAATTAGAACTTTTAAGAACATGTGACAAACCTTTTTAAAAATGAGTTTCCAGATTATAAAATTGAATGAGTTTGCCTGATATTAATAACTACACACTGGTTACTTTTATTCTGTTACTAAACCTTTAATGAACTTCCTGTTGTCATATTGCAAGATCATACTTTCAAGAAAGTAGTTTTTATTCAAAAGTTATATCTTTTCTCAATTCTATGTAATGAATAGAATATTAAGTTAATAAGGTCTTTCATTTTGTTTATATTAACTTTTTCCACTTTTGCGTTTAAAAATATATTGTATTATAGAGAGAAAGTAATTTTAAGAACAATTTATGTTTGAAAATTTTTCAGTATTTCATATATATATATATTTACTTAAATTCAATTCAACATTCATTTCTTTAAAAAAAAAAAAAAAAAAAAAAGTATTCTTAATTTACTATTGTTTCTTTTACAAGTTCACGATTACAAAAATTTAATCATAAATACTACAGTATATTCTACACAGACTGATAAATAAAATAATACAAACTTGAATAAAAAAAAAGCGGGAAAGATTAAAAAAAAAAAAAAAAAAAAAAACTACAATTTAATAATGCATTAGATAGGACAGTACCTTTGAAAATGAGTATATTTTTATAGTAATTTTTTCTAAATTTGTCAAAAATTTCTTTGGTAAAAATATCTTTAAAACGACAAAAAATAATGCATACACGAGTGTACATAAACATGCACTTTAACTTTTCAAATTGAAGAAAAAGAAATTCTTAAGACAAGTTTCAGCAATCTTTTAATAAAATATAACGTTAAAAGAACTTTTTTCGTAAAGCATTAAGAGAATATCACAAGAGACATAACAAATACACCTCACGGAGAAGTCTTTCATGTAGTTCAAGTTCTATAAGTTGACATTTTTAATAATGAATGAAGTTCGCGGAAGAAAATAAAAATCTGTGAAAGAAAGAATGATAATGGCTTTCGTACAGTGAAGATGTACTTTCTGTATTTTTTCGTACGGATAATAATTTGCTTTTAGAGTAAACCAAAGTAGTAGAGAAAATAAAAGTACTTTAGTAAAGTAGAATACTAGAATAAAAATACTTCACTTTAATTTTAAAACGAATCTAGTGAAACTCGCTTAAAATCTGTGTAAGTATTGTATGTGTTAAAATAATTGAGTAATGTATTAAATATAGTTAGGTAGTTTTATAAATTATAAGGTTGGTTGGTTGGTTGGTTTGGTTTTACGTCGCAATAGTGCTGCGCAATGGGCAATTGGCGACGGTCTGGGACTCACCCCTAGAGGTGGTCCGGAGACATGCCATCACAATTTTGATCCTCCACAGAAGGGATGGCTCTCCCGCTTCGGTGACCCCCAGAGGTATAATTTTGATGGGAACTTGGAGGACATTGCGGCCACGACAGATTTTACGTGCACCAGCCACCATTAGTGTACACGACGGTCTTTGGCCGGCTCGAATAAATTATAAGGATATACATGAAATGAAATCTATCATAACTTAAGTAAATATTGATTTTTAATTCTTAAATATTTATGCATGCATTTTTAACCCTCATTAGTAATAACTGTAAACTAATATGTGGAATTTACCACAAAACATTTTTCACATTAATAACAGGAGGCTTAGCGTTGGGATATTAAAACCCGAGTAAACTACTACGTCAGAAACGGGCTTAAAAAATTTTTGCAGCCTCGGGTCGGGCCGGGCTCGGGCTCAATTTTTTTGTGTATACTCGGGTCGGGACGGGCCTGGATGAAATTTTTTCCGGGCCGCGTTGGTCCGAATCTTTTTCTAGTTTTCTCGTTAATCAACGAAATAGGAAAAGGATAAAATATTATTGTATATATATTATATATATATATATTATAAAATTTCGCCTAGTATAATATTTTACAGGCTGATATGTCACACAATTTTTTTTTTTTTTTTTTTTTTTTTTTGTTAAAAAATATCTGTAACTCCGTTTTAATTGCCCATCAGTCTGTCTGCTCGCTATCAAATGTTCAACTGTATCTGTTAGATGCATTTTTAAATATATATATGCAGTTATTATTTCTACACTGTTTATAAATATATACTTAAAAATATCACTATTGAATAAATGCATTTAAATTTTTAGCCTAAACATAAAATATACATTTTTTCAATCGGGCATTTCTTTGCCTAATCTTTTTATTTTCAAAGAATTAACCATTTTTACGCTCAAAGTTACAAAATTAAAGTACTTAGATTTTATGTTACAATTTCAAATGACAAAAAAAAAAAAAAAAAAAAAAAAAAAAAAAAAAAAAAAAACCTTTTGCGATTATAAAAGAGCACAATTAAACTTTCTAAAAAATATTTTTAAAAAGGGAAAATAAAATTCTTGTAAATGTCATTTTACAAAATAGCTGCTTTTAAATACTTATAAAATTTAACATAATACAGCTTAATTTAAATACAATAAAAACTATATGTAGGAATTGTCTGACAAGCTTATTTTGTGTATTTCTGATTATTCCTTCATTTTCTCATGCACAAATGACAGTGTGGGCTAGCCTGCCAAGCCCACCACCAATGATTCTTATATTACACGGGAAATCGTAAGCCCAGTACAACCTTAATTTACAACTCCAATATATTTTTTCCTGCACTTGAAACTGCGCGTTTCTTTTATTTCCCTTGTGCATCTTTGTTTTATTCCCGTTTTTGCATGCATATTGCGTCTGTGTACTTTAATATGTCATATCTTTTTCTTTTTTTTAGAACAAAATGACCATTTCTTTCAATGTGCAATTGTGTGCTGTCGCCATTTGTTGTATTCCACCTTAAAGCTGCCAGGATACCCGCCAATATCCAATTTTCCATTTAATTTTCTAAACTATCTTATTATATTATGTCAAATCAGTAAAAACCAAATAGAAATAAATAAATAATACATAGAAAAAAAAATAGAAAAAAAATAAATATATTTATTTTGATATATATTTAAAAAAAAAAAAAAAAAAAAAAAAAAAAAAGGAACGTGCAAACATTTTTCTTTTTTCTTTTTTAATTATTAAAATAAAATTTAGGAAAATCGTGCTAAAGAAATGGAACCGCTTCAGTATAGCTGTAAAACCGCTTAGCAAAATTTGAAATTTGGCACCGAAGTAACGTGGATATTTGTTGCTGAAATATTTACTTACGTAATTGCGATAACTATTTTAATCCAGCGCCAAAATGACAACAAAATTTAAAAGCCTCAAAGGGGACCCTTTGCTAAACGAACAACAAAGACATTTTAAGAAATGAATATAGTAATTGATGCTAGGGAATAAAACACAGTTACTACACAACATTATATGGAAGAATAAATTAAAATAAGCCCTATCGTGTAAAATTAAAATCTGTTTTCTGCAAAATTTTATACCTATTAGATAAAAAAATAAATAAATAAACTTCTTCTTCTCCTCCTCCTCTTTTTTTTTTTTTTTTTTTATTTCTCGCGGAACGAATTTTTGAAATATATATTTTTGATAATTTAAAACAATGCTATCGATTTTTTTTAAATTTCATTTTTATAAAAAAGTAAATGAATAAAAAATCCAGATTAAATGCACTGTTAGGATGTCGTCTGTAGGGACCATTAGTGACTTTTTTTTTTTTTAAATTAAATTACATTTTTCTTAGATATGAAATCGTTTGTACTCACAATGGAAAATAATTTTATTGATTATAATTTTAATAAACAAATTGCACAGAAAATAAATTTGTGTTGAAAAACACGGAAAAATGTTTTGTGGATGCCACAAAATAGAAGTTCTTTTTTTAATGTTTAAATGGCAAAGGATGTAAACTGTTAATTGAAAAACATTTCACAATATCTGATAATTTAATGAGTTTTGAGGAGTAATTTCTTTTTCAAAAAAATGTGGCCCTTATATCTTTAATTGGAATTCTCTCTCATCATGATGTTCGAAATTTAAACTATTTTTTTTTTTATATATTAGATTTTCATAAAAAAAAAAGAAGAAAATTGGTAGAATTTCTATTTTCTATTCATATTATAAACGATAAAAAGATACACGCATTCAAATTATCCAAGTATTTGCGTTTAGCTAACACTTCTTTTCTTTTTCTCTTTAAAGGAACAGGGGCGTTACGAAGTTTTTCTTTTATTGGATTACCGTTGTAAAATTATGAAAATTTACATGTATATCTATTAAAATATAATAGTGTTAATTATATCTTCTTCAAAACTATTTAAATTAGAAAGAAAAATTAATAATAATAATAATAATTTATTCGTTTAATGTTCAAGCATTGATAAGTTTAAGATTTTCCCCTTAATTTTAAGCCCCACTAGTAATCGAGAGGTTCTGCACTCAGAGCTGGTAGATGGGAAGTGCCGGGTTCGTTCCCAGGTCCGGCTTATCGACCTAGCCATTCTGAAATTTCCGCCGTTTTCCCCGAAATCAGCGTGAATACAGACTAGGACCCTTTAGAAAGATTCCCACGGAGGACACTCCACCTATAGGCTTAGGAACCTAGCGTAGTTAGAGGTGGCAGTAAAATTATCGAAGCGTTAGCAATAATTCATTTTTAAAAGATGTGCCCCTAAAACTGTTTTGTCAAGTAAATAATTGTCGAGTCATGATATTAATCTTTTGCTGTTTATATAAAAGTAAGTTGAGGATTAAAATTAACAATCACACTTTTATTTTTATTTATTTATTTATTTTAATGAAAAGTGTGGTTCAATAATTTTGCTGCCTACCGTACTCGGCCTTAAGCCATACAACCCCTTAATTTTATATCGCTATTTTTCAAATATATGTCCTGAACGTATATTGCTTTATGGATACACTACTACTCCGATTCAAAAAATTAGAATAATGTAAAAAAGAATGAGTTTGATGTTGCTAACGCGTCAATTTGCATACTGCGTCCAGGAAAAAATATATTAAAAGTATCTAATTATCTTCAGAGCATTTATAAATATAACATAAATATTTATTTTTATCTGATATATTAATAATTAACTATTTAAAAAATATTAGAATAATTCAAAGAAATAGAATACCTCGATAGCATGGTTCAAAAAATTAGAATATTCAAATTTTTCTTATAAGTTGAGAGAACGGCTGCGGGATTAACATCTGTGGGACTATAAAATGTGCTCCGTTGAAAATGAAAAGTCGTTTGGCATTTGATTGTAGCGTAGTATTTGCTTAATATGGGACGAAAGAGCGATTTATCTGAGGCTGTGAAATATCGTATTGTGTACTTGCACGAAATAGGAAAAACACAACTTTTTATAGCAAAAGAAGTGAAATGCTCTCAAGCAAGTGTGAGTAGAGTTTTGAGAGAATATTCTAATAATAAGTGTTTTCAAAATAAACACTTTAAAAGTGGTCGAAAGCCAGTAACTTCAAGAAGAGATGAAAGGCAATTGAAAAAGATTGTGAAGAAACATCGTTTTCGGAGTGTGAGATATGTGCATAGAAAATGGAAAGAAATGGGTATAAATGTCTCCAAATCTACAACACTACGACGACTTCGCAAATTAGGTTTTAGATCACGTGTGCCTAAGATAAAGCCATTCTTATCATCTAAGCAAAGGGCTGCTAGAGTTAAATGGTGTAAACAAAGGCTATTTTGGGATCAAGACGATTGGAAAAAGATACTTTTCAGCGATGAAAGTGTGTTTTGTGTGTCTCACGGAAATCAAGGTATACGTGTCTGGAGACTCAAACATGAAGCTTATAAGAAAGAATGTTTAAAACGTTCCTTTAAATTTGCGACCTCTGTTATGGTATGGGGCTGCAGGACTGCTGAAGGCCCAGGCAGGTTGTGTATTGTTTCCACAACAGTCAATTCAGAAGTCTATCAAGAAATTCTTGAACATTTCATGATTCCTTCAGCTGAGGATTTATGTGATGACGATTTCTTGTTTCAGCAAGATTCAGCTTCTCCCCACACTTCCAAATCAACAACTAAATGGCTCAAAGAGAAGGACATACCTGTACTCCCTTGGCCTGCAAACTCACCCGATCTAAATCCTATCGAGAATTTGTGGGGAATTATGAAGAAACGACTTCAAGAAGTTGCGCCTAGAGACAAAAAAGAACTTATTTCTAGTATAAAGAGCATATGGGCGAATTTGGATAAAAAAGATTGTGAACCTTTAGTTAAAAACATTCCAAAACGTTTAAGAGCTGTCATTAAAGCTAAGGGTGATGCAACAAAGTACTGATTAGCAAGTAAAAATACTTAGAGTTTAAATTATGTTCAATATATTTTCATTATTCTAATTTTTTGAACCATGTTAGAAAGTATTCTAATATTTTGAATTTTTTGTTGTTAGCTGATTATATATATTTTCTATTTCATTGTAATGTGTTTACATTTTTATAATCTGCAAAATATGCAGATTCATATTATAGTACTTTATATTTGATATTGTTGATTATTTATTTGATAAATTCGATTTTCATTTCCCTTGACCATATTTCTTTTCATTATTCTAATTTTTTGAATCGGAGTAGTAGCAAAGCCCCGGTTCGGGAACGAAGCGAATTCCGAATGCGGGAAAAATTTCAAAATCAAACTCGAAATGTACAAAACTCGGCCTGATGCTGCCTGCGTGTCAATAAATCAAAGTTTGTTAGCGAAACCATTTTTTAATTCCTGAAATCAATGAAGGTAGTGAATCAACGAAGGCTTTTCTCTCCTCGCTGGTCACCATATTTAAAGGAAACTTTTTTCTATATCGCTTTACAAACAAAAGTAATATTTAAAGAAATCATGAAATTGCTTTAAAGTCCGCTTTGATTCCCCGTTGCATTCGGCAACGACCCACTCATTCTCACACTCTCGGATGTCTGTCCCTATTGCCTGTGACAATGGCTTACCAGTGGGCTTTCATTTGGGCGCTTATCAGATGACAGTTTCGAAACGGACAGTATCGGAAAATTGAAGTAGCCATTTTATATTTGAATCCCAGTTACATATGAACAACACTATATGCGGTGTGCAAAATATTTTCTTTCACGTTATTTTCTATATTTATTTGATTTAATCGATCAACCATAAAATGACAACAAATTCACACCAAATATAATATTACAATGGGTTATGATCGGCTGCGTCTATCGCATGAGACAATTAATTTTTGTGGTTATAATAGTAGTTGAGTTAGTTAATAGTATTTGGTATATAGAAAAATAAATAATGAAATATGTAAACCTGATCATGGTACAGCCTTAATGTAGCTCCGCGAATTTTGAATTTTTATCGTCACTTCAGACAAAAATACATAAATTATGTTATTATTTTTTTGTTTCTTTCTTTTCTTTTCGTTTTACTTTCCTTTCGTTTTCTTTCTTTTCTGTTTTTCAATATTTTATAATTTCTTTCTATTTTTTATGCGCGACTTGGCTTAAAGTGGCTTTTATGAAAGTGGAGTCCTTGGCGAAAAATGTCCGATCTATTTCAGCATCAAAATTTTAAAAATTACCCATAATTATCAATAAGTAAAGCTCTTTAATGTAATGCTGAATAAGCTTTCATGCAAACCGCGATTCATCCGTGCCAAAAACATACAATTTAAACAAAAGGGGGGGATCTAAAATTGATGTACATTATTATTATTCAATTTTTTTATATTCTTTTACTTCATTTTCATTTTTTCATTTTTTCATGTGGAGCAAATTTAATTTAATATTCAATAATTTGTATATAATATATATAATATATATATATATATATATATTATATATACCAATTATTGATATATGCAATATCACTTTCTATATACATATATATATATTATATACAAATTATTGAATATATGTAATATAAATTTTTATCATAAACAAAAAACAATAACAAAATTATAAAACAGGGCGCAAATAAAATAAAACATTATGCGTAAGTGCTTTCGTCTTCTGTTTACTGTCATCTAGTCATGTTCTAATCTACGTCTTACCTACTATTTGAAGTAGGCTGAGGTAATGAACCTGAGTTGCGTTCTAAGTGGCGCTGTTGCAGAGGCGAGTTAACGGAGAATAGAATTTCCTTCTGAACCTGCGGTTTATTGATTAACCTGAGGTTGAAGTTGACGGTGAATTAGGCGGTTTGTGTCGAACAGTTACTTCACTTTCTTCCCATACCAGATAGTCGTCTTTCCGCGTCTAGTTGATTCCTGGTTTTGCTCGTTCTAATATGGCTGCTCGGTTAAATTTGAGGCTTCACTTTTAGAACCGTCTTGCCGAGTTTAGCTGATTCCTTAGTCGGTGGCAAGAACAACCAAAAAACACAGCATTTTCTTTCTTTCTTACGACATTAATACAAATAAACCATGGTGATAAAATTCAACGTCAGTAGCTAACAATTTTCGCAAATCAAAGAGGCAAAACTTAACAGTTGAGATAGATTAGGCAACTTTTCTAGTACAATTCGTGACCTTTGTGCTGTTTATAACAAAAATGTCAACATTTAAAATAAATTCATGTGAAAGGAATTATGCAAAGTTTAATTAATAATCGAAAAAAAATTGCTATATAGAAATAAACGACAATGATTCCAGAAAATATGTTATTTTATTCATCAAAATTGGGTGCTCTGGACGACACACACAATATATACAAAAGTAAGCAATCGGGGTAGATCATGCAAAATTCCTAGTGTATGCATGACAGCAATGCCGAAATCTTCTTCACCGGCGACTTAACTCGATATTTTTATCTTTGCGGATATAATTTCTTCGTGTAATCTTCAAACTGTAATTTGGTTTCATTATGTTAAATTTATTTTATGTTTCTTATTATATATTTGAAAAATTAAAGTACTTTTCTCATAATTAAGTATATAGCGATTGGTGTGCTTATGTTTGTCTACAAGGAAAGGGCACGTGACGTCACTCGCAGTCAAATTATAGGTAGATTGGCATTTCTACCAATTCAGGTTGATATTTTGCCACTCGAGAATGGCAAAGACTAATTGACAGAGTGTTTATTTAAAAAGAGGCCCTTTCCCTATTGTCAGAATAACTCAAAAACAAGTCCTTCCGACTTATTCGGAAGGGTAGGTTGATTTCTTTTTCCTTATTCTTAGCCGTCATTTTGTTTTAAAATGGCGGTTACAAAGTATTAATGCACTTGGTAGAAATATTGATGTAGGCTATGCATGTATGGAGCTTTAAGCAAATCGGTTCATAAATACCTTTTTATGTGAATTCAAAATTTTCAAGTGGCCGGCGCTTGGAAACAAAATTTTGAGTTAAGTTGACAAATATATGAAATGTATTTGTGAGATAAGTCTATTGTACACATATAGTTCGAATTAATTCAAAATCTCAAAAGTCATCGTGTTGAAAAATTAAGTGGCTACTACTTCGATCAAAATGGCAGAGAAAATTGCTCATCTAAGATATCGTTGCAACTTTGAAAATAATATTTTTTGTAGAAAGTCTTTCAAAGAAGTTTAGTAAGTTGATAAAATGTTAGTTTCCTGCATTTCTAGTTTGTTTTAGCATTAAAATAGCCTAATGTTTCCTTAAAAACGCATCAAAAAGATCCAGTAACGCAAGTAATGGATTTGGCGCCAAATTTGGCGACTTTTTACATATGGCGACTTTTTGGCGACTTTTGGCGAGAAAATACTTATATTCGATATACCAAAGATGGACGCAATAACGGGATACGAGTTACGTGAGAGTTACGGTTCACGAGTTACGTGAATTTTCTAGATTTTTGTTGTTTCAATGATAAATCCGTTTTTCAACTTTGATTTGAATTGATTAAATATTTGTAAAGTTACCGTTATAACAAATTTTCAAGTGGCCGCCAGTTGGAAACAATACAGTGGAACAAGTTTCCCAGCAAACACATCCAAGATATTTGAAGCATAGGTTCACTGTCCAACTGTGGTTTAAATCAGTGCCGTGTTTCAAAAGTTATAATCATGGCTAATTTTCAAGTGGCAGTCTAAGTGGCTGCGACTTGGAAACAAAATGGCAAAACAACTTGCCCAGCGAAATCATCCAGTATATTTGTATGATAAGTTCATTGTCCAGTTCTAGTTTAAATTAAATCAGTATTTCAAATTTTATCGTCATAAGAAATTTTCAAGTGGCATCACTTGGAAAAAAAGTCGGAGTGACGGGAGTGACATGACCAGCGAATTTATCTGAGATATTTGAATGATAAATCCACTACCCAAATTTGATGCGAATTGATTCTGTATTACTAAAGTTACCATAATGACAAATTTTCAAGTGGCCGCCACTTGGAAATAAAATTGCGGATCAAGTCACCAACTAAACTTATCCTAGATATTTGAACCATAAGTTCACTATCCAACTTTTATTTGAATCAGCTTAGTATTTTAAAAGTTATCGTGATGGCATACTTTCAAGTGGCAGTGTGATTTCAAGTGACTGGAACTTAGAAACAAGATGTCGGGACAAGTTGCCCAGTGAAAACATTCAAGATAATTATATGATAATATCACTGTCCAAATTTGGTTCGATTTGGAGTATTATTTCAGAAGTTATCTTGATTTTAAATTTTCAAGTGGGAGCCTGATTTCGAGTAGCCCCGCTTAACTTACGATATCTGCTACTTTATTAAAAATGGCGGATATAGTTTATTAATAAACTTCATTGAGATCCTTATGTGGTCTGTATTTACATAAAAATTCAAACAATTTTGGAATACGCTTTTTACAACTTAAATTTGAAATTTTCAAGTGGTCTCCACTTGAAAACAAAATGGCGGAGCAACTTGGTTAACAAACTCATCTAAGATATTTATAAGATAAGTTAAGACACTGTTCAAATTTGGTTCCATTTGGAGTATTATTTCGGAAGTTATCATGGTTTTAAATTTTCAAGTGGTAGCCTGATTTCAAGTAGTCCCGCTTAACTTAAGATATCTGCCACTTTATTGAAAATGGCGGATAAAGTTCATTAATAAAGTTATTTGAGACACTTGTATAATCTATGTATACATCAAAATTAAAAAAATATTCAGAATACGCTTATTGCAATTTGAATTTGAAATTTTCAAGTGGTCTCCACTTGAAAACAAAATGGCGGAGCAACTTGGTTAACAAATTCATCTAAGTTATTTATAACATAAGTTAAGACACTGTCCAAATTTGGTTCGATTTGGAGTATTATTTCGGAAGTTATTGTGATTTTAAATATTCAAGTGGTAGCGTGATTTCAAGTGGCCCTCCTTAAATTAAGATATCTACCACTTTATTCAAAATGACGGATAAATTTCATTAATAAACTTCATTGAGACCCTTATGTGGTCTATATTTACATCAAATTTCCAACAAATTCGGAATGCGCTTTTTACAATTTGAATTTGAAATTTTCAAGTGGTCTCCACTTGAAAACAAAATGGCGGAGCAACTTGGTTAATAAACTCATCTAAGATATTTATAAGATAAGTTAAGACACTGTCTAAATTTGGTTCGATTTAGAGTATTATCTCGGAAGTTATAGTGATTTTAAATTTTCAAGTGGTACCCTGATTTCAAGTGGTCCCGCTTAACTTAAAATATCTGCCACTTTATTAAAAATGGCGGATAAATTTCATTAATAAACTTCATTGAGACCCTTATGTGGCCTGTATTTACAACAAAATTCAAGCAAATCTTGCTTTAAATATGCTTTTTACAATGTCGGTTTGAAATTTTCAAGTGGCTGCCACTTAAAAGAAAAGTCGGAGTAACTTGGTTAACGAACGCATCCAAGATATTTATAAGATGAGTTCACCGTCCAAATTTGTTTCTATTTGTAGTATTATTTCGGGAGTTATCGTGATGACAAAATTTTCATTATATATATATATATAGATAGATAGATAGATAGATAAACGAAGTGATTGCAATAGGTCGATTTCTAAAAAAATCAACCTAAAAGATATTAGATGAAAGTCAAAAATATTTAAATTTGTATTATTCGATAACGTTTCTTGAGCACTTTTATTCAGACCAACAAATAGTTTGTCTATCTGAATATACAAATTACTGGCTGGTATAGTTTTAATACAAAACATTAAATTAAAATCTATCTTTAATCCACCCAAAGGCATGTTTCCTATGTACTAGGCTATAAAAGTCCCTCGATATTAATTTACGGGATAACACAAAATTCGTTTGATGCATTAACAACTATAGTCGAAAATTTCTCGAAATTGCACAAGTTTTATCATGATTATTAGTTCCCCATCATACTATAGGTATGGGGAACTTAGGTAATTGTGAAAATTTTCGACCTCGGTTTTTTACTTTTTCACACGTTTTCAGGTGTGAGGAATCCGAAAATGACACAATTTGTATGGTGTCCGTCTGTAGGGTATCTGTTAGTTTGTTAGTCCGTCAGTGTGTTAGTCCTTGAGTCCGTTAGTGTGTTAGTCCGTTAGTTCGTTAGTATAGTCAGAGTATACGATATCTCAAGAACAAATTGTCGCAGAGAAGTCAAATCAGTTTTAAAATATTACTTTCGACACTGGCAAGAATCACTTTTATTTGCAACATTCGAATTAAAAAACTTCGTAAGTTATTTGAAATTTACGATTTTCTTAACATGGGAGAGTAGGGCAATATTTCACTTAAACTTGCATTAAATGAATAATTTTTGCTGTAAAAATGTCAGACCAGTTTTAAAATATCAGTTTTGGTGCCGGAATAAACATCAGTTACTATAAACATGCTACTTTAAAAATTTCGCAAGTTATTGGATATTTACGAATTTCTTAACATGGCAGAATAGGACAAAATTTCACATAAACGTCAATTTTCAGGGACATTTTCCTCGTAAAGATGTCAGGCAACTTTATAAATATTATTTAGGATACTGACATGAATATTATTGACTATGAATTTTCCAATATAAAAATTTCGTAAGTTATTAGAATTTTACGAATTTCTTATCACAACAGAAAATGGCAAAATTCTACACAAACGTCAATCTTGAGGGATATTTTCATCATAAAGATTTCAGACCACTTTTGAAATATTTTTTGGGATACTGACAGGAATACCATAGAATATGAATTTTCAAATTTAAAAAATTCGTAAGTTATTTTGAATTTACGATTTACTTAAAATGGCAGAATGAGACAAAATCGAGCATAAACGTCCATTTTGAGGATCATAAATATATCGAACAATTTCAAAATAACATTTATGGTACTTGTATGAATATGATTGACTACAAATATTCTAATAGGAAAATTTCGTAAATTTTTCGAAATTTAAGATTTTATCAACATGGGTGATATTTCATAAAAATATGTATTTTTGGGATTGTTGCATTGGAAATAGTAGCATGAAAATAAACTACGGAATTGACCTTGATGAAATAAATTAATAGATTAGAATAATATAAATATATGGAACTGAATGGTGGGTAGCCTATTAGGCGAGGATTTCGTTCTGTCACTGTGTCAAGCGTTTGGTCAAATTCATTTCCTTAACATGAATAAAATATGTCTTGTAAAAGAAATTTATGAGAACATACATATAATGTGGAACTGAGCAGAATCCACCTATGCCAACTAGTTTTTTACTGTGCTTAATTTAAGTATCTATTATAGTGCATATATATTTGATAAAAAGTATACGAGGCTACTCAAAATTAGTCAGATAAATTTCAGCATGCAGTATGGGTAAAAATAACTTTTAACCTTATATTTCAAATCGTGTATTTTTAATAGTATGATTAAAAAAAAATTAAATTGTGAAAAAATAACAAATTATTCTCGCACATAAGATTAGTAAAGACTTTTTTTTTAAATCATATTCCAAGAAAATTTAATGTATAAATATACATCCAATGTTAAAATATCATTTATTAAAAATCCTGTTTTAAGAATATGTAGTTGCAATTTTAGATCCACAGAATAGTGGTTATTGTAAATGTATATAATTATTATTCTGAATTTATCAATCAAGTTACATGGACATTGCGTTATATTCTCTGCCTTTTTGGCAGTTTTGAAAATACATTCAATGAGATCAAAATATAATTTGTAGCCGTATTTGAACAGCGTTTTCGAATTGCAAAGGAACGGTAAGTAATATTAAATGTAGGTAATATTAAATATATTTAGGTAATATTAAATGTTTCTATAAATTCAGTTTCCGAGACCATTTTAAATATGACCTCGAGTGTTAATTTAACTATTGTATCATCTGTTTGCAGAGTACTCAAATTCATTCTCTTCCATTTACGGATTTTAATTTAGGGAATGTTTTAAAGTATAACTATTATATTACAACAGATTACATATAAAATGTAAATTTTTCATATACAGGAAATAAGTAAATTTTTGTACTGTGATTACAATGAATTGAAAAATGTACAGAAATGAAAAAGCAATTTATGCAATTGTACCTTTTATACTTTCTCTTACCAATAAGGTAGAGAAAGTATTGTTTGTAGGTCAAATTTTCGAAATTGAGTTTTTGTTATATTTACACATTTTGAGGTGCCCTGAAAGTAAAAAAAACCTGTTTTTAGAGGTTCGTCTGTGTTTCTGTGTGTGTGTCTGTATATATGTGTGTCTGTGTCCGTGTGTGTGTGTGTCTGTCTGTATGTCTGTCTGTCTCTGTGTGTGTCTGTCTGTGTGTCTATCTGTTATCAGCATATCTCAAAAACAAATTGTAGCTGAAACTCCAAACTTAGTATTCTAAATGTGTATTATGTAGGGAAGCTACACTAAACTTTTCGTTGCGATGAAGCAAATAGTTCGTGTACAGGGACACCCAAGAAAATTCAAATGTATTACGTCTATGGGGAAATTGTAGGTAAGTAGAGTTTAACATCTATAGGTTGCACTAAACCATATGAAACGAATATATATTTTTATATGTGTAGAAACATGTTTCATATAGATTATGGTGTGGAAATCTACCATTGTTCGTTTACAGGGCGACACAAAAGAAGTAGATTATAGTGCGATAATGCATGAAAATTGATGAAAGCATATTTCAGGCTGTGCCGTATGTTATTAATACAGGATTATATTTATGTGCGCCAAATGGTGTGTACATAACCTTAAGAAGGTATACAGGGCTGCCAATATTTAAGCCATAACATTATTTTTTATTATTAGTGGAAGTGCTTTACTGTTATATGTTACCATGTCCAAGAAAGCTGCTCAGGAATTGAAATTAATTGGTAATAGCCATATACTAAATAATGTATTTTTTTAAGGTCAACATAGGTAGGGTAAGGTAATTCATCGCTTGGTATTTTTGTATATTTACGCGTTTTGAGGCTTCCTGAATACCGAAGTCAAATTTTTACCGTTTTGATCTTTGTCTGTGTGTCTTAGAGTAAATGAAAAACAAATAATTTCAGGCGAATTCAAATGTTGTATTTTGAAGTTAGTACATTTGTTATTAGTAAAGTTTAATGAAGATTTAAAAGTTTCAAGGAATGTTACGTGTGGAAGTTGTCTGGATAATTTTAAATAAACTTTTGAAGTTAATAACAGATTTGATTTCCTATATAAATATAGGTACAGTAATAAAACGGGGGGATGGAGGGGGGGGGCGGCAGCCACCTCACACAGAATTATTTGTCAAATAAAGATGTACCAAAGCCTAATTTGAATTGTTATAGCATAAGTTTACATAACAGTACTCGTTATCTTACTCCTTAATCACCTTTCTCTATTTATAGTATTAAATTTCGGGGTAAGAGAAAGTCGTGTGAGTGATACACCAGATTATTTTTAATAAACGTAGATTTCGATACAAAATTTTGTCTTTGCTTTTTTAATGCACATTAAATAATGAATTTTTTGTTTCGAGTAAGTTATCAACAGAGAATATTTGCAGAATTAACCAAAGATGGCTTGAAATATATATATATATATTTTTTTTTTAATTTCTTTTCGACATTTGTATAATAAAGAAAGTCAAAAAATATTTCGACTCCGTTTTTTTTTTTTTTTTTTTTTTCATTCATTTACCCGTTTTGGGATACGCTGAATTCGATTTGACCCATTTAGAAAATGTCTGACTGTCTACCAGTCGGTCTGTCAAATCCACGTCGGTCACGAACAAATAAACAAAAATCAACCAAACTTGTTAGTAAGTTGGACTTTGATCTAAACTGGTAGTGTTTATATTTGGGAATCAATCGCTCAACAAATCGTGCTTTCATCCATTTTTTTTAAATTTTTATGTGGAAGTATAGGAAAAAATTCCGTATAAATGTTTATAAAAAGAATAATGTTTTACGAATGATATTGAACTTAATATAAGTTATTGATAATATTAATAGTAAACTATAGAAAAGAATTGTGTATGTAGAAGCATCTTCCAAAGGTGTAAAATTTCAATATGATTATAAGTTCTCATCAATACCTAAAAACGTAAGATTTAAAAATAGATTTGTTATAATTTAAAACGAAGTTTTTTTTTTTTTTTTTTTTTTTTACCTATAAGGTAGAGAAAGCATTGCTTTTCGGTCAAATTTTCGAAAGTGAGTTTTTGTTATATTTACACATTTTGAGGTCCCCTGAATACGAAAATCATGTTTTTAGCGGCTGGTCTGTGTGTGTCTGTTATCAGCATATCTCAAGAACAAACAGTAGCAGGAAGTTCAAACTATGAATTCTAAATGTGTTCCATATAGGTATGCTACACTAACCTTTTAGTTGAGATGAAGTAAATAGTTCGTGTATAGGGACACCCAAGAGAATTCAAATACATTATGTCTACGGGGGAAATTGCAGGTAAGTAGAAATAAACATCTACTGACTGCACTAAACCAAATGAAATGAATATATATTTTTTATCTGCTTAAAAACATGTCTTATGTAGATTATGATAGGGAAACCATTCACTGTTCGTTTACAGGGTTATACAAAAGAAATAGTTTATAGTGCAACAATAGTTGAAAATTGATGGAAGTGTATTTCAGGTTGTGCCGTGTATTTCTACTGTAGGATTATATTTAGGTGCACCATGGGGTTTGTACATAATCTTCAAAAGGTATACAGGGATGGAAATATGTAAGCGATAACATTCTTTTTTGTTGTTAGTGGAAGTGCTTTACTATAATATGTTACCATGTCCAAGAAAGCTGCTCAGGAATTGAAATGAATTCCTCATAAACATTTGGTAAATACTGTATGTTTTTAAGCTAAATATTCATTGCTTGTTTTTTGTATATTTACACGTTTTGAGACTTCTTAATTACCGAAGTCAATTTTTTAGCGTTTGATGTTTGCCTGCGTCTGTTAGAGTAAATTAAAAATAAATAATTTTCAAATAATCCAAATGTTGTATTTTGAAGTTAATACGTTTATTACTAGAAAAGTTTGATTAAGATTGGTAATTTTCAAGGAATGTTGCATGTGAAAGTTGCCTGATTAATTTTAAATGAAGTTTTGAATTTAATAACAGATGTGCATTCTATATAAATGTAGGTACAGTAATGAAACGGGGGCCCACATAGAACTATTTGTGAAATAAAGCTGTTTCGAAGCCTAATTTGAACTGTTTTAACATAGGTTTACATAATAGCACTCGTTATCTTACCCCTTAATCTCCAATCTGTATTTATAGTATTAAATTTTAGGGTAAGAGAGTCTTACGAGTGACACACCAGATTACTTTCGTTTTTAACGAATGAACAAAAGCTGAGATATAGCCTTTCCGTAAATGAAAATGAATTGCAGCAATTCAGCCCCAACTTTCACCAGATGTACATATAAATAAAATCAGCATGGTCGTATATATTATCCATAGCACGTATCAAATTTGGCGCATTTGTATGTCATAGAAATTGATATATTACCCTCTCGTAAACGGAAGTAAATTTCAGCACAGCAGAGCAACGTGTCGGACAGATTTGCAACCGAAATGAAGCAGTATAATTTCCCATAATATCCATATGATACAGAAAATTTGATGTAATTATACACTATAGATGTCGAGACATACCCTTTAATTAAATGGGTCAAATTACAGCCTAGCAGTGCCACTCACTAAGTGATACATTCTAAAAGTTAATAATCGCCAATTTAGGTCAATGTCTAACCAAATACTAATGTTGTTTAAATTCCGTCAAGCTTGCTTAAATTCCACGCACAGATAGTCATTTTCTAAAAATGGTCAAATCACATTTAGGACATTTTTAATAATATATATCACATACAGGTTTTTGATGTATTTATAAAGCATGGAAGCTGAGATTTAGCTTGCGCGTAAAAGGAAAAATAATGAGAAATAGCAGCGCCACCTTTCGTTTGGTATGCATCCAAAATAAACAGGCATAATCTTACCTAATATTCTTCTCATATAAGAAGTCTAATACATGTTTACCAAGTAGAAGCTTAGATATAGTCTCCCCCAAAATGGGATTAATATAATACAAAGGATCCTTTTTTTTTAAATTTACTTTTATTGAATTGAATTGAATTAAATAATTGAATAAATAAATAAAATATTTATTTATTTATTTATTTTTGTACAGATGGTCTCAATAAGATACACTGCCAAAATATTTTATTTATTGGATTGCTGACAAAAATTTTAATCCTGTTAAATCATCAACTTAAATTTCATATGTATAGTTTTCATTTAAATTATATGTTAAACACGTGCTTTATTTTTATGACAGTGTTAGTAGCAGATGTGTCTATATTATTTTAAATTGCTTTTAATGATCACGTGGAGACTTTAGCTCAGAGTGTGTGGTATTTGAAATTAAAAAAGAAAATACATATTATATAATGTACGAAGATGCCCGATCAAGTTTGAGCAAAGTATGAGAGAATAATGGCTTTTCCAGAGAGAAAAAAAAATTGTAACACTGCCATAAAGCAGTGTTGGTATAATAAGAAATATACCAAATGTAATATAATATGGCATAAAAAATAATATAACAAATGTAATAGGTGTCTGAAATTGTGTGATATAAACACGCATTTTACGATAATTTTATTATGGAAACATAAAAGTACATCTGATAATTTTTATTTTTAAATCGAAAGAATTTGAAAGTTTTGTGCATTTTTTTTTTTTTTTTTTAATTCTTATTGCATTACATTTTAAATATTATTGCACAACATTTTTTTCTCTTACTTTTCTAATATTTGAAATTCGCTTTTCTCAATATTATTTTTCCTGTTGTGAAAAAGCTCAGTTCATAGAAATGGAAAAAGAAGCAATTATGAAAAAAGTTTCACCTCCTCTGGGAATGTTTCATCTTGTTTCTGAGTTTGTACTACGCGATCAATTTTCGTTCCGAAATCTTCTCTAAAACTGAAAACCTCTAAAACTCTTCTGAAAATGCTTCAACTTTTAGGAAGTTCGTAAAATCTATATTTCACAACTTTTTGGCGAACTATCTTTCGAAAAAGATTTTTGTGTGAATCAATTCTTGGCTTTACGTAAAAAGAATTTTCAAATGATAGATTTTATTTTTACTTTACAAGAAGTTTCCCAAATATGTTTAAAATATTTAAAAAATAATAATACACGAAATTGAATATTGCACTAGATTAAATATAAGAAGAAATAAAAAATAACATAAAATATTTAATGGGCTCATATTTTTTATAAGAAAATTTTATATATGAACTAAATTTTACTTTTTGCCAAATCTTGAGACAAGTTTGGCGATTTCGCGAGATTAGCGACCAATTTGGTGAAACAAAGTATCTCTGGTTGCAAGAATCAGCAAAACTTTTTGCAGTTTTTCAGTTTTTTTTTTTTTTTTTTTTTTTTTTTGTGTGTGTGTGTGTGTGTGTGGATAATGTATCGTTATTCGCCACTACACTCGAGTGAAATACTCTGAACTCTAAACTATAAATTTGTCAATAAAACATTCGGTGATAACTCGTGGAATACTATTCTTGAACGACCAATTCGTCCTCTGTGGAGTTTATAATCTTATTATCGGGAATTAAGTGGTTGGAGTAACATTTTTTTTTTTTTCATTGTTTTCGAGAATGCTCAAAGAATGGAACCCGCCAATTTATTTACGAACCGATTACGACACACAATAATGTCGATAATTTCGTAAGAATATGTATATTTCCAATGAGCGTTTAAGAAGTCATGTGCTTTCCACATCAGAATTTCTTTATTTAGAAAGCAAAATATTAATGTTTTAAAACAAGTGCAAAACATTTAGTAGTATGTAGTAAAAATTAAATACTTTTATCTAAAGCTAGTAAAACTAAAGAAATATTTTTGATAAAGTTTGTCTTACATTTTAGGTAATTTTCAATATATTATATTAGAATTTGTTTGCGGAAATTCACATATAATAAATAGTATATTACATAAATTCTCTGCAGAACAGCATAATTTTTCTAAAAGTATTTGTTGGTTGATTTTTATCTTTAAAACTTAATTTCCTTTATTTGTTTTTCCACATCTTTTCGTTATCCAATTACTTTAATAGAAAGATTAGCTTATGAAGATTTTATTTTATAAACGTTTGCTTAAACAATAACAAAAAAAAATATACTGTTCTGTTTTATCTCTTTCGAAATTATCCCCCCCCCCCCCAAAAAAAAAAAAAAAAAAAAAAAAAAAAACTACATGGGTATTAGATTATTTTTATCTCAAATTTGATTACTTCGTAAGCAAAATACATCACTTTCCAATTGCGATACACTCAGATTTGTAGTGACAATTTTTACAATGTAACTAAATTAGACATTGTTTTCTAATAATGTAGTGTTTTTATGGACAATATTCATTTTATAGAGAAAAAATAAAATGATTGGCGAAAATATATCACTTTATTTCATTCTGTTAAGTTTTTGTGACGTATATTATATTTTACGATGTATGCTGAGGAAGTTTTAATGGTACATCGAAACATAAATATACATATATATATATTTAAACAAAGATTTTAGAAAAATAAATTAATTAATTAGTTAAAAAAAAATACACCTATAGTGTGTTTTCAATTAATTAAGCATATAAGAACCTTTTACGAATTAAGTAGAAGTAATCTATATCGATTCTTTAGCTCAAGTAATTTCATATTCTGTATAATTCATATAAACTACAGCACATGAATTTTTATGAATTACAGCAAGATTTTGGATTTTGAAGTGTATGAATACAATATTCTTTAAAATTTTAAATAAAACACACTGTATATTTTTTCATATCTTTCATTCTGTACTACTTAAAATTTATCTGTATCCGGGGAAAAATTTACAGACACCATGTAGATCATAAAGATACTTATAAGCGTGAATTTATGCTTTTTAACATTGTCAAATTTTCTAAATCCCTTACTTATTCTTATCTCTCTGACCACGTTTGAAAAGGTCAAATCTGTAATGTTGTTTTCACTGCACTATTTTTTTTTTCTTTTAAATGTACTAAAACAATATTTATCTCAGTTCGAATTAAAAAATCTAACTGTGCCTATGATTACTGCTATTACGTAAAACCTAATTGCCTTAAGACTACCCTTTAAGACCTTCAAACTTAAAAAAACAATCTAAAATTTTATAATTATATAATTTTGAATTATAAGTGTTATGTGGAAGGAAAAACAGCCTAGTGACCGGATAGACCCGTCAGGATTTATCTTGTATATCAGACCTGTATATGGACCCTATATACAGGTCCAGTATATCCTGTATATAGATGTATTAGAACTAATTTTTAAATACGAATTTTAGGTAACCAAAATGTATTCGTTAGACTTGTTTCATATGAAATCTATATATAATAAAATAATAATATAAATGTGTTTCTTTCATTGATATCTGTTCAATGATTGTATTATATTGGCATTGAATTTCATTTTATGGTGTGCTATATATTCTTGTATGTAACTTATCGTATTCATTTATGTAATTGAATCTTGCTACGTAATTAAAATATTAATAAAAATGTTAGCAAAAAAAAAAAATAATAATAATAATTAGTTTCCATTGCTATAATATATTGCTTGTAGTTTAACCGAAAGAATAAAGCTATAATCCAGAAAATGAAAGAGACATTAAAAGCTGTACACTCAAATTGTTTATGCTGGTATTGAATTTTATTTGGATAGTATAATCAATATTTAGTTTATTTGACATCGTAAACCCAACAGGCTGGAAAAGGTCCAAGATATAATGTAGTCAGCCTGTACATTTTGTTTTTGTTATTTGTTTTATATTCGAAGTGTGAACTAAAATAAACAATAATGCAAGTTTTCGTTTAACTTGGAAGAATAGAGTATAATGTTAAAATGTTTCTATTTAGTTCGAAACAGAAAAGAGTCTAATTCGAAACAACTAAAGATTAATTCGAATGCTGCTTCTTAAACTATCAAGAAATGTTACAAATATAATGCTTTAAATAATTTACTATTAGTTTTATTTATAGAAAAACGTTTGTAAGCCACATCTGTAATATGTCTCAATTATGAATAATTTATCAGTTTCAATATTTTCTTTAGCACTCATGGTCTGCAATATATGAGTAAATTAAAATTATGATTTTTCTTTTGACGATTTCTTCAGTTATATTTCGAATAGTAGGTTTGGTTATTTTTTTACACGAGTCTGCTTAATTGATACTAGTGTTAGAGCGCATTTTTTTAAGGATAAAATTTAAAGCTTTGATTTTTCTTTTAACGATTTTTTCAGTTATATTTCGAATAATAGGTTTGGTTATTTTTTTTTACACGAGTCTGCTTACCTGATACTAGTGTCAGAGTGCTTTTTTTAAAGATAAAATTTAAAGCTTTGTATCCGTATATCAAATTAATATTTAATTAGATAATTTATATGTGTTTTAAAGCTTTGCCTAGTTTAATTCTAAATTTTAAATAAGATTTAGTTTAAAATTATATTTAAAAATAGTGTTTTTTTATTTCTCATTATTATTAGTTCGTTTCTTTTTTCTATTAAATAAGTATGTTAACACTTTGAATAACCAGACTTGACGTAGAACAGAAATATAAATATTAATATTAACACAACCTTAAAGAAGCCAATGTAAAATTATTAAGTGCAGTCTGCAGTTTCGGTAGCTTAAAACGTACCGTCATCAGAATGCCGAAGTGCATCATTGCTGATATATGTGTAGGAAAGTGGGTTTTAGAGTCAGAGTAGCAACCAACAGGTATTTCAGAAACTGGAGCTGTAAGCCAATAGAAATTTGGGATGCAGAAAGCTATGTAAAAATGAAAAATATTTTTCCAACAATCCGAGAGAGAGGGTACAGCAAAATCGCAATTAATGATATTTTTATAAGCTTTAAACAAATTAGCCTTTTCTAGATTAAAAAACCCTATTGATAAACACAACTCTTGGGGTATATATAGTATACCTTGTCAATGTGGACAAAACGTGAACTGAAGTTTCGCCTTAGAGAACACACGGGTTACATTCAGAAGCAAGAAATTAATAAATCGTCCATTGCTAAGCATTGTTGAGAGTATAACCACAATTTCAAGTTTAATTCCGATTAAATAATCTGTCAGCCTAAACACTTATATGAGCTCGATTTTTTATGTAATTTATAAAAATCTAAAAAATATTTTTCCTATTATACCAAAAATGCACCAGTATCACAGATTTCTCATTCAAATTTATTATCGGTATTATCTGTAACGTTTTGCATGAATTCTCCAAAATGAAATAATAACCCAAATCTTTGAATATATCAATCGTTAACTAATTGCAAGAAAAGAAAATAATTAAAAAAAATAATAATAATAAGAGAGAGAGAGAGAGAAGAGAGAGAAGTTGATATTTAAAAAAAAAAAAATGAAAAAAAAAATATATATATATATTTAAATATATTGGTAATTATTTCGCGGAAACGTTCAGCTAATCAGTTATCTGTAAAAACTTATTACTCAGTAAAATTTCTTTTTTTTTTCTCTTTTTTTTCTCTTAAGAATAATTACGTGTACTTTAATTTGCTTTTTAACAACTTCGTAATGCAAATAGTAAAACTAATTAAATAGATATACAAAATGGAAATTGCGTATAAGACGAAAAAATTGATGATTTATGAGATAAGTATTAAATAACAAATCTTATTTGATGAATATTTTTTTTTAAGTCTGCTTATTAAAAATTAACAAAGTAACTATAAACATAAAGGAAATACACATATAGACAAAAAAGCAGTGCGAGATTAATTTATCGCAGAGAAAATGAATGCGAATTTATTATTATTATTATTATTTTTTTTTTTTTTCATTATTTAAAATAATTCCAAAAATTATAAATAATTCTGTTAACATTATATGTGCCATAAAATGAGAAAAAATGTCTACTTCTGTTTTCCAAGAAAATATGTTATGAAAATGAGTATTCGCTAGCCTATGTTTTAAGTACCGATATTTTCTTAGTGATTATACAATTAAAAAATGGTAAAAAATATTTTATTTTATGTGAAAATAATTAATCATTTTTTATTAATGTTACGTTCAATATGAGTGTAGAACTTTTTATGATTTGTTTGTATAGCAAATGTTTTTCCATCAAAGTTATTGCGTGTAATGTCAAAAGGAAACAATAATTTGTTCAAACTGTAATGGTATCATCACAGTGATAGCAGAATATAAGAACTTAGCAACAAATTTTGTTGGTATTTGGTTCAATGTAAAAGCACTCGATTTCAGTGGGCAGTTCCCGAGTTTGGTCCAACTTCCTTCCGAGTGCAAGTATAAACCAGTTGTTATCTCAATTAGAAAACAACAAATTTATATGATATATATGATAAAACAACGGATATGCCGTTCACATGCACACGACATATGAAAATTTGACATTTTTGTTTGAGAGCTGTGTATATGAGAACAGGTCGGATTACTTTCCAAAATATTAGTGTCTTCAAAACAAGTACACTTTTTTAGAAGAAGGTGTTTTCTAAATATAAGACCACCCTATTTCATAGTCTTTCCTTTGTTTTGACACTTTTCTAAGTGCTAGATATGCTTAGATGTGCTGTAAAATTAGAGAAGTAACAAACCACGTAACAAAAACTCAGATTTAACAATGTACAGTAAAAAACAAGCCCCATTTTTTTTTTATAACTGTTACATTTTATTGTCATATTATTAGATAATTTTATATTATTAATTGCTTCAAAAATTGTTATCTGTTTAGCATAATAAATTTAAAGTATAAAAAATAAAAACTCCATTTTGGCTTAAAGCTCATTGTTTGCGTTTTATTCTTTTTTTTTTTTTTTTTTTTTTTTTTTTTTATTAAGTAACTTATAAGTAGATAGGAGATTAATGTAACAGCCTTTAAGTTCTTGAAATTTTAAACATTTAAATTTGATTTAGTTTAGCAGTTATATATTAATTATGTGTACGTGGAACCACGACATTTAATTAATAATTAAAACTTAAATTAATTCATATCATTCATGGATTGTAATTTGAAGCAATATATCACAACAATTCATTCAAAATGGTAATAAAAAAGACAGTTCTTGTTTGATTATTTTAATCTTATTGAGAATAAAGGGCACTCTTATTTCAGGGCTATTAATCTTCAGCATAGCTTCGATACAAGACAATGGAAGTCTCTTTGTCCCTGGAAATAGATAAAGGAAGTCTCTTTCTAACAAAACAATGAAATTCTTCGCATCATCGGCTTTTTAGAAGATGAATCTGGAAAAACAATGAACGAACTTTCTATCCAAAATCAGATTCGTCTTTGATCTTTAACACATTTCTTAGAAAACTCTAACAATTATGTTATTTAATTATCACTGTACTTTAAATAGTTTAAAAATAAGTACAATGAAATAACCTGTAAGATATGTAGACGAATCTAAAAGATTTAAAAGATTTCTCATCAAAAGCTATAATTTTACCTTCGATCTTAATTAATTTATTCTTTGAAAATTCTTTTAATTAAAATTAACAGCATTAAATACTTAATTAGAACTGACTTTTTTTAGATGTTTGAATAATATTGAAATTATATTCCAAAACTATGCATTAAGCACTAGCACTAGCTATGCACTAGCACTAGCACTATGCACTAGATAAACTATGCATTAAGCCTGTTAAAAAAAAAAAAATCGCATATAATAAATCTGTTTCTATAACCTCCTTATACAACAAACTTATAAAAAACTCAAATATAAATTAAAAACTGGTGTACAATAAATATTAAACATAAAATCTTCTTTACATGCCATAAAAATAAACAGAAACACTACCGGTTTCTAAAGGACGTGGACTTTCTTCTTTACGTGCAAAAAAAACATGCTATTACCTTAAAGACAGATGCAAGATAGTCAAGAGAAAAAAATCCTAATTTATATCTTACAGTAACCTATACATTGTTAATATTGTTAGAAAATTAAAAATAATTGTGTGTATTTTTGTATAAATTCTTTCAAAGAGGCTTAGTAAGTTGATAAAGTGCTAATTTTGTACATTTCAAGTTGTTTTAGCGTTAAAATAGCCTTATTTTCCCTTAAAAACGCATTAAAAAGCCCCAATAAGGCAGGTAATGGATTTAACTTTTCCCAACTTAGCGATATTTTGGCGACTTTGGCGAGAAAATCCTTATTAGGGATATACCAAATATGGAAGCTCTAATCTCATTGGCTGATGAGATACGGAAATTTTTGGAACTTTCCACAGTTTTGTACATGGGTATATAAGGAGCGCTTTCTCGCCAAGGCAGTCAGTTCATTTTTCAGCCAGCTTCACTTGCATTGCTTTGAGCCTCTTTGAAAGAGACTTGCTTCAAGTGTTATTGCTATACAGTTTGTACTGTGGATTTGCTATTGACAGCTGTTGTTTAAGCTGTGTTTACTAGTTGAATTGAAGCTGATACTTGGTTTATAGACCTGTATTTTTCTGAAACTTTCTGTGAATAGATTACTGAATTTTTGTAAGTTTGGCCTTTCATTCTCGGACAACTCACGAACCCCCAAGTACGCAACAATATAAATTTCCATCAAAAAGTTTTGTACGTCATTTAATTTTTTTTTTTCAATCCATTTCTTCCAAAATGTTTATTTCTTCTTCTCTGTGATTATCATATTTAATAGCTCTTATAAATTTGTATGACTCTTTAAAATTATAGATTACTTTAAATGTATTTTACATAATGTTAGCTTAATTAGTAACATATTTATTTGCCTTTTCATTTGATTTTATAAAATTATCTGTATATTCAAAGGACTGGGTTTTGTTTAACTTATCTAATAATCAAATAGAGCAAACGCAAAGTCTTTATTAGAAATTCTATACATTTTGTCTAAATTTTAATCACTACAGATAGGGAAAAAATACCAATGAAGAAAATATCCTTAAGATTAGCTTTAAAATCAGAATGCATTCTATTTTTTCTTAAAAAATAGAGCATTATTTTTAAACTTATACTTTCTTAAAATGTAACAAAAAGAAGCTTACAATAAGAAAAGACTCAACAGTATGTTTCTAAATAATAATAATAATAATAAATTAACTTTTTAGTTCCCCATCATACTATAGGTATGGGGAACTTAGGTAATCGTGAAAATTTTCGACCTCTGTTTTTTGACATTTTTACACGTTTTCAGGTGTGAGGAATCCGAAAATAACAAAATTTGTATGGTGTCTGTTAGTGTGTTAGTCCGTTAGTTTGTTAGTCTGTGTACACGATATCTCAAGAACAAACTGTCGCAGAGAGGTCAGATCAGTTTTAAAATATTACTTTCGACACTGGCAAGAACCCTATTCATTTGCAACATTCGAATTAAATAACTTCGTAGGTTATTAGAAATTTAAGATTTTCTTAACATGGGAGAATAGGACAAAAATTCACTTAAACGTTCATTAAATGGAAACTTTTTACTGTAAAAATGTCAGACCAGTTTTAAAATATCAGTTTTGATGCCGGAATTAAAGTCAGTAACTACAAATATGCTACTTTAAAAATTTCGCAAGTTTTTGGAAATTTACGACTTTCTTAACGTGGCAGTATAGGGCAAAATTTCACATAAACGTCAATTTTGAGAGATATTTTCATCGTAAAGATGTCAGACTACTTTTGAAATATTAATTTGGACACTGGCATGAATATTAATGATTATGAATTTTCCAATGTAAAAATTTTGTAAGTTATTAGAAATTTACGAATTTCTTAACATGACAGAATAGAGCAAAATTTCACATAAACGTCAATCTTGAGGGATATCTTCATCGTAAAAATGTCAAACCACTTTCGAAATATTATTTAGGATACTGGAATGAATATCATAGACTATGATTTTTCCAATTTAAAAAATTGGTAAGATATTTGGAATTTACGATTTACTTAACATGTCAGAATAAGGCAAAATTGAGCATAAACTTCCATATTGAGGATCATAAATACATTAGACAACTTCAAAATTACATGTATGATATTTGTTTGAACATGATTGAATACAAATATTCTAATAGGAAAATTTCGTGAATTATTCGTAATTTACGATTTTATCAACATAGTGAAATTGTAAATTTTTCATATAAATATGAATTTTGAGGAGTATTGCATTGGAAATAGTAGCATGAAAACTAAACAACGGAATTGACCTTGATGAAATAAATTAATAGATTAGAATAAGATAAATATATCGAATTGAACGGTGGATAGTCTATTAGGCGGGGATTTCATTCTGTTACTGTATCAAGCTTTGGTCAAATTGATTTTTTTTAAATATGATTATAATATGTCTCGCACTAGAAATTTATGAGAACATAAATATGGTGGGGAACTGAGCAGAGTCCACCTATGCCAACTAGTTTTTTTTTATAATTATGTTGAGTATTATTGAATATTTAATTTATATTTTTCCAGAGACATATATAAAAATAAATCAACTTTTAAGCAAGACAACAGAAAGTAAAATATTCATATGAAAGGTAATTACGTCAAAGATTTTAAAGCTTTAATGTGAAATTATTAATTCTTATAATCCAGATTTCAAGAAAATCTAAAGACATTTAATTAAGAAAGACATATTTTCATTCTGATATTTGCATTCTTTCTTGGTGTTTCATTTTGGACGGCCAGCAGTGTATTTCAGTAAAATTTAAAAGTGTATGTACTTACTCATGAAACGAAAAGAGGCCTCTTTTGAGAAATTTTTCTTTTCGTCCAAATGCATACCAATATTTCGGCATTTTTCTTGGTACAGTTGGATGACACGACAGAAATCTTTCTCACCCCTTGTCCTAGGAGTAGAGTAATCCCATGACCTTTATGGGTGAAACTGGAAAGCACTCAACACATGATTTCGATGTTGGTTACTTGCTTCGATGAGGAATGCGCTGCGTACTCTTGTAAGATATATACTTTAAGGTTGTGATCTTTTCGTAATACACTTTGTAATACTTGGCTATGTTCCAAAAGTGATTTTTCAGCTGAAATAAGCAATTTTGAGAAATGGGCTAGAATACTTTAATATCTGCTTGAAAACTATCTGTTTGACCACCTTGTGCATGGATAAATGTAAATTAAGTATCGTAGTCTGAGGAGATCATACTTTCTACTAAATAATAATTTTTTATATCCTAGCACCTAATACATGCACAGCAAATAACAGAGAATACAAATTACTTGGTATTTAAATAACAAATAAGGACATAGAAACAACGTCAGAGAATGTGATCAGAATCTCTTATATAAGAAATCAGGAATCTGTTACATCGATTTCTGCTGATGCAATAGCACGTTATTACGGTTAAAGTAACTTTGAATATGTTTTTTTAGTTGGTATATGTAAAAAAGGGCAAAACATTTCTAAAGTTGTAAATTTTGCCCTCTTCTGTTGCGAAAGTCTGCTGCTAAGGGGCTAACACTACTGTAACGGCCTAAAAGAAAGCGTGTTTTTTTTTTTTTTCTTTTTTTTGGGGGGGGGGGGGGATAATAGAGAAATAATATTTAGAGTAGTTATTGAGCATATATTTAAGTATATAAAAAAAAATTTTCTCGGAAAATATTACAAAATAGCGACACTGCAATAATTATACCAGACATAGTGAATTTGAGGCGATCTGCGGCACGAACTATAACTTTTTACTTTCTTCTATCTGTAATATAGAGAAAGTATTGGATTCCTGAAAATTTTTGACCTCCGTTTTTTGATGGATTTACACGTTTTGGGATGTCCTGAGCACGAATTGATACTTTCTAGAAAATGTCTGTCTGTGTGTGTGTATCACGAATTTTGTGTCTACTGTATCTCACGAACCAATGAATGAAATTTAACCAAACTTGGTATTTAGTTGGACCCTGGCATAAACTGGTGCTGATTAGATTTGGGGATCAATCTCTGAAACGGTGGCGCTGTGATCGCATTTTTTGTAAACTTTTAACATGGCAGTATAGGACAAAATTTCGTATAAATGTGCATGATGAATGTACATAATATATAAATGTAATCGTATAAATGTATATAATCCTATAAATGTACATAATCAGAGTTATTCTTAACTTGTGATTTTAAAATTAATATGAATTATTGATAATAGTAGTAGTTAACTAGGGAAAAAAATGTGCATGTGGGGGCATCACTTTCTCCCCCTGGGGGAACCGGGGGGATAAATTTTCAAGATGGGTTTCTTTCGAAAGGTCTCGTCAATACTTTTAAAACGAATGGTTGAACTATAAATATATGATAATTTAAAACAAAGTTATAGATTTTTTTTTTACTTTAAAAAAAAAAAAAAAAAAAAAAAACTTAAAAAATCGTTTTTTTTTTTTTTTTTTTGTTACTGAGTGAATTTGTATAGGAAAATATAGAAGAAAGCCTTGTGGGGGCTACAAGATATTAGTTTCAGTTTGAATCTGGAAAAAAAGAAAAATATATATGTTATCTATATAAATGTAGCTAGTGAACTACTTAGGGGATTTTAGAAACATTGATTTTGTGAGCGTTTGAAAAAAGCCGTTCAATTTTCACCAAAAAATGACAGTCAATTGTTAATAAATATTGTTTAAATTAACTAATCGAAAATCACGTATGCCGTTCACATAGAAATGTCAGTTCGATGTGCGGTTAAATTTTCAAATAAAAATATTAAAAATATTAAAATATTTGACAAAAAGTCTGAATTCAAAAGTGTCCAAATACTTATTATTAGATAGTGTATTATCACAAACTATTTCAAATAAATGATTGCAACGGTTAAATATTTAAGCAAAAAAACATAAGAATATATTTTGTTTAAGTTTGCTTTGCATTGTATGGAATTAGAAATGTTTTTGAAATTAATTGATTTCCTAGCTAAAAAAAAGTCTTACAAAAAGTCTTGAAAAAAAAAAAAAAAAAAAAAAAAAAAAAACTATAAAAAATGCAGATAATGTGAAGGTATTTGAAACAATCCCAGCTTTAAAAAGTCTTTTTAAAAAAACTGTAAAAATGAAGAGAAACTGCAGAAAACTGCAGATAAACTGAAGGTATTTGGAACTTCAAAAAATTTGCAGGTAACCCCCCCCCCCTCTCAATAAACATTTTTTCCCTTAAACTTCTTATTGTTCCAAATACCTTCAGTTTATCTGCAGTTTTTCTTCATTTTAATAGTTTTTTTTTTTTCTTAAAGACATTTTAAGTTTGAGACACAATGATGTTTTAAATACCTGCATATTATCTGCATTTTTTCTTCATTTTCTATAGTTTTTTTTTTTTTTTTTTTTCTTTTTTTTTTGAAGAATTTTTTTAGCTGGGTTGTCTGCTGTTTTCTTTCAAATTTAAAAAAGTAAAAATATAAACATATTCTTTAAATAAAGGAATTGAGAAACGTAATGAAATTTTCTATTGATGTTATGGTCTAAAACATTTCAGTCGACACTTTTATAAACCATGTAATAAATATGACAATAACAGCAAAAATGAATGTGCATCGATATATTTTTCTACAATTATAAACATGCTATTCAAAAATAAATATTTCTTCAAAAATTATACTTATTCAAAATATTACTTTTATGTCTAACTTTGTTTTGATAACTAAAAATATTATGAAAATAATAGCTAAACTTCTCAATTTATTTTTGAAAAATATTAACTTATAGCTCAATAATGATACCACGCTGTAAACTATGTTTTTTACAGAGACGTATTAACCCTCGATGGTAGGTTTAATGTCCCAAGTCTCCCATCCTCTCCTCGATGTCTTTTTCTAGTCAATTTTGTCCTTTTATTCCTTCCGGTGTTAGCTTTTTTTTTTTTCCTCCACACTTAACATTGTGAGTTTTTTTTTTTTTGGTTTTCATCCCATGCTTTTTCTATGGATTTTTAATTGATATTTTTCCAGTTTTTCTATGGATTTCTAGCCTTTTCCCTTCGTTTTCTACTTTCTAAAGTGCGATATCGCCGCTAAAATTAATCCGTTGCGCCACAAATACAGCTATTCTTTTTCACCTGTTTATATGTACATGTTTTTTCTCGTCAGTCATCATGTAACTTCAGTTGTAATCGGAACTATTATTATCTGCTCTGTAATGTAAGTTTAATTTTTTTTCTTACATTAAACTACAAAATCAAAGGATACATCAAGATGACTTTAGTAAATGAAGCATTGCTTTTCTTTAATTAATAACCATTTTTATTACAGAAGATTATTACAAAATAATATGAAAAGTATAATGGAAGAAGCGTAATTCTTCAGAAAACAAAAAGTATTTGATCGGATGCTTTCATATGAATACAGGTAAGAATTTCTTCTATTTCAACCTGTATAATTATAAATTAATTTAAATAAGTATTTTGCTTATATATTTATAAGGAGATATGTGCATAATAACAAAACAGAGTAATTACTTTTGTGCGCTATCGTATTATAACATTATTTACATAAGATTTCTATGTAAACTGTATCTTTTACGAAACATTTTCTATTGAAATAATAATTTTAATTTTATTACTCGCAGAATACCTAACTTTAATTACTGAAAAATACTTTATGTTACATATTTTTAGCACATACATTTAGAGGTTAAACAGGCTATATTTAATAATTTATGGAACTCACATGAAGTAATTTCATTAAATTACTGAGTTAAACTTCATGTAACTCCAAACGGTTTCTTCGTTTTATTTTTTGTTTCAAAAAAATCATAATGTCAGTTAAATATGTAAAATTTTTTTTAATGACATTAAATGCTTTTTAATTTCGCTATACTGACAATTTGTGAATATCTGACTTCCCATTAAATTTCAGAAAAAAAGATATTTGAAAAAGAATTTTGTATAATAATTTAAGCAAATTTTTATCATTCAGAAACGAGAAATTCCCGTTTTAATCTTTATCTCTTCGAGTACATCGCTGGTTATATATACAAAAGGGGTCGTCATGAACGGTATTATTAACAGTACCGAAAGTATTTTTCGTAATTTAGTGGAAATGACGTGTAATTATTTCTTACAAATCAAAAGACGGAAGCAAAAGCTTTCTTTTTGCTTATGCGCTTGAGATAGATTATATTCATAGCGAAAAAGGATTCACAATTAAAAGAAAAAAAAAAAAAAAAAAAGTAAGTACTGTATGTTTGTTTTGAATGTCTGAAGAAATTTAAAATAATTTTAATTACTTGAATAACGATGAAAAAATTCGATAGTATAATAGATATATTTTATACGCTTTACTTTTTATTTCATAAAAATTTTTTAGTGGATTTTTTCTAGAATTATTTTAAATGAGAATTTGGTTACATTAAAACAAATTCCACCACATTTCAAAATTTATTTATTATATGTTTATTTATTTAAATATTTAAAATACATGACGTAAGGAATAAATGATTTAAAATGCATACATTCATTTATATTTGAAATATAATTTTTTGAGTTTTGTTATGTAAACATTTTTTTATGCTTTTCCATTTTTTTTATAATCACGATTAAAAAGAATTTAAATATCCACAGTAAATTTCTCCAAAAAATATTTCAAAAAGAATCTTAAAATTCAATTTGATGAAATTTTTATATTACTAAAATGACAAATCCATTTCTTGATCTCGAAGACATTTTTTACTTCCATTACCCGACAACCGTAGGTAAGGGATCGGTCCAAAAATTCGATGTCGAGTTTTCACCTGATTTACATGTTTTAAGGTTTCCTGAGTCCAAAAAAGTAGTTTTCGGCAAATGGTCAGTGTGTGTGTTTGTGTATGTATGTGGGAAATATTCTGGCTATCATATCTCCGAAAATAATAAAGATATAACTACGAAACTTCAAAATTGAGACAGGTCTAGTGTACAGATGAATTTTTCAAATTTTGGTAAAAATTGTAAAACCGGAAGTATGGCCGTAAGTCCGTATCTGAAAAAAAGGCTCAAACGATTTTCTTCAAAGTTGCAATGTAAACACTCTATTAGATGCCCTTTCGAATCATATATTCTTTAATCACATTTCTTGCGACCATGGAAGCTTCTGCGCAAGTGCGGATTGAACGAGTCCAGTGTTAAAATAGGGGTGACTGAGATAAAACAAGCGATAAGGGAACACCGAATAACTGGATGTTTGCCAAATAACTATCTCTCGGCCAATTTTGCATCCCTCGAAACTTTGGGGCTCGGCCTCACTGCTAGTCGTAGGAAACGTGGTCGCACTATAGTTGGTTAGTTCAGGAAAATTGATAGGCGTCCTCTGTAAATAGCTAATTTCAGGTCTCGCAAGTGCGTTTCTTTAAAGACGGCTGTACGGATTTTTTTTATCAAATTCGCCATATTAACTCCCTTTTAAATATCCTTTTGTATGCGATTATTGTTTTCTGGCCAATAATTCTGTATGCCAAGCTCTCGTAAAGTCGGTATCTCAAAAACGGCTCTAACGATTTTCTTGAAAATTGTTGCATAAATCCATTTTATATATCCTTTCTCGTGCATTACGTGGTTATTACAGGAAAATGAACAGTCATCCTGATTAAGTAGGTCAGTTTTAGATCTCTGAAATTGATGTTTCAAAAAATAACTCTACAAATTTTTTCTTTATTTTTTAACTAGCTATGTAAACTCTGTTTTCTACGCCTTTATGCGTGTATCAAGTTTCTCTTACCGGAAAATTTTAGCTGTCTACATCGTTAGGTCATTTTTTATGCCTTCTGATCACAACTATCTCTAAAAAATGTATATGTTACGTGTAATAGTGGGTAATGGAATTCGTGTGGATGTTTGACACCAGGTTTTTTAACACGTTAATCGCCACGATAATATCAGAAAAATTTTCACGTGGGCCATGGTAACTTTATTAGACAATTTAGTTAAAAATGCGTGTTAAAAATACGTGTTAAAAATGCGTCAGGCACATATGACTGACATGGCGATTAACGTGTTAAACACGTTACTTGTCATGCTTTCCAAATGGTCCTGAGGTATCTTTTTCATAAAAAAGTATTTAAAGTATCTTTAATCAATAGTAATAAAACGAAATTATCTTCATAAAGTATGAGAAGAAAGCAATTGTTTAATCATGTGTTTGGAAGATAAAATATGCTCAGCTTAAATGTCGTTGGATTAATTTCAAATGTTTGTCATAAGTTTTGTAATATATATTTGATTTGAATAAAAAATAAATAAATAAATAAATAAATAAATAATAATAATAAAAACTTTTTTAAGTAAAGGTGTATTGATAAAATATATATATATATATATATATAAATAATCTCATTGTTTTGGAAAATTATCTATTTATGTGTAAACACTTATGTGATATCTATATCTATCTATCTATCTATATAATATTTATATTTTCTATTTAAATTTTTAAGCAAACAAATATTTCGTTTATAAAACTTTAAATTTTATTTTTAAATTTAATTATTGTAAATTTATCAATTATGTATTCCAATGTTTCATTTATAAAAACACTTAAAAACATAAATTTTCGTATTAAGTTAAAGAACTGGTGTACAATAAATATTTAAGAATAAAAACCTCTTTACACACCATAAAAAAATAAATAAATAAAAAGGAAAAGGAAAGCACTACCGGCTTAGAAAAGACTTGGCCTTTCTTCTTCAAGTGCAGAAAACACGTGTCAAAAGCAAGGAGGCTAAAGTAACACTTTGAAGACCCATCTGAAGAAGGTCTTGCTGTATGAAGAAGAAAGGCCACGTCCTTCCCAAGTCAGAAATGCTTCCCTTTATTTTATGATGGGTAGAGAAGTTTTTATGCTAAAATGCATTTTTGTGTGTCAATTATCAGTTTTTTTTTTTTATTTTCTTTCTAGCGTTTTATAGTGATCCTTCTTTCGTGGGCACTTTTTGAAGTGTTGCCAGTATTGCTATCAGAACAGCTTATGAGTGTCTCAATATTCTTATTACATGCATGATGCATGTATTTGGATAAAAAATTTAAAAGATAAATTAAAAAAAATTATTACAATGCTGAATATAGGTATTCTCTATTTTCATCTTTATTCAAATACTTTGCAGGTAATAAGTGCAAAAGAGGCTGTTATATATAATTTTTTCAGTGAAAGTTTCTTAAGATTTTATAGTAATTTAACGGTAATTACATGTAATTATGTTTTATAAACCGTCAGAATCATGGGAAAGCTTTTCTTTTACTTACCTGTTTAGAATGAATGAAATTCATATTTAAGTTGGAAGGAATTTTTGCTGCAGTTGGGAGTAATTTAATAGGTTTTTGTTGGCATTGTGATACATGTTTGCATTTACAGCCAGAAGAAATTAGAAATGTTATTAATTAATTGAATAATGATATAATTAAAGTAACCAGTATAAATAAATATATTTTAATGATTTTCTAAAATATTTTAGTTTTCTGACGAAAAAAAAAAAAAAAAAAAAAAATCACAATGAACTTTTGAAGATTTATTTTAAACCAGCAAATTACTATTTATGAAAAATTCGTCTGTCTTTGATATATATATATATATATATATATATATATATATATATAGGAATAATTTAAATGAAAGGAATTAAAACCCCAAAACACACAGAAGACTTCATCAGGGAGGCCCTTCCGTGTAGGAGTTAGAGAAGTTTCTGAAAGGATAGTAGCAATTAGCTAATAGCCATCCTTAGCCCCCAACTTCTCTCCAAACAGAAAACCACCTTTAACAGCAAAAGAAATCAAACAGATCTGAAATAGATCGTAAGAGGAAAACACTGAAACATTCGGTTATAAGTTAAGACGTGACAGTTAATTTGCAAGGATTTTAAGAGCTATTTTTAAATCACAATCATTATTGCATAAAATGCGAATTCTTTTAAACTGTGTGAACATATGAAAGGTATAAAATATTTGTAAAGAAATCCTACTGTCAAGGTCGTTAACTAAAAGGTTTAAAGTCATTTAAAAAGAGGGGGAAACAAATTTAAAATTTATTATAATAATACGTAAAACAGAGAAAGCTAGCGCTAAAAGCTGCTTAGCCAAACTATGTTTTTTAAATAAGAAATATTTTTAAAATGAATATGTATATGATATAAAATTAAAGATAATTATAATATAACGTAAAACAGAGAAAGCTAGCGCTAAAACTGCTTAGCTAAACAATGTTTTTATTAAATAAGAAATTTTTTATAAGAAGTATTTAAATATATGAAATTAAAATAAAAATTTTGAAGATTAGAATAAACAATAGGAGATTTACAAACCAATGCGCAAAATTGCTGCAAAAGGAAATGTAAAACTTTAATATAGGAATAATTTAAATGAAATGAATTAAAACCCCAAAACACACAGAAGTCTTCATCAGGGAGGCCCTTCCGTGTAGGAGTTAGAGAAGATTCTGAAAGGATAGTAGAAATTAGCTAATAGCCATCCTTAGCCCCCAACTTCTCTCCAAACAGAAAACCACCTTTAACAGCAAAAGAAATCAAACAGATCTGAATTAGATCGTAAGAGGAAAACACTGAAACATTCGGTTATAAGTTAAGACGTGACAGTTAATTTGCAAGGATTTTAAGAGCTATTTTTAAATCACAATCATTATTGCATAAAATGCGAATTCTTTTAAACTGTGTGAACATATGAAAGGTATAAAATATTTGTAAAGAAATCCTACTGTCAAGGTCGTTAACTAAAAGGTTTAAAATCATTTAAAAAGAGGGGGAAACAAATTTAAAATTTATTATAATAATACGTAAAACAGAGAAAGCTAGCGCTAAAAGCTGCTTAGCCAAACTATGTTTTTTAAATAAGAAATATTTTTAAAATGAATATGTATATGATATAAAATTAAAGATAATTATAATATAACGTAAAACAGAGAAAGCTAGCGCTAAAAGCTGCTTAGCTAAACAATGTTTTTATTAAATAAGAAATTTTTTATAAGAAGTATTTAAATATATGAAATTAAAATAAAAATTTTGAAGATTAGAATAAACAATAGGAGATTTACAAACCAATGCGCAAAATTGCTGCAAAAGGAAATGTAAAACTTTAATATAGGAATAATTTAAATGAAATGAATTAAAACCCCAAAACACACAGAAGTCTTCATCATTAAAACCCCAAAACACACAGAAGTCTTCATCATTATTATTTTATTTTCATATATTTAAATACTTCTTATAAAAAATTTCTTATATATATATATATATATATATATATATATATATATACATATATATATTCAATTGAAAGCCTGTGTTATTACATTCTCTTTTTATTACTTAGTTTATGAAAGTGATTTTGTACGTAGACACATTATGTGCTTTCCCCCAATTTTTCTATCATGCAAATTTTTGAATATGTAAATTTCTAAAATATATAATTGAAGAAATAATAACTCTTAAAAAATAATTTGAAAAAAATATTAACAAGTCGAAACGGGATATTTATTATTTTTATCTTTGAAACTTATTTATATTCAAATACTTAGCTAACCGTAAAATCTTAAAAGATCTTGACGTACTTTTTCATCCCAAATTTCTTTGTTATTTTATAATAATTAAGTAGTAGTGATATAAAATTATTATTTTATCAAATATGAGAAGCCCAATACTTTTCATTTAATAATGAGTTCGGGATAGGTAATATTTTATGTGAAATTAATTTTCAGATTAATTTAAAGTATTTTTTGTTAATAGTGTGATACATGTTTACTTTAAGTGTTAAAAAAAAAAATAAAAAAAAAAAATAAAAACTGGAATCATAATATTTATTTTAAAAAATGAAATTCAGTGAAATAACCAGAACTTTCTTCTGGAAGGGGATGGGGAGTTTAATATGTGGTGTCATTTTCTATTTAAAAGACACTTCTTCGTTAAAAAATAAATTCTAAAATGTTGAGATATATGAAAAAAAATTATGCGAGGGGCTTTCCAGCATTAAACTAAATAAAAAAGAATATTTATAAAAGAATATTAAATAAAAGGGTGGAAAATATACAGATTAGACAAACAATATCTATTTAAACTGAACTTCAAATAGCTTTGAAAGCAAGATAACAAAAAGTGACTTAGAAACAGCATTAAACTGCTACGGAGGACACATGGGCTTGGTGCTTAAGAACTTGGTGCTTTTCTCTGCATCCTCGCCAAGTGGGGTTACATCCCTAACAGCACAAAATGTTTCAGAAACGTAACAGTGATATAACATGGAAACATTGTGAATATTACAGAAACATTCAGTTTGCTTTCCGATTACTTTCATAAACATAGAAATGTCCGCGATTGTAAAAAAAAAGTCTGATACGTAATAGAAACGCTCCAATCACATAACAGAGAGAACATAGAAAAGGGCGAATGTTTCAGAAAAGTATCAGAGAGCATATTAAAATGTGTTACGTTTTTGAAAGTTTGTAAGCATTTTCAAACATAACTGAAACATTCTGTGCTGTATGTGATTTGACGCTAAAAATGTTGACTTTTATTACTATTATTATTATTATTTTATTTATTTATTTTTTTGCCGCTTTTCCGTTGCAATTAAGCAGCTAATCTTAATCATTTTTCATCGTATTTATTTTGAGCCATCTACTACCACCTATATTTTCGTTGAATTGTATGAGTTTACCCTAAGAACGTTTCCTTGTTAGCTAATTGCAAGTGTAAACCCGAAACCTAAAGTGGTACTTTCAGCTGAACTCCCCAGTGCTGTTTAATACTGGCAATTACACACATATAATATAAATATATATTATTGCTAACAAAATAATTTCGGAATCGAACATCTGTCAGAAAAAAACGTATTTTTAATCGCATATACATCACACAATACAAATATATCATTATTTAAAAACGCAAAAAAGTTGACTTTGGAAGAAAAATAGTTTTAAAATGTTTTTTTTTCTCCTAATCTGCAAACCTATGTAAATTAGTTATACAATTTACAATTTTAGAACAAAATAGGTGTAAAATTTTATTGTACTTCTCTAAGCTTTGTCGATTACCTAAAAACATCCCATGTCTTTCTGTGCAATTCAGTAAAAGCTGCATAGTGTTACTGTCAATACTTTATGAATAATATTTTTTTATTTTTTTTCTGTGACTTTTAGATCACCCGATATATATCACTTTTTGAATTAGGAAGATTTTTTATTCCAAACAAATAAATAAGTTATGATTCAATAATTAGCATTTAATTAATACTTTCGCAATCGCTCTCTTAGAGAAATGATAGTTATATGGTCACATATTATGAATTCACAAAAATTGCATATGAGAAAAATACATGCATATATTTTCATTTTTATTATATAATTGTAAAAACTTATAAATAAAACTCCTTTTTTATTATTTCACATATTTCACATATTTCATGTAAAATTGTTAAATCAATAAATATTTGCTAAAAGAAAAAAAAAATAATAATAATAACATTTTATGTCTTAAAGTAAACGAAAATAAAAATTTACTAAAGTTAAACATATTTCGCATGTACTTCATATTTAGTTTTTAGAAATTTTTTTAATTAAAATATATAGATTAAACAGCTGTCTATATATTTTAAACTGCTGTCAAAATATATCTTTTAGCCGCAAATTCTAATATATTTCTACCTATTTATTCTAGTTTCAAACTGCATGCTTTGGAAAATTTGTTATTTTGATGTTTCAATGTAATGCATTTTAGATAGTAGAGTAAGAAATTTTCCTTGAATTTCGTTGCCAGAAGAAGGGATGTTACAGTGCAAGACAGGAATGGGAATATATATCTTTTAATATCAAGGAAATGGAAATTTCATTTAAAGATACGACCTTATAAAGTTGAAGAAATTTTAATACGAGATCATACTTTAAACTAAAAAATTGAATTCGTATCTTATTATCGCATATTTTTTATTAAAGTAAATTAAAATTTAAAGGAAAAATTGAAGTTACTTTTATCCATTCTTTTTGTTTATTTATAGATAATAACATAATATTTATTTATCAAATGTATATATGTTTTACAGACACTTTCAAAGATTGAATTAAAATTAAACAGCATAAAAATTTAATGAATTAATAATTTATGTATTTATTTTTTTAAATATAAGAAAGTGATGTATATTGCTAAAATGCGATAATGCTGCTACATGAGCAATTTAATTAAATGGGGCACTTTCGTGTATTTCGTATTTTAATTTTTATGAAAAAATCACTAAAAATATTGAAATGGTATATGTTTTCACTCGTTTTGTGGAGTTTTTATTTGGTTGTTCCTTCTTTATAAATGTTTCCAATACGATGAATATATCCTAAATTAATATAAGTATTGCTTAATGCATTCATAACCATTTACTGCTAGTGATAATACAGAGTCAAAAGCTTTCTCATTATTCACAAAAGCCACACAGAAAGAGTGTAAAACAAGGCGACACATTTTTACCTAAACTATTCAATGCAGTACTTCAAGAAGTTTTTGAAAAAGTAAATTAGGAAGAGAAAAAGATAAAAATTGATGAAGAATTTATAAATAATTTGAGATATGCTGATGAAATTGTGCTGCTTGCTTCCCTGTTGGGGAATTTCCAAGAAATTCTTCAAGAATTAAACAAAGAAAGCAATCTCAATGGACTTAAAATTAACCTAGGTGAGACAAAAATTATAACAACAGTTGTTGCTCCACTGAAAAACGCTGTTAATATGGATGAATTACAAATTGTATGCAAATTTTATTTATCTGGGACAAGTCATTACAATGAAAAAAATCATCATGGCATAAATTATCAACAGAGTTAAACTTGCATGGAGAGCATTCGGAAGAAATAGCGCTATATTCAAAAGTAACCTCTTAATTTGTTTGAAAAGAAAAGTCTTTAGTCAGTGTATTTTGCCTTTATTAACTTATGCCTCAGAAACTTGGACACATTAACGTGTAAAACTATACAAAAATTTCAAACAATCCAGAAAAGCTTCCACAGATGCATGTCAATATTTACCCGAAGAGATAGAAAGCGAAACACATGGGTTAGGAAGCAAACCAAAGTTACTGATATTATCTGTAGAGTAAAGAAGATAAAATGGAGCTGCGCTCGTCACCTTGTCAGATGAAACAAACATATGTGAACCATCAAACTCCTATTCTGGAAACTGAGAGATAAGAAAAGACTGAGGAAGAGACCATAGTGCTGTTTGAGTGCTGTTTGGAGGAGCAGAATGTAGAACAATTGCATGAAACAGGTCAGATTGGAATTAGAGGCATTCATCCTGCAATGGATTGATAAAAACTGAAATTGATGATGATGATTATGAAGATATATTTAAAAAATACTGTAATTTATTTTTTTATGCATTTTTCTCGGCACTTTGGTATTAACATCTACTTTTTTTTAGAAGCGTCTTTATTGAGTAAATATATATTTTTATTTTTTACGTTATTGTTGTATTAGAAAACTCCCGGTCTTTCATAAATTAATTACAGTTTCCTATATAACTCACAGATGACAGTTAAAAGAACTGTTAATTGAAGAACTTCAGTCGCTTTTTTTTTTTTTTTTTTTAATATGCCGCGAAACTCACATTTGTGTATAAATCAAATGCATATTACTGCGAATACGTCTACTTTCTGGCGTTTGAATGTCTGTCCTTTATAACTAGGCATAAAACAGTAAATGAATGCATTGTATTGGAAGAATATAAAAAAATATCCAACTAAAATAAATACAGAATAAAAACTTAACTATTTTACTCATAAGAAACAACTTTCAATCTTAGTGTCAATGGCTTACGTATGTTAAGGCACACGTTTCTTCAGAAACAAATTGACAGCTATCCAGGCCAAGAATGTCACCTCCTCTCTTCCAGTGTCAATTAATCCTCTGCATCCTGTCATCTGTTAAAATAATTCTTAAGCAAAATCTTCTTGAGAAGAGTTTCAACTATTTTAAAATCACTCTCGAATAATCGACCACACATCTGAACTAATTTCACATGCCTTCCTGCAAGTCTTTAAATTTAATAAATACAACATAGTATTTTTGTCCTGTTTAGAGTCTACATGCACAAATTTGATCGTGCATGCAAATACCTTTAGGAATTCGTAGAAATTGTCGTTGTCCAACACTACTTCTATAACTGCAGCCTCTCTGCAAGGAACATTAAACGCCCGAACCCTCTGTTTTCAATACTAAACCTTAGTGTTTCACTTTAAAATATATTCACTGGTAAAGTTGTAGAAATTATTAAAAAAATTTGTATATTTACAAATATCATAGTAAATATAACAACATAGTGAGGCATATTCTACCTGCTCTAGCCTTATTCATTACCAGCTCATCTGAAATGTACGTGTGCAATGGTGAATTCTATTCAAAGTGTTCCTACAGACCATTTTTTTAAATTGCGATCACGTTTATTGAGCTATGTAGTTATTCATATTTTGAATTACATAGCTTTTAATTATTAAAAAATGAACTGTGCCCAGTATCAGTTAATTCACTGCTTCCAAATTAAAAAAAAAAAAGCAAATATAAGTACAAATTAACTGTTATCGAACACTTATCTTAGATTTTTACTACATTAAGTCTTTAAACCTGACGTCTTCTAACATTTCTTCTATGAACTAAACCTATTAAGTTAAATATCTTTCTTTATTTTTTAAGTTATGTTCATGCTAGTTTCTTAATTTTAAAGAGATAATTTTCTAAAATAGTTCTTAAAAAAAAAAAAAAAAAAAAAAAAAAAAAGTTTGTTTTTATGTCGTACAAAAATTAACATAAAATTTTCAAATTTGCAATTTTTTAAAAGAAATTTTGTAATAGTTCTTTACATATTATTCTTCAAAATATAAAAATTTGTGTAATAAGCAGATTAGGATGTAAGGCTATATTATGTAAAAAAAAAAAAAAAAAAAAAAAAAAATCTTAAATAAAAAAAAGTTCTGTCTTAACATTTATTTAAAAAACTGCTTACACACAAAAATTATTATTATTATTATTTTTTAATATTAAAGAAAAACTACATTTAAAAAAGCACTCAGCAAATATGTAACATTAAACAAAATATGCCTTAAATAATTTTTTAAGCTATCATTTACCAGATTCTTGCATATATATTTTTTTATTTAATTTTTATTGTAGATAATTTATTTCTTAAAATTCAGCATAATTGTATTTTTTACTAAAATGTAATTAGGTTCGTACCTTTTAATGAATAAATTTTAAAAAATTATTTTTTTTTAACCTTTATTTTAATAGAATATTAAGATGTTTTCTTCCGTTAATTTTAAATATATATTTTTTTCTAATTTTTAAATGAAATACGTTGAGATGAATTAGATAAAAAAAAATTCAAATTCAATTTATCCATAAAAGAATTTTAAGACACTACATGGTAAAGCATAATAAGCTATTTTAACAAATTGATTACAAAAATATAATGGATTCATTTTCGACTTATGTCAGTGAGTACAGACCAATCTTTTAAATTTATTTTTATAATCAGTGGAGAGTGTAACCCATTTTGAATTTTAGTTGCTTTTAGGTTTGTTTCTTTAGAAATCGACAAATGTAAATACGTTATTTGCCTATATATGCAAATAAAATAGAAAATTTATCATTAAGTTAACTTCCAATATATTAAATCAATTTGAACGAAAGTCGAACAATAGATGTAAATCTCGGATGAGTTATATACAACTTATGGGGACTTGACACATTGGCGTCTCTACTGAAGTAGGTTTCATATTAAAGTTTATATTTCCATTTGATGTTTATAAATTGAACTGTATTAGGTTTGTTCAATGAAATATATATTCAAGGAAATATTCTTATGGTTTTTCATAGATTTATTTTTACAAATTTGAACTATTTAAATTAGATTTTCTCAATTTGCATTTTCTCATGAATTCATGAACTTCAAAATGCTAAAACATTTACAGATATTTAAGAAAAGACTTAATATTCTTTTGGGTGTTTAATGGAACTTACTTAAATATTAGGGATGAATTTTGCAATATCATTGCATGTTTTTTTTTTTTTTTTTTTTTTTTTTCTCAAATCTTTACCCAGGCATGCACTTTTTAATTTTTTTCTCGAAGATTAAAAAAATTTCAAAGACCATCCCTATCTCTATTTAAAAAAATGTACCTGTATTTATTTCACTGGATGGTCCATATGAGTTTTTAGTCTTTATCCAGGCCGATATATCCCGGGCTGACTTTAGTTAAGTGGCAATAGGACCAAACATTAGGTAGAAAAGTTTTGGCCCACAAGCGTATTTTCAATCACAGAACATTTATCGATTTGCCAACAGTGTTACAACTGCGGGTTGAGTAATTTTCTTCCGATTAGATCGACATGCCATAATAGACAATTTGCATGTTTTCTGATTTTATTCTTATATAATAGAAAATGAAAAGGTAAGAAAATAAATACATACATTTTCTTTATTTGAAATCTAATGATTGATTTATAACAATTTTAACACATCGCACTATTTACTCTATCAAGAAACCGCTGTATAATATATCGTGACGTCACTTTTTATGACTACAAACGGAAGTAATCGTTGTTTATATTCGGTTTCGTGCTTTGCTTTGTTTCTTGAATCAGTGAAATAGGTTTCGTATGTTATAATAATGACGGATAATAAAAAATGGTAGTATAAATACTGTATTGTACCATTCTGTACTAATACAACGGCTAATACTTCTCAAAAGTTATTCTTTGGCGTTCCACATGATCCTATTAAACGAAAACATTGGACAACCGCCATGAAAAGAAAACAATTGAAAATAATGATAATGGAAAATGGTGATAATGATATTAAATGATTTTAAGATGAAAAAGAAATGCTCAGAAATCACATAAACAATTGATAATTACGAAAGTTAAAACGAATCGCCGCTTACTAACCAGGCGAACAAGTTGTAAACATTGAAGCATCATAAAGTGTGACGTCAGGCAGCGTTTTGAAGTCACGTGATTTTTGGTTAATTTTAAAGTTATTTTTAAAATTAATGAGAACTTTTTGTTACATTTTTAACAAACTTTTTGAAATTTATTGGCCTAAAACTACCAGAAAAAAAAACTTTTGTTCAAATCCCCATGTGTGCAAATTCCCCATTGCCAATGCTGGTCCGTATAGCTACCAATAGTTCTGTGTTTGTTGGAAAAACATTTAATTCTAACTTCCACAGATTGTCAGGTAGATTTAATGGCTTGTGTTTCATTGTTTTCAACTAGTTATTCCTTACTGGTAAAAGAAAATTTTATTATTATTATTATTATTATTTTAAGTTTACGCATAATGTTTACGCATAGAAGGATCAAAAGCTGATCTATAAATTAAAAATATAATAATAATAACCAAATAAAAAAAAAATCATAACATATTAAATTTTTTATTTGGGGTTCTTTCTAAATAATTTAATTAAATTTCAAAGCTGAATAGTTTTAAATATTTCAGTTTCACATAAACACAGACAACATACAGTCGGCAGCAAAATTATTGAAGCGCTAGGAATAATTTCTATTTAAAGATGTGCACCTAGCACTGTTTTATTAAGTAAATGTTTGTCGGTCATGATCTTTGTATTAAACTGTTTATAAGAAAGTAAGTTGATGATAAAAATTAGCAACCAAACTAGGAAGAATACATGAAAAAGGGGAATATGGGCTTCAATAATTTTTCTGCCGACAGTACTTTTAAATGAATAACTTCAATACATTCGATATAGTCATTATCTTTAGGATTCTTTGAACATAAATGAATTGTTAATTTAAATAATTTTCAAAACGTCAGTTATTATCAATAATTTCGCAACTTCCAAGCTTGATAAAATATGAATGAATTAAATTCTATGTAATATTTCAAGATGTTTTAGTTACAAAATCACGTTTTACGTACCAAGGCAGATATTTAAAAAAAAAAATCAGTATGTTGTGTGATTTAAAATATGCACTTTTTTTTTTTTTTTTTTTTTTTACGTATTAAAATTCAAAAATAAATCATTTATTCCCTTTCTCTTTTGAAAAAAATCGAAAAATTTGATATTTGATTGTTAAGATTTCCGTCTCTTTCTTTGATTTAGTTCAACTTCATCGGATTTTATTTTTCTCGGTTAAATTTCAATGTTCTCGCTCATATATTTTCTAAGGAAAAGAGAAAAAAAAAAAAAAAAAAAAAAAAAAAGCTAAAAATGTTATTTTTTATCTGATAAAGCTGGAGATGTTTTCAATTTCACGGAGATCAAATGGTTTGGATTAAAATCCTCTTTTACGATTTAAAAATTGTATTTACTTTACTTACATTTATTCTCTAAGGCTGTTTTATAATCGAATTAACTTTATGCTTTCCTATATTCTTCCCGAATACCATTAGTTTCTGAGATTCCGATTTAAAGTTCTTAATTTAAAATTATTTGTTTTTAATACTTTTAATGAACAGGAAAAAAAACTATTTAATGAATCACCAAATTTGTTATCTAAATTTTTAGTTTTTCTTTCAGTCATTATATGGGCGATCTGTTATGTACATATATTTAATTTTGAATTAGAAAATAGAGATATATTAATTATATTTTAACTTTTTTATACAAAGGTGTGAGTTTTGACATACTAGTGGTTCAGAGGTTCTGCTGTAAAATCTGATAGACGGAAGGTTTTACTTTAGGAACCTGGTCATTCTGTTTCGATCAACCATTCAGATTTTTACGCGTTTTTTTTACCGATAGTCACGTGAATATGACCTAGGACATCTGAGAAAGACTGCAGCGAGCGGCACTGCATCCAGACCTAAAAGAAAACCTAGTCTGTCGACTTCGAATCCTATAACAACACATTAAAACCTTTCAAATATATAAACATTAAATATCATTAACAACATTTGTTTTATTATATATTACTTAGAAAGATATTTAATTCTTAAACATACACTGCTAATAATAAATTCAGATTATATAGGCCTTAGTTTTATCGAAATATTTAACAATATCAGTTATAGTTACTTTTCCTCAAACTTATTTCACTTATTAGAATGTTATTTTATTTTATTTATTTATTTATTTATTTGCATAAAAGATTAGTAATGGACTTTTTTATTAATAACAATTTCTCCTACGCATATGAGCAATTTTTACAACATTGAAAAGGAAAATTGACTAAAATAACATTCTAAAAGTGAATAATTATTGAATAAAAAGCTCTACAATATCCTCTACTAAAATGCACGATTTTGCATATTTCGATTCCGCATTGTTATAAGTAACATCCATGCTAGAAGTGATTACGCACCTTATTGGAAACGAAAAGACAATAAAGATAAGTGCATTAAATGTCTGAAATCGTACAAGGAAAGAACTTCGACAAGTAATTGTATTGAAACGTCTTGTTTCAGCAATTGGTTGTACGAAAGCGGCACGATTTACAACAATAAATGCAAAATAAAATGACTGCAAATAACGACATTTCAGGTCAGCAAATAAGAAATCATTGAAACTAACTAGGAAAACGACTAATTTTAAATTAAACATGTTATCTAGTAAATTAATATTAATTCATAAAGCTATCTGGGCTTTTTTATTTGATTCTTAAATATATATATATATTTTTTATCTGATTTTTAATTCATTTAGTTAAAATTTTTACTCCTAAAACAATCATATTCATTTACAAAAACCTTACAAGATGTCGTTTAAGTTCAATTATTATTGTTAAAAATTTGATTGCAATTTTTATTCATAACAATCTCTTCCATTCACGTGAACAATTTTAACAATCTTGTATAGAAAACTTGAAGAAAATATCTCTTTTTATTTTATAATAGCTTTTTCTTTAAATTAAAGCATAACAATAACATAGCAATGAAAATGAATATAACAACGATTGAATTAAAAATTATTCAGTAATAGTTTAGAAAAAGAAATAAAATTTAGATATTTTATATCTTTTTACATCTGCTTTTTTATATCTGTGTGTATTTTTATTAGGTTGAATTGTTAGCTGAAACTTCTAGCTTTGCTTTCTTTTTCTTTCATTGTTCTGAGGATTATCCACTTTGCGTTGATATTATTTTAACGAAAAGCAAGCTCTTCCTTCTAAGTAGTATCTCACGTGCTCTTTTGAAACCGAACATTAATATGGTTCGCATTCACGTTATACTTTGGCAGGAATCTAATCTCGAGATCCACTGATTTCTTTGTTTCTGTAAACAAAATCTGCAAATGAGACCACATGCTATATTAACTATACTGGCTACTTTTGAATATAAAGTATATGGCTATTTTCAGAACAAAGTAAATTTTGTACAGCAGTAGTTGGAAAAAGAAAAAAAAACTAACTTACATTTGATACTCAGTTTATAGTATAACTGAAAATGGGCTAGATGGATAGTCAGGTATTGATTTCTTATAATTCGACTCTCATGTGGTCTTATACGAATTCGCATATTTTAAAAAGTTTTTACAGTTTTTTCGAGGTTCATGAGTAAGGTTGCAGATTTATCAGTTTGTTTATTTTACATATATTCTAAACGTAATTTAAAAAATGATCGAACAGTTTAAAATAATAAATAAAAATGTAAAGTACATTTAAATTTTTAAATTTCAGCAATATTATTCGCGATCATCATTTAAAAGTGTACATGTTTCTTTACTAATGGCTACTGATATCTTATTTTCTTACTCTCATTTAAAGCAAAATTAATTGAGAATATTATGTTTTTATCAGAAATGCCTTTTTAATTCTTGCAAAGAAAAACACTCACTGAAAAATTATATGTATATGTAATGTCTTTTTTGATGATAGACTATATAACAATGTTATAACACTTATTATTGTAATAATCATTACTATATAATAATTATTATAATGCTTATTATTAATTAATATAAAATAATAAGTATTTTTAGTTCAGCTAAAACTTTCATTGATTATTGCTAAAATAAATAATAATAATAATAAAATAAAAGAATATTTTAAAATTAACTAAAGGTACTATCGAAATTCAGGAAAAATTTTCTTTCTTATATTTTTATTGCGTATAAAACAGTTTTAGAATTAGGAAATCGATTTTCATAAAAAAATGACGTTTATCGTTTAGTTTTTCCCTTGTCTAAGATTTATATTTTATATAGTTTTCCTTTTTATCTGCAATCCATTACTTTGTATATTTCTTTTTTTAAACCTTTCACAAAAGATTGAAATTAAAACACACACACACACACACACACACACACACACATATATATATATATATATATATATATATATATATATATATACCTGTTACTTTCGATATTAGTAAGGGAAAAAAAGGGATTTTTACAAAATATAGTGACCATAATAAATTCTCAAGTATAAAGTTTATAAAATATAGAAGTAGTTATTTTTAATTTATTTTGAAAATTTCTAAACATTTCTTTATGTTATGAATTTCTAAAGTGTAAATATTTTGTTGTTATTATTTACGTAAATAACAATCTAAATATCTAAACAAAAACACAGTAAACAATATTTCTTATTTAAATGAATGTTTTAAACAATAAAACTAAATCAATTGCAGTAAAATGTCATGAAACGCAATACATGTGCAAAATTTTTGCTTCCTTAAAATTGTTTAAAACTTAATTAATAATTTTGAATATTTACTTATTGAAGAACATTTTTATTTTGCGATTTTTTTTTTTAAACATTAAACATCACATCATCAAAATATTCGTGTACACGCACGATGGTTTAACCCCTTGCCGGCTGAATTTAGCCCGAAATTTAAGATTTAAAGAAAAAGTTAACTTTTTAGGCTATTGAATTATATATTTTTTTAATTATAATAACACCATTCACATATAATTTTTCCTCAATAAATAAATAAATAAATAAATACAAGTAAAAGTTACCTTTAAAGTTGGCTTTCTGCATTTCGGAAATCAGTTGCTATCCTGTTTCAAAAAAAAAATTCCACAAAATTATTTTCCATTTTAAATGTATATGCACGTACAAATAATGGAACTATATTCCAAAAACTGAATCAGATTTGATAATATCAAATGTGCTAATTTGTGTTTTCTCTTTTTTGTGCATGTATGTGTTACAGAAAAGAATTTTTGTTTCATATTGTCCGTATTTTAATTTTTTTTAAATGTCCATTCTTAAAAAGAAACAGAAAAATTTTGTTAGGAAATATTCATTTAAAGAATTTCTTAATCAATTCGAAATACATTATGCCTTTAATTTTAATTTCTTGAATATATTTCAGCATTTTAGCCTTAAATTTTGTAAATTTTCGTGTATTTTTGAATAATGTTCAAAAATCAGTGTTATATTGACAGGAATTACTGAAAATATTATACCCATTTCTAAAACGTACTATTTAAAATAAATGTTTCTAAGTATATTATAATATTCATATATATATAAATATGTCACTTATGCATAATTTCAGTAATAAGTCTAGTGTGATATATAAATGAGATGTCAATATTATTGATGCAGAGTCCTTTCGTTCTACTAACATTTCGGAATATTCATAGTAATTGAGTTACTACTTGATAAATCATTATCATGCATTTAAATAAACATTCACGACATATTGTTGAAGTGATTTTGCATCACAAGTATACTTAAGCAAATGAATATTATGACAATTAAGTAGATATTTAAAACATAATACATTTAAAATTGCTTTTAGAAAAGACGCATAAGTTTTGTTTAATATTTTAATGTATTTGACTAATACAGAACTTGAAATATTTGGTATGAGCAATATATATATATATATATATATATATTTTTTTTTTTTTTTTTTGCTTACACTATACATTAATTACGGGAATGTCAGTATTTTTTTTTATTATTATTTAATGAATCATAAGTAGGTTTCAAGTCTTTAGATGTTTAGAAATTACGTGCTTCTAAATAAATGATTTGTCAATCAATTCCTCTTACTTACTTCATTATTTTATTTCGTAAATAATGCAAAATATATTTTATAATAATTCAATTCCCAAGTTAGCAAGCTATAAAAATTTTAAAAGAAAATTTTTAGAAACATTGAAAGTTAATTAATATTATGAAAACTTAAGAAAATTAATACAAAATAAATCCTGTTTTGTGCAGATCCATGTAATTAATATAACCTATTCTTCAAAATTACGTTAACATTGAAGAAAATTCATACAAATAGCAATGAACATACCTATATATTAACACCTACAGGTGTTTATCAAAATAGCATATAAGAATGCGTTTCGTAAGCATATAATTATAAAACTAGTCACCAGTTTTTTTTTTTTTTTTTTTTTTTTTTTTTTTTATGTAATATAAGTGTGTATCATGATATATATGAGGGAAATTTAGTGAAATTGTATACATCTTGGAATTCTGTTAAAAGCGTAAAATGTCAAACCTCATAGACTTTCAAGCGTACAAGTTGCACAGTCGGCCGTAAAATTATTCGAGCGCAAGCAATAATTCCTATATAAAAATGCACAACTTAATGCTGCTTTGTTAAATAAATCCTTGTCGAGTCATGTTCTTAGTCAGCCTAAGAACATGATTCAGCAAGGTTTTATTTAACAAAACAGTATTTAGTGTACTTATATATATATATATATATATATATATATATATATATCTAAATCGCAACTTTTTGTGTAATTCTTTCCTCTATGTTAAATTCAGTTCTATATTTTAGTGAGCTGTTACTGTTTTAGTTCTATTAATAGCTAAATTTTAAGATTAAATTTTATTACGATATCTATTATTTATATATATATATTATAATAATGATGATATATTAAGCATAGTAGAAGTCAAGCAACAGATACAAGATCACTGAAACACCAATGACCAATAAGAATAAAAATTTTCTTTATGTAGGAGAAATTCAGAAAAATGAAAAAAAAAAAAAAAAAAAAAAATCATTAGGGGATGAAATACACATATTTAAAGAAACCAGATTTATTAATTAACAGCCTGCAAAACAAACGAAAGAAACTAACGCAACAAATCTTAACTTAAAAACATAAACTATATCAAAATTTATGAAAAGTAATTTAAGAAACTTAAGAAAGGAAGACAGGAGGCAGGCGACAAGGCCATTGACTTGCCTGTGGGGTTAAACTAGTTTCATGCCGGCAACACTCCCCCAGCCTGCCAAGACCAGAATAGGACTCATATGGATTTAAAAAAGCAAAATTTCAAAGCAGTTGTATTTTAATGAAACTACGAGGCAACAATGAAATTTATTGATTGATTACAATGTGTCTAATAGTATGATTAGAATTTTAAGAATAGTTGACAACTCAAAAAAGAGGAAACTGAAATTTTAATGGAAAAGAAAGATTGCATAAAAATACAAAGTAAGTGCAAAGAGCCTTCAGCTTTTTTTAAATTCCAATTTTAATTTTATAATCCCAACCAACCACCTAGCCTTACAACACCACCCAACGTCCGTAATCAAACATCGGCCCACCCAACCGCCACCTTTTTAATTGTCTTTTATTATTTTATATTTTTTTTTTTGTTAATATACACTATAGTGTACACAGTTTTATTATGTACTGACACTATATATATATATATATATATATATATATATATGAATTATTACTAGCGCGTGAATAATTTTGCTGCCGACTGTAGGAACCGGCTATCTGGAGCAACTTTCATCGAAACATCTCAGCTTTTACGCGTTCCTAAAGTCATGATAGTGTACATACAACGTGGCAAGACAAACTCGGCAAAGCAAAATTGTAAACGGAAACAGAAGCTGAATGAAAGAGACCAAAGGGAATTGAAGTGGATTGCTATAAGTCAAAAAAGAAATCAACTGAAGCTGAAGTGACTTGAGAGCTCAGCCAGCATCTGGATCCTCCAGTGTCAACAATTAAAGTTGGGAGGCACATTCATAAACGGAAAATTTACTAGGTATTTTCACACTTTTATTCACAGGCATTTTCAGTATTTCGGTAAAAAACTTTATTTACACCTAAAATAACTATTAGAAGATAATGAAAGATAATATTAAGAGTTTTATTTATGTATTTAATGTAAATCATAAAAGAGAAGGTTTTACACAGGTTTTACACTCTGGGAAGGTTTTACACAGAAATGGGTTGGTGCATTAAAAATATACATGCCTAAAAAAACGATAGAAGATGAAGCACAAACAAAACAAAAATGATAAGATGAACGAATAAGATGATATATAACCTAAACACATATCTTTTTTACAAAACTATTTTGTTAAAAATCACAGCAAAACTAATCGTAAACAATCCATAAACTGGTTAAGTTTCATTTGATTATTTATTTTTTAAATAAATATGTATTATTATGTTTTGAAATATTAATAAGTCATTTGTGCTGCAGATTAAGATTTGTAAACGTTATTAATTTTTAAGTTTTTGCTGCTACAGTAAAACGAGATTTAAAAAAAAAAAAAAAAAAGAAAGAAAGAAAGAAAACGAAAGAAATGCAGATGTTGCATAAAAAGTTTACTGATTTTATAGTTAATTTAAATATGAACCATATAATTTTCCTTCTGCGTAAAATGCGCTGTTGTGTGGCATAAAATCCATCAAACTAGTTTTAAAAAATCAGATTTACTCTCAAAGATTTGTAAATTAAAGTGCATTTATAAAACACCTTCATATGTGTTATAATTAACTTAGTATATTCAGTTAGTGTTAACGTACACTTACATACTCGATGTTTAAAATATCCATTTAACACTAAATTTAAAAATCTTGAGAGAATACACTTGACTTTCTTGACATTAAGTTATTAACGATTTTATAATTAAATTAAAGTAAGACAAGTCGTTAAATAAATAAAAGGGGAGATTATAAAAGTGTGTTTGAGTATTTTTCTCCATTGTTTCATTTTTCGCTATCGCACTTTAAATAATTTGAGCCTAGAGATCATAAAGATAAAGAAATTTTCGTTGTGTTCCTCTTAAAATAAAAAGAGCTAGATTAACCAAATTCTGTACAATTTGTGTGATGGTGACTTTTAACATGTGTATACAATTTCAATTTAATCGAATAAGACGTTTAGACAATATCACACTTAAAGCTTGGGGATATGTCCATAATGACAAAGAATTTTCTTTCTGTCACTGTAAAAAAAAAAAAAAAAAAAAACTGTAACTGTTATGTTTACCAAAATCTATACAGTTTATGCGACGATGAATTATAACATGTATAAATATTTACAGCTCACACGAATAAGGCGTTTAGACATTATAGCCCTTTAAAATATTTCGGTCCATAGGCCATAGAATATTTCTTTGTGTTCCTGTAAAACACTATGAGTGCTAGATTCACTAACATCTACACAGTTTGTGCGACAGTAACTAATAACATGTGTATAAATTTTCAGCTCAGACGATTAACAAGGAATGTACGAATCAGTAAAATACCTCTTGAAACAAAAACCAAGATTAAATTAAAGAGCATGCTGAAATCATAGAATAGAATGCAAAAATTTGCGCAACAACTACCCCCCCCCCCTTTCCATGGATCGAAATATGACCCCTGATCAATGGCGACTCGTGCTAACTTTCCCAGGTGGGGCCCTGTCCATTGCACGACGTGTGAAATATATTCATAATTCAAAAACAAAAAGAATAAGTTATTTAATGGGGAAAATTATCCTTTTTTTTTTCTTTTAATATTTGCCGTGTTCTATGTATGTTATTATTATTATAATTCCTAGTGAATATTACAAAATTTTACGATGTTACAATATCAAAAGTTTTGAACTAAAATTTTTCTACATGCTTTTTTTTTTTTTTTTTTTTAACTTTTGTGCATAATAACTCTAAATCTTTTATGTATGAACGAAAACATTATATATATATATATATATATATATATATATTATAATTTCTTGTACGTTTGTTTTTAAAAGCACAGCCAAAATATAAGAAATTAAATTAAAATTAGAATTTTCATAAACATAAAAAATGTATACACATTTTTAAAATGCCAAATTTTTTAATTAAAGTGTTTGTGATGTTTTTTTTTTTTTTTTTTTTATTTTAGCTTATTTAAAAACAATTATCTAGGACAAATGTATATAGAATTTAAAATCTTTAGTTGATTTTGTAATGTATGTTTAAATTAAAAATTAAGCTTGTACAGAAAATTAAGTTTAAAATTTTAATTGTATATTCCTTGAACAATAACAATACAAAATTTTATAAATGTCGCAATAAAAAAATAATGTCTGACATTTTATTTCCTTGCAGTTTTTTGTATAATGTTGAGTTAAAAATACACAAATAAAGACACTTTAAAAATCCATCGCTATATTAAAAAAAAAAAAAAAAAAAAAAAAAAAAAAAAAAAATGTGTATATATATATATATACTATTTAAAAAGGATTGATTTATCCCTTAATAAAAAGAATAATTTAGAAATATATATTTTTTAAATAATCAATATTAATTTATGTAAATGCGACTATTATTAAAAATACTTTAATCAAATGTTATTTGACTGAAAAAAAAAATAATAATGAAAATTATTACACTAAATCGCATGATTTTTATTTAATTATATAATAAAAATATATACAGACTTAGGCAGACAAAACTATTCAAGTATTTAAATATAATTATTATTTATACAAAAATAAAAATTCTGCTCACCGAGTTTTTAGTCGAGCAAATCTTTCAATTACTTTCTCATTAAATTCTGGAATTGTGGAAATAAAGTCTTTGTGGATTGCGAGAACCTCAAGAGTATTTAATCTTTCCTGTCCCATAGAATTTCTTAAAAATGTTTTAATCCTTTTGTCAATAAATTGTCAACAGAATTCATTTCTTTTACTGCGAATTTTTAAATAATCATAGATTTATTTGAAAAAAAAAAAAAAAAAAACATAAAAAAGTGTCCTCTTTTTCATTATCAATAGAAAAATAGCTAGATTAAATAAAAAGTACTGTGAAAGTCGCCAAATTCTTTCCACAATCCGTATGGTTAATATATTTTAAAGGAGACTAAGTTATTTTCCATTAAACTACTTTCCAGGGGCCAATTTGCCAAGTGCCCCTAACACTTTAAAAATATGGAAATATTAACATTGATAAAGCTCTTCTTCGACAAATGTGTTAACCCGCTGTTCCATGCGCAAAGCAGTTAATACTGTACTAATTAATGCGCAAAATCGGGCACAAACCCCAGTGCCCAAACGCCTGAAACCCGAATAGGGAGTAGCTGTTAGCTACTCTGCTGGCATCTGGAAATGAAAAACAGACAAAGGGACAAGCAAACTTGATGTTCGAGGAGAAGAAGAAGGAACTGGAACTGGATGCACGCTTTTAACTTGATAGATATATTTTTACAAGAGTTAGAATAAATAAATAAATAAATAAATATTATTTGATTTTTAATAGAGAGAAAAATTTAAGTGCGGTCAGGCCCCAGATGCCTGTAATGACGGACCGCCACTGTCCCTGACAGTTTTAGCTTTTTCTATAAAAGCCAACAAAACACAAATCTTAGTGAGATATGGTGGTGCAGTGGTAGCGCTTTTGGCTCACAAGAGGTCCTGATATCGAGTCCCGGCCAGTTTGTTCTGTATTTCTTTCTTTCTTTCCCCCCAACAGATTTTTTTTTTTTTTTTTTTTTAACATTTTTAATTAAACTGAATTTTAAGAAAATTTCTTTCCCAGCGCGGACAATTTAATATATATATATATATGTGTAATTTTTATAATTAAAATTAATGAATTATTTAAAGTAAAATACTTTTATATTACATTTAGTTAAAATTTCGTTAATAATTTGTGCTGCTGTTTCATGTACATTTTTAAATACTATTTTTTATCGACGTCACTAATAGCAATGTTAATCGTCTGCTCTTAATTGTGTTATTATGCATGTAGTTTCTGCATGAAAAATTCTGAAGGGACAACAGCTGTTGCTGGTTATCCAACGTCGCATTTAACTTTTATTTCAAATGTTTTAGTAAAGAACTGTCAAATTTGGTGGTGTCGGACGAACTGAAATTGAAACTGAGCACAAAGACACACTTTCTCAAAACGATTTTACTAATATATAATTAGTTTACATCTCATAAATTTCAAAAACTGAGCAAATATGAATTTTACAAATCTAGGAATCTTGGCAAAAAGCCAAATATGTAACAAAATGTTCATAATGAACAATATATGAAGGTGAACCAATTGTAAGGCAATTAATCATGATCAACCTTTTTATATTTCTTTTTCTCATTGTGAAAATGTTTATGCTTTCAGCCATTTTCTAATTTTAATCATAGCCATAATAAATTAGAAACTATATTCGTAACTTTAAACATGATTTCATTTTTTTTATAAATAAATAAATAAATAAATAATCCCTAGTCAACATTTTATGAATTTATATAACCCCCCCCCCCCTCCCCTCTCCCCCCAAAAAAAGATAAAGAAAGAAATAAAGAAAAGAAAAGAAAAGAAAGAAAGAAAAAGTATTTTTTAATATAATAAATATTTGATCTTAAAATAATAATTTAATTTAATTAAAAATGGAAAAAAGAAAACTTTAAATAAAAAATTGAAATATTTAAGTGAAATTTAATTTACTGTTACAATAATACAGTCATTTCTGTTTAACCTTCTTGGGAAAAAAAAAAAAAAACAGTAAAACATCTTTTTCATGCTTACTTAATTCATGTGTTTTCAATGTATTCAAAATAATAATAATAATAATATACACTCAGGGACATTGAAAATAGCACACGAAGAAGTGAGAAAGGTACAACCGCGAAACTTTGCAAATAAGTACAGTCAGATCGGATATGCAAATGATTCAAGTTTGGTGCCATTGCGCATGGCCACACACGCTGCAGTACCGCTGCAGTCAGTAAGTGGGCCATATGTAAACTGGCGCATAGTGGAAGATTCATAAACGTGACAATCTCATTTCGACTCTAGAAGAACTTTAGTAAGCAAAAAATGCCAGGTAGGTGTGTGACAAAACATTTCTCACAGTTAAGCGAGATTGAGAAGGGCCTGATCATTGGCTTGAAAACTGCAGGCTGGTCGACGCACGGTGTTGCTTTGCCACGTCATAAGTTGTGAGTGTGCCGTCAGAACATGTTGGTAGCAGTGGGCAGGAGATGGTACCCACGTGCAGACAAATGGGTCTGGAACTACCAGGAAGACGACAAAAAGAGAGGATCGAAGGATTGTGAGACAAGCTCTCGTGGAGCACACAGTGACTCATTCCACGATACAACCAAATGCTGGGGTAGCAGTTGTTCCAAAAACCATTTCCAGATGACTTGCAGAAGCTAATCTGCAACCTAAGGGCCCTTTTCGTGTATTGCCTTTAACACCAAAACATCGGCGGCTTCGTCTACAGTGATGTCAAGGAATGACGTGGAATGTTACAGACTGGCAAAAAGTAGTGTTTAGTGATGAATCCTGAGTTCTTTTGGGGACAGATGATAACCACGTGCGGATGCGGAGACATCCTAGTGAACGTTACAATCACCCTCAATGTCGCACTTCATGCACAGCAGACGTGATGGTCTGGAAAGCCTTAGCCTATGATAACCGATCCTCTCTAATTGCCATACGTGGAACCTTAACTGGCCAGCTTTATGTCTATGACATCCTTCGACCCCACGTGGGACCTTCTTCCACAGGAAATTTTTCAGCAAGATAATGCTCGTCCGCATACAGCTCGAGTTGCTTAAAACTTCCTACGTCATGTTCAGACTCTTTCATGACCGGCCCGCATCCCGGACCTATAGAACATGTGTGGAACCAGCAGAAACGCCAGATGCCACCGTGTCACTCTATACATGATCTGGAAGTGGCTGTTCAAGATCTGTGGGCCCATCTGCCTCACGACATCAGACGTCTAATGAATTCAATACCGTACCATGTTGCAGCATGTATTGTAGCAAGAGGCGGTCCGACACGATACTGAAGTTGTACTGTATTTGTCTGATTGGACACACTGCATTTCTTTAATTGTCTTGATTTCGGGATAAAATGAATCTGTATGATTAAGTGTATTAAATTTCATTTCAATCCAATGCTTCCTTCTTGGTGCTCTATTTTCAATGTCCCTGGGTGTATTTCATGTAAAGAAGTAGTAACAGACTAAAATTGATTAATAAAAATATAAAAAATTAGTTTTTTTCATTGAATAAATAATAATTTTATTTCATAAAAATAGAATAAATTAAAAAATTTATAAAAATGAATGCATGTTCTCATAAATTTTTAGCACTTTATTTTATTTTAAATATTACAAATTCCATTAAAAAAAATGAAATTTTTTTATAAAAATATGTAAAAGATATCATATATTTACAAAATTGCTTTTGTTGAAAATTTAATAATTATTTTTAAAAATTGCATTTAAAAAATTCTTTAAAGAAAATACTTTATAGTTTGAGTAATTTAATTAAATTTAGATTCTTTTTTTTTTTTTTTCTTGAAAATACCAAAATATTACACTTTAATATATTAAATCATTTCTTTAATTAAATCTGTTCAAAAATATTATGTGGATTACAATTTTCCCCGTTCAATTTAATAATAATATCGTAAATAGATAAATTTAATCACTAAATTAAAACCAAATAAATTTACCTTAAGAAATAAATGGATGTAAAGAATTTAAGTTGAAAATTAAGTTTTTTATACAGTAATTTGTGGAATATTTACTGTAAACATATGTATATTTTAAAAATAAACAAAAATTTTAATCGAGAAAAGTGCATTTTGGTATGTTAGTTGTTAATAAAGCAACTGATTTTCTAAAATACTTTTAATGTATTCTTCTACGCACGTTTATATATTTATCTCGCAATATTTTGCAAGAGCAATTTAAATAAAAATATGTTGGTGACTGTTTAGTTCAAGTTTTTTGGATGAAATGTTTTTGACAACTATCAAATGTTAGTTAAGATTTACATTTTCAATGTTTTATATATGAACATTTTAAATACACTGATGGAAAAAAAAATCCCAACACCAAGAAAAAATTATTGTACAGTAATGAAATTTCAGCAATACATTTGTCTAGGTAACATATTTAATTGATTAAAGTTTCAAGATCACAGGTAGAGTCATTGGCGGGAAGAGCTATTTCAAATGTGAAATGTTGGTACATTAGTAACCGGTGTAACCGCCAGAATTTTGAATGCAAGCATGCAAACGTGCATGCATTGTGTTGTACAGGTGTCGGATATCAGTTTGTGGGATGAGTTCCATGCCTGTTGCACTTGGGCGGTCAATGTAGGGACGGTTAATGCTGGTTGTGGATGACGCTGGCGTTGTCGTCCAATGATGTCCCATACGTGCTCGATTGGAGAAAGATCTGGTGATCTAGCAGGCCAAGGCAGCATGTCGACACTCTGTAGAGCATGTTGGGTTACAACAGCGGTATGAGGGCGAGCGTTATCCTGTTGGAAAACACCCCCTTGAATGCTGTTCATGAATGGCAGCACAACAGGTTGTATCACTAGACTGACGTACAAATTTGCAGTCAGGGTGCGTGGGATAACCACGAGAGTGCTCCTGCTGTCATACGAAATTGCTCCCCTAACCATAACTCCAGGAGTAGGCCCTGTATGTCTAGGCCGCAGGCAGGTCGCTAGCAGGCGTTCACCTGGCCTCCTTCTAACCAACACACGGCTATCACTGCGACCAAGGCAGAACCGGCTTTCATCAGAAAACACAACAGATCTCCACTCCGTCCTCCAAAGAGCTCTAGCTTGACACCACTCACGTCGCAAACGGCAGTGGTTTGGAGTCAGTGGAATGCACGCTACAGGGCGTCTGGCTTGAAGCTGTCCTTGAAGTAACCGATTTGTAACAGTTCGTTGTGTCACTGTGGTGCCAACTGCAGCTCGAATTTCAGCTGCAGACGCATTACGATTAGCCACAGCCATACGCCGAACACGGCGGTCTTCCCTCTCAGTAGTGCAACGTGGCCGCCCGGAACCCGGTCTTCTTGAGGCAGTACCTTCCCTTGACCACTGCTGCCAACACTCATGCACAGTGGATACATTCCTGCCAAGTCTTTCTGCAATATCTCGGAAAGAAAACCCACCTTCTCGTAGCCCTACTGCACGAGTTCGTTCAAACTCAGTGAGCTGTTGATAATGGCTTCTTCGTCTTCTTAGAAGCATCCTTGACTAACATTAACCCACTACGTCAAATTTCAACTGTAAATAACGATCACGAACCTTACAGCGCTTATTTAAAGCAAACCTCATTTGCATGTTCATAGTGTCGCTACTAACGCCACACTTATGCGCGTAGCTCGAAATTTGAATCGACGTCATCTTTCAGATTTATAAACACGCCTACCAAATTTCGTTTATCTAGCACAGCTCCTTCCTGGTGTTGGGATTTTTTTTTTTCCATCAGTGTACAAAGGCTGACTTAATTTTAATCACAGACATAATTATTCAGAGTAGCAATCAAACCTAAATTCTTGACAAAAAGCGTCCATCCTCTGCCATTTGAGTTAACATGTAGATAAATAACTAGAATGAAAGGAGTTTCGTTTAACTGATTAGTGACTACCAGATTTCGTTTGTCCTCTCGATTGTAAAAGCGTGACGAATTATATCAATGATGGAGGATTTATCCAAACCTTGGTCACTTTTTGTTCTTAAAAAATAATTCAGGATTTCCAACTGAAATATTTACTAAGGAAAGTTATTTTGCGTTTTATGTCTGCGTAGGACTCATGGGAATGTAGCAGAATATTAAGTCTTCAAAAAATTTCTGAAAAGCGTATGTGAATATAAAATGTATTCTTTTGAATATATATATATATATGCATAAAATAAAAAGAAATTTATAAATTCCACTATATGGAGAGTATATATGTGTAGATATAGATAAAAAAGAATTATATCTTAAAAAATATCAAAAATTTAATTAAAAATTTCTCCCTCCAGTTCCATGGACGCCCAGTTTCAATTCCAAGTCGTCAACATTTCGTAAGTATCAAGACATCTGCCAACAACCGACCAATTCGACGGCTACCCAGATAATGCTTCTGAAGTAAAACATGTTATATGATAAACCAAATCTCAGATTTAAATGATATTGAGGTCACGTTATTCCTGATAATATGATAAAAATTATAATTATTATCTCTTTATATTAAGTATTAATAATCTCTTTTTTTAAAGAAAAAAATGACAGTATTGTTTATGAAAATATTAGTTTTAGTATTTCTCATTTCTCAATAATTAAACCATCAGGTTTTAAACTGCCGTTAGTTTTTAACATTTTGCTAAAATATGTTGTATTTCCCAAAGTCATAAAATATTTCTAGGAGAGTTTATAGTCGAAAATAAATTTTGTAAGTTTTCTTGGAAAAGAAGATTATGCACGAGGTGAAACAAACAATCGTCTTAAGCAACCATGCACGCATGTTGCTGTTTTCAATGGCGAAAGAAGCGTCACCGGAGGAGGAATGACGCATACGCAGAAAATCAAAGAACTGAGTGTTGCACCTATAAAGAGTAATTATGTAACTTCATGGTTGCAGCAAACCGGCGCGGCGTGTCCGAGATAATTCGAGTAGAAATCACAATGGCAGACAGACGTGTGCTGACAACGTGATCGCCAATAGCATTATGTGCTGTTACCGGTAAGAATGGACATGTGAGACTAGTGTGTCCGAGTCCGTCATCCATGAAAGGCTATAGACTGTATATGTTGAAGAGATTACACTACGTGACAAAAAAAAAAAAAAAAAAAAAAAATCCGCACTTGGATATTTTCCTTTTCGCCTTCTATAACCGCCAATTTTATCATTTAAAAAACAAATTTTCGAACAGATATTATTATGTTGTCCTCCACATACAGTTTAGCTTTGAGTCGGTGTTAAAAACAAGATGCAATAGTCAGGAAAATTGTAATTTTAGAAATTATTTGAAAAATTAGAAAAATAAGGCAGTTAACGATGCCACAAAAAGTATTAATTTTTGAAGGAAAATCAAAAAATATTTTAATACGTGAGACGGCAAAAAAATGTTAACGAAATGTTGGTAAAAGGGTTTTCAGCAAGATATAAAATTTTTTAGCCGTTTAAACTGGAAATTTGGTTTTAAGAGGTCATGTTGCTCATCCAAGCGATATGACCGTAAGTTAAAAAGCCATTGTAAAACATACAAACAAACAAACCATACAATCGGTTTGTATTATATTTAGAACATAAAAAAGATTCAGAAAATGTGTTTAGCAGCATAATTTCTTTAACTACAGTACAGCAACTATTAAACAAAGCAGGTTTAAATGACAGAAAATTTGAAAAAATTCCATTCTTAGTGAAGTGAATCAGGAAAGCAAGACTTCAGATGGCTAAAAAAATTAAAAAATGATTAGTTAATCATTTTTTAATTTTTTTTTTTTTTTAATCATGGGCTGAACTGGTTCTCTTTGATGGGTCAAGTTTAACTTATTTTGGGCTAAAGAAAACAAGCAGATCTGATAACGAAAATATGACCGACTTTATGAAAATCGCACTTTTAAAACAGTGACACATTGTCCGTACATTGACGGAGGTGCACAACTTTTCAAACAGTCGGGCAAATTTTTATGCTCAAGGGATCGATTAACTCGAAATAAAGCACAATCTTCATAAAAGTGGTGCCTGACCGACTATTTTAGAGGTATTTTGGACATTTCCACAAACAGCATTTCAAGATAATAATGCACCTTACTACACGGCGTCTGTGGTAAGTTTATTTACTTCAAATTGTCAAAATTGCCTATCCATTCCCATGAGAACCTATAATTCTGTAAGTAATCATATCTTTTTCACTTTAAATCCCACAAAGGATATAGTAGAATTTCTTCTTTACCAGACATGGAAATAGTCCTAATCGCGATCTGTTCGAAAATCTTTCATCTATAAAAAGGCGGGGGAGAGGGGAGAGGAATCGAAATCTGCAGCCTATAACTCTGCCAGAACTAGAAAAAATTATTTGTGATATTTGGCACATTGAAATTTCAGAGATTTATATTAAAACACTGTATAAAACTATGCCATAGCAGTAATTCCAATAAAGGGGAAATTAACCCAATACAGAATACATATTTTTAATAAAAAATTGCTCAGATCTAACAAATAAATAGTTTTATTTCATATATTAAAATATAACTTGTTTATTTCATATAATAAATCATAATAATAATACAAAATGTATGGTTATTACATTACGTTCAAAAAGAAATTTTATGCAGATTTTTAAAAAAGTACTTCGTAGAGTACAATAATTAAATCGAATTATTAAATCGAAAATGATATTTCGAATTATTAAATCGAAAATGTACATAGGTATCATTTCATACCTTTGATATTATGCAAACAAGACAGTTTTATTTGTTTCAAACATAAATTTTAAAGTTATTACAAATGAAAAACAGTCATTAAGTTCAGTCATTAAGTTTAACAGTTATAAGTCATTTTTTCTGTAGTGCGGCTTTTTTTTTTTTTTTTTTTCTTGTCGCTTAGTGTACGTCTCCTCAAATGGATGTTCGCTGGTGTTACGTGTTCAGTGAATGAAAGCAGAGTGTGGAGTAAGGTCAAAATGGTCGTCTCAGCTTCCACGAATGAAAGTAATATTCCTAGTGTTCAGGACTTTATGTTAGTGGACAGCCGTCTTGGGACATAACTTCTAAAGCAATGTTGATATGGAGCAGGGTGTGCGAAAATTCTTTGCATCGCCGCAGGCACGAAGATTTACCAGAGTGTTTTCTTCGATTTGATTGCACGTTACGACAAACTATTGTCTCAAACTATTGTCGCAACTATTTCAAAAAATAGTGCAAAATGTACCGTTCATGATGGCATTTATTTTTTTTATTTAATTTTTATTTAATTATTTATTTATTTATTTATTTATTTATTTTTTGCCAAGAAATTTTTCGTGTGGAAAAAAAAAAAAAAAAAAAAAAGACGAAATTTACTTTTGGAAAAACCTATAATTTTTGTTCAAATATTTGCTGGCAATAAATGCAAAAATACTGAAAATATTTCAGGAATTATTTAGAATATATATATTATTTAGAATTATTTAGAATACATAGAATTATTTAGAATATACAGATTTATTTTCAATTTTAATGGTTGAATTTAAATGCAAATATATTTTAAAGTATATCACAATTCAGAATTTGCTTCATAGAAACATTCTCAGTGCTACTATTGTTCAGTGGTCTACCCCTACTCTTTATTTACCTTTTTAACCGTTTTTTCATTTTGCGCATATGACACAACTGCCTCTTTTTCTATTGTTTACATCGAAACAAATTTTCGCTGATTCATTTTCTTAAATCACAAGCATAGTTCTTGGTTAATATTATTAGTGAAGAAAAGAAATAGAAAACAAAATAACCAAGTTCATAAAAATAATAATAATAATAATAATAATAATGAATATTATCCAAAGAACAAAATTACCTTTTAAAAAAACTAAAATACCGCTTGTGCATTTTAGCTAAAATGCTATAGAATTTTTTTTGCTAGGTTAAACCTTGGAACCTGTTCATTAATAAGAGAAACTTTTATAAACATAGTCCATGATTAACTAAATATATATATATATAGGGTAGGTGCTCCAGTAATTGATATCTATCTCGAAATAACTATGAAATAAGAAAAATAATAAAATCATATATTTTACATATAAGAATTTTAATATTTTATGTCAAACACTGGACCATACGGTGCTGGTAAAATGAATAACTAGCAGAGTCAAACACTGGAACATCGAGTGCCAATTACTAATAAAAGGAAAAACTGGCAGTATCAATTACTGGAACACTGAGTGGGTGTCAAATAGAAATTCATAAAAAAAAAAAAAAGTTATCAAATGTATATATTTTAACATATATGTGGTTCTGAATGTCTTTCATGATATATGTATTAGCTTAAAATTTCGAAAAGTATTTTCTGATGACTAACTAGAACATTAAAAACATCAGAGATTGCTCTAAAAGTGTCAATCAATGGTGCACTTACCCTATATATATTTATGTTATTTTCAGAAATGATAGTCTATAAAATAAATACGGATCTTTAATAAGTCTCTTTATAAAATAATAATAATAATAATTGCGATTGTTTTATAAATATCATAATTTAAAGTAGCAACGATCGCATACGTTTCGAAAATCCTTTCTCGAAATACATTTTTTTCTACAATCTCATTCAGAGATAAAACGATTATAAAATTTTTTAAACATCATCGATATGACAAGGGATATATAAATGAATTTCATGAAATTTCCTGTATGAATGTTTTAAAAAAGAAACCGTAACAATAATTATAAACATTGCAGATAAAAAATGCGCTATAATTTTAATTATTAAATCTGTTTTTGTCATTTCCTAGTTAAATTTTCCACTCAAAATATAAATATACCTATACATCTTATAAAAGAAAAAAAAAACATTAACTTATATATAAGAATTTTCTTTTAACATCCCCAAGGTATGTGAAGTACTGTTATCTAACTTAGGCTATAATAAATTTAATTTCAGAAATGTTTAAATTTCAATGATTAAATTATTAATTCTCAAATTATTAAATTATATCTATATTTTGTCTAAATATTTTTCTCAATAAGCTTTTAAATATAAATTAAACTTTTAAAACAGCTATTTATTGTTAGTAGCGTTGTTAAATAAATTTATTATTATTATTATTATTTTAATGATCTTTTTAGAATAAAATATTTTTTCGTGTATGTTAGTGATAAATGTTTAAAAAAAAACATTATTTTTTAGAATAATATATAACAAATGCACATTTATCCATCTTCTCTTTTTTCCCTATAAGAAGTAAAATTTGTCTAAATAAAAAATAGATAATCTCTCTCTTTCCCCAACGGTTGGATGAAGACGTGTATAATATAAACGATTTCATAAATATGTATTAATCTAGAACCATATCAAGCGAAAAAAGGTTATCAGTGAACGTTAGGAATAAATAAAATATGAAGACACAGTTTTTCTCGAAGCAATATTTCATGACTTTGAAATGCTTTTGAGAAATATCATTAATTATAAATGAGATGTTGCTTTTATTTATCCTTTTGCATTTCTACTAGAACATCAAATACAATTGTTTTGCATACATAAAATATTTAAATTTAGAATTATGTAATCGAAAATATTTTGAGAAAAGAGGTAAATTATATTAAGAGTTAAAATTGCCTAAGAATTGCTTAGAATTAAATATTTAAGAATGTTTATGAAGTATTTTATATCTCACGTAATATGTGTCTTGTTCACATTCGAAATAATATACGAAAATTATTTATTTTATAACGTATTCTAATTGTCGTTATTTTATATCAAGATAATCAAATAAATGATGCCATTTTACGACAGCAGTTGTATGAGAAAATACAGCTTAATCTTACATATGCTACGATTCAAGCATATTCAACAAAATTGTACATTAAAAAAAAAAAAAAAAAAAAAAAAAAAAAAAGGTAATTTTTGTATAGGTAATGTAATTTATATTAAATTTTATGTGTTAACATAAAATTGAGCACTTCTCCAGATTCAGAATTCCTTTTGCTCTGAAGACGGTACACTTAAGGCTACCGAAACAGCTGTATACATCTGAAATATTTTTCTTTGGTGTTTCTGACGCAGTAGTTTGTTCGGGTTTTAATATTCCAACGCCAAGTCTCCTGTTATTAAAAGCTATTTTTCCTATGAATTTATATGTAATTTTTATTCATAAATGTTCTAACTATTCTCTGTATTGTACAGAATGAATATAACCCCCTGTACAACTTCTCGACGCTATGTATTTGAACTTAAAATTTATTTAGTTTAGAATTTATGCTCAGTCGAGTTTTTTGCAAGAAAAAGCCGTAATTTAAAAAATAAAATAAATTCTGTTTTTTTTTTTTTTTCTTTTTTTCTTTTTTTTTTTTTTTTTTTGTTACATTTTATCTCTATGGATTTGAATAAAAAAGTTTTATATATATAACGAAAGTAAAATAAATAATAACAGCTTGTCGCTAAATTTCTTGATAGCCTTAAACTGCATAAATCTGTTCTAATGAACATTGGAGATATATTTAATTTAACACTTGATTTTAATAGAGACATATTTTTCGAAGAATATTAGAATATATGTTTAGAAATGGAATGTTTTGTTGAGGAGATCAGAAATTTAATTTTTGCAGTTGTAAATTTCCTCTTTGCAGTTAATTTTTTCCTTTAGAGATAAAGATATGTTGATTATCTTTTCGATTAGCAATAAAGAAAGGTTTAAAGATTAATAAATTAAAGGAATCATCTTGTGTTTTTTTTTTTTTTTTTTTTTTTTTTTTAATCTAAGGTTAATGTAGGTTGTAAAATTTTTTTTCGGGTTTGTTTAAAAACCCCCACAATGTGTTCTTTTTGTTAAAGGGGATTATAAAGTAATGAGGACTTACTCGCGCCAGTACTCGATATCGCATAGAGATTGAAAGCGTAAGTTCTCCTTACAATGTTGAATTAATTAGCTAAGACTACTAGTCGAATTTAGTTGAAATGGAGTTGGTGTCGGAGAAAGTGTCTATTGTCTATGGAAGAATTCTTTTGGTTGAAAAAAAGGTTACCAGTCGGCATCGGTTTCTGAGGAAATGTGAGAAGTTTTAGAGGAAGGTGGTGGAAGTTGTGAAATTTTGAAGTTCATTTCTATGTTGGTAAGTTTGGTTTAACTGTTTTAATGTGAAGAAAGTGATGTATCTGTCCAGTTAATCTATTTAAAAAGAAATCTGAAAACATTCAAGCGTGATTTTTTAAGTATAGATTGCTTTTAAGTAGAGTAATGGAGTGCTAGTAAAGAGAACACGATACAGACTAAGTGAATGTTATTTTACTGTCGCTCAAGTTTAGAGCATACGGCTGAATTAATCTATTTTCATACATCCTAAAATTAAGGTTTGTTAAGTTACTAAGTTACAATTAGTAAAATTTAGATAAATTTATGTTGGAAAGTTCCCTTCCCTTTATTTTAAAGCTCTAATATAAAAAGGATTAAATCTTATGCAATTTGTTCTCGTTGGCTCTCAGACCGTTTTTGCGAAGTAACAAAGGGCAACAATAACGAGGGTGTTATAAACAAGCTATTACATGGTATTTATTATAATAAAAACACTGTGAATAAAAATTGACGGACATAACCCAGCACAAAGCGTTCTAAACTATGCTATTTCTAAAGTATATCATTAACCCCTGTCCATAAAATATTTAAACAGAAAATCTCTACCAATCGGATTCTCATGTACAGTCGGAAAGAAAAAGTCCATCCCCCTACTAATTTCACCATAAATTATCGTAGAAACATGTGGCTGGTACCAATTGATTGGCAAAACGCGATAGTTAAATTTTACTTAGAGGTTTTCTATATAGTAAAATTTGGTTCAACTTCATTTTTTCAATGGCAACAGCCATTTTTAATTTCATATTCGAATTCCTCAGATGAAAGCGATTCGGAAAAATGTATAGTCTATATACTTTCAATAATCATCGATAGTTACAAATTAAACTGTATTAGAGGTTCATCACCCCCCTCCCCCCTAAATAATAATAATAATAAGATCTCACACAGAAAAGTATAATACCCATTCACATAATAAAAGGAAAAGAAGTATCACAATTTTAAATATAAAATAGACTAAAATAATGCTAATTAAGAATTCATATATTCATCTAAAGTTACTTGAATAACTATTTTAAATCTTGTTTATCGAAAGTTATAGATGACACAAATGATAACAAGTGACAGCCCCCCTAAGAGCAATAAAAATTGAAATGTCACTCTAATTCGAAAAATAATGATAGAAATGAGTTGTAAATTTGGAAACCCATATTTTTGATTATGACTGTTTAATTCGTGCAAAAATTAATATAGGTCATGACTCATATATATACTTTTAAATATGAATTTATTAATAATTTTCATAATACCGAAAAGATAAATAAATAAATCAAAATATATATTAAATATGTTTGGGTAACTTCATTCTAACGCATAAAAAAGATAATATCTGAATATAGTAGTTTTTCCAGAAGATATGAATTAATGTTTATCACTTTCATTTAACATTGGCATCCCCATATTTTAGCAAATTAAAACTCTATGAAAATATGAAAAAAAATATTTAAACAATACCATTTTCCGAGCTGATTTGACCCAAACAACCCCAAAAGATTGCCAAGAATTGGGGTTGCAATTGAAAAAATTGAAGTTGATGCCAGTTTTAATATGTAGATCACCAACTACGCAAAATCAAAGTATACCATTATAAACTAGGCCTTATTATTAAGCGTTCGGCACCACCCTTATGTTTCTACAGAATTTTACGGCAAAATAAATTGGCCTTGCCTTCTTTTTCTTCGATGACTGTATATAACCAAAGCGACGGAATTATTGCGCAGCGCATTTTACAATATATGTGGTTGAATGACTACTATAATAACTTATTATGAAAACAGCCTTCTATATATATATATATATATACATATATACTTTATTTTTTATCCGGTTCAGATATTTAAATTGTAAAGATTTGTTTATTGCACAGAACATTACCCCCCCCCCCCCCCCCGTCGAAACTTCCGTTGTGTAAAAAATAGCTATAAAATAGTGTAGCTATAAAATTTGTGAACAAATTATGAGTGGTCCTTTAAATAAAAACAATATGCCGATTAAAAAGAACACATTTCTGGAATGACAGTACAGTAAATACATAAACTGACATTTTTTCGATGCGCAGATTGTTTCCTATACCTAATTTGTTTTTCTGTTATATTGTGCTATAATTCATTCAAAGTAATATCATTGTTCTCAATTTAGAATAATGTAATCTATTAAAAAATAAACGAACACAATTATTTTTTGAAAATTAATTGAATTTAAAAAACTATTATACGATGAAATTTATATTTGTTCCCAATAATGATTTGCTGTAATCAGAAAAAAAATATCTATATCTATATCTATATCTATATCTATATATATATAGATAGATAGATAGATAGAAACGTTCATTATAGAAAAGCGTAATTTTAAATCTTTTAACGATGACTAATCAACGGATATTAGCGAAAATCTTTCATTTGAATTATATAAAATGATATTCATGAACATGTAATTTTCCAATAATTGTCATTTTATATGCTAATTTTATGAATTTCCACATGCAATGAAATTAATTTGCAGCTGATATTAAATACATGAAAACAGCGTTCTAATATAAAAGATAAAAGCATATGGATAGGAGAATAATTTTCTTATCTTTTATTCTCTGTTATATTTGACTAGAACATAAGGAATTGGGTATATTTAAAACTAATTCTATTAATGACACTCACAATTGAATAAAACTAAAACAATAAGTAAAATTAATGAAAACAAAATCGTATATTTATTATAGAAGAAATATAACACTATCCATTGCTTAATAAAATATGTCTATTAAAAAAATCTAATTAGAATTGGAATAAATACCTTTTCATAAAGTAAGTAACATTATTAAAATAAAATGAATATAATTAATAATGCAAAAAAAATTTATATTTCAAAGGGAAAAATGACAGTTCTTATTAATATGTTTATATATATTTTTTTTATAGATTGCCTAATGCAAAATAAATAAATTATGTCTCTTAAAATGTAATTTCAAAAATATTTTATTTATATTTAGTTATGCCTTATTTTTGATTATTTTGTGGATTACTATCAGAGACTAATAAAAGTGTTCCATTCACCGACTGTAAAAAATAAAGTTATGTGCGTAAAAATTTCGCGTTTTTTTTTTTTCTTCCTGTCGTAGAGGGGAAGAACCCTTTAGTAAACTGTCAATTCTCCGAGTTTTACAACAATTTCTTACAAATATGAGCACTAAAATTTTTGGTTAAAGAAAGAAACTGGCAGTATAATTTAACAGGCAACTCTCTAAACCTCACTGAAACTTTTTTGTGTAATAGTAAAGTTGTATGTAAAAATGTTTGTATAACTGTTATTTTGTTAATTACATTGTAGGAAAATTAAGAAATGAACTTAAAAGATTGAAATGCTTGATTTTTTTTTTTTTTTTTTTTTTTTTACAAATTCCAAAAAGTTACAAATGGTTTATGTTTTGATATTTTAATTTAACCCTTTATTTACCGCATTATGAAACAGACAAAAATATATTCGAAATTTAATTTTTTAGTTACTTAACAGTATTTCGTAAAAATATCTGCAATAAAAAATATACATATTATTTCATCATAGTAAATAATGGAGATTTTGTGAGGTGGTTCTTTATTATACAACTGGTACATAGAGGTCGAAAAAGCTATTTGGACCTTAAAAAAAAGTAAAAAATGTATTTACTTTTTGTGTTCCTTATGTATTTTTTTTTTTTCCTTTAAGATTGGTGAAGATCGGGAAAAATGCCAAGGAAAATAAACAATAGCACTATCTAAAATCCTTTCAGAAAAAAAATAAAAAATAAAAAATAAAAAGGCTACAGGTAGCGTCTAGTGTCTTGTTGGGAGGTAAAAGTGGTATATACATTGTATTCTTTTGAATACCTTTGTCAATTTTTCCATAAATTCGATTTCATACGCTTTTTAAATTAAAGGTAATTTCAAGTGTCGGTGGCAGATAAGTGGTAAAGGTAAAATAATAGGAGGAAAATTATTTTCTTTTACTGGATATCTATGACGCAGTAGACCAGTAGACTTTACACTTCTGTTTGTAATTGCCTGAAAAGCAATGGCCGTAGCTATTTTAAATTCATGGACTCACTGGATGCTAACCTCAGTGTTTTTTGGTTCTTGTATATTTTATTTAATTCTTATGATATTTTGCGTACAGTTTTATATGCAATAGCTTTTTTTTTTTTTTTTTTTTTTTTCCCCTGTGAATTAGGTATGTAAGTGTATTTAATCAATCTTATATATATATATATATACATATAAACTTATTTTTTATATATGTATATATCTTCTCTTTTTTAATCGAGCCACTTACTTCTGTAAACCTAGGGACCTGCTGTTTGGTACCTAAGAAAAATTTAATTACTGTACTGTAAATAAAATTAAATGAACCAAAAATAATTAGCCTATTATATACCTATTATATGCAAAAAAATGAATTAATCGTTTCATAGTAATTTTCTTTTTAAACATGATATTTGACATTTAACACATTTAATTGGTTTATATATATTAATTTAATGCTCTTAATTGATACATAGATAAAAGTTCAAAAAAGGTTATTTTTCCTACTGGCAGATACATTCAAGAATTTTTTTTTCCTCTTTAATTACTGAATTTCTTTTTCAATGACATTTGATAGACTTTTAATTAGTTTTGTAATCCTGCCCATTAATTTTTACTTTTGATCGATCAAAATGAATAAAAATGTTTATCTGAAATATTTCTAAGGAATATTTTTCGTTATATTGTATGACAAGTGTGTTGCGTACCTATTAAAAATAATTGTTAAGAATAAGTATTTATTTATTATTTAAAGGTATATATTGTGTGTTTGAGAAGCCGTCATCTCCGCTTTAATTTCTTAAATATTTTAGACATAATTTTGCATGAAAAAATGATACGAAACCTTATAAAATCAATTAAATAACTTAAAAAATTTAATTTAAAAGTAACAAATTTAAATTTTTTCACGATTACTACGCAAAAAATTATTAAGTAAATTAAAAGTATACCGCTGTGTAGTAAGGAGAAATACAAAGTTTCAGCATCATATTATATATATATATATATATATATATAAGTCGATGATAAGTACAAATTACTTTTCAGAGGTCATAAATAAATTAAGAATAAAAATACACTGATGGAAAAAAAATCCCAACACCAGGAAGGAGCTGTGCTAAATAAACGAAATTTGGTAGGCGTGTTTATACATCTGAAAGATGACGTCGATTCACATTTCGAGCTACGCGCATAAGTGTGGCGCTTGTAGCGACACTATGAAAATGCAAATGAGGTTTGCTTTAAATAAGCGCTGTAAGGTTCGTGATAGTTATTTACAGTTGAGATTTGACGTAGTGGGTTAATGTTAGTCAAGGACGCCTCTAAGAAAACGAAGAAGCCATTATCAACAGCTCACTGAGTTTGAACGAGGTCGTGTAGTAGGGCTACGAGAAGGTGAGTTTTCTTTCCGCGATATTGCAGAAAGACTTGGCAGGAATGTATCCACTGTGCATGAGTGTTGGCAGCAGTGGTCAAGGGAAGGTACTGCATCAAGAAGACCGGATTTCGGGCGGCCACGTGGCACTACTGAGAGGGAAGACCGTCGTGTTCGGCGTATGGCTGTGGCTAATCGTACTGCGTCTGTAGCTGAAATTCGAGCTGCAGTTGGCACCACAGTGACACAACGAACTGTTACAAATCGGTTACTTCATAGACAGCTCCGAGCCAGACGCCCTGTAGCGTGCATTCCACTGACTCCAAACCACTGCCGTTTGCGACGTGAGTGGTGTCAAGCTAGAGCTCATTGGAGGACGGAGTGGAGATCTGTTGTGTTTTCTGATGAAAGCCAGTTCTGCCTTGGTCGCAGTGATAGCCGTGTGTTGGTTAGAAGGAGGTCAGGTGAACGCCTGCTAGCGACCTGTCTGCGGCCTAGACACACAGGGCCTACTCCTGGAGTTATGGTTTGGGGAGCAATTTCGTATGACAGCAGGAGCACTCTCGTGGTTATCCCACGCACCCTGACTGCAAATTTGTACGTCAGTCTAGTGATATAATCTGTTGTGCTGCCATTCATGAAGAGCATTCAAGGGGGTGTTTTCCAACAGGATAACGCTCGCCCTCATACCGCTGTTGTAACCCAACATGCTCTACAGAGTGTCGACATGTTGCCTTGGCCTGCTAGATCACCAGATCTTTCTCCAATCGAGCACGTATGGGACATCATTGGACGACAACTCCAGCGTCATCCACAACCAGCATTAACCGTCCCTGCATTGACCGCCCAAGTGCAGCAGGCATGAAACTCCATCCCACAAACTGATATCCGACACCTGTACGGCACAATGCATGCACATTTGCATGCTTGCATTCAAAATTCTGGCGGTTACACCGGTTACTAATGTACCAACATTTCACATTTGAAATGGCTCTTCTCGCCAATGGCTCTACCTGTGATCTTGAGACTTTAATCAATTAAATATGTTACCTAGACAAATGTATTGCTGAAATTTCATTACTGTACAATATTTGTTTCTTGGTGTTGGGATTTTGTTTTCCATCAGTGTATATATATAACTGATTTAATAAACATATTTACGTTTTATTGTGTCTAATTCCTCAAAAAATTTGCTTTAACACATATCTATAGGGAAATTTTAATTTTTAATAATACAATGTTGAAACTTTTTATATTTTTCATTTTCTGTTACTGATTTTAGTTGTTTTTATAGACACTAGAGGGCTCTGTTTCCTGCTCGCAACAACCCCCGAGGGAGGCTTCGCCTTCCCAAGACTCGCTTTACTTATTAATCCCTGTGGGACTTTGTCCGCCTATTCGTTGCTTTGCCTTTCACTGAATAGGAATATTAATAATGCATAACGCGAGACAAAAGTAGAAAAATGTTATAGAAATCTCAGCATTCAATGTCAAAATCAAATTCATAATATTTAAAAATGCATTTTTATTTATTTATTTTATGAAATATACTAAAAATCAGTAATTTTTTCAGAATAGAAATTCGTAATACCTAGATCATTTTGCATTACAGTTTTATTATATGACTCCTCTCAAATTTTTGTCACTATTTGGCGATGAATACTTTGGTATAACTGCTTGTTAAAGAAAAAAATGTATATATAGTACCGATTTTGGCATAGATAATATCTGTCATATTTGTCGATTTTTGTATTTAACGATATAAAATGTAATACGAAAATATGTGTCATATGTATACTTTCGCAACATATATTATACGAAATATTGTTTCATATTATTCTTTGCTCTCTTAGTATACGTTAATAAAATAATCATAATTTTTGAAAGGAATTAAATATGTTCGACACATAACTTGGCGATTTTTCTATCGCCAAAGAAGACAAACATCAAATCTGTTTCCCTTTTTTTTTCTAATGCGTATACTTTTTTACTATTGCATTTTTTAGTTAATTTAGGGTAATATATAATACCCTATATATATTTCTAATGTATAGTTAGGTAATAATTTTACACATTTGAAAATATTTGGAAAGTTTATTATTGTCATTTTAATTTGGAAAAATGGACTACATCTTCAATCGTTAATTCTCTGCTACCCACTTTTTAAAATAACAAAGGATAAAATGTACTCGATTCTCAAGAAACTTCTATGTGATGATTTTTTTCCCGGCCATAAATTTAAAATACTTCGGATATATTTTATGCTAAATATAAATACACTTAAAATAAAAAAAGATAAATACACTTTAACGTAAAAATATAAATACACTTTAAAGAAAAAAAGAAATGCATTCAAATATACAGATGCGACATTATTTCATTATTCACAAAAAAAGAACTCATAAAAAAAAAAAAAAAAGAAAAAGAAAAAAAAAAAAAAAAAAAAGAATAAGAATAAAAAAAAAAAACATGAAAGATTGCCAATAAGAAAATTAATTTATTAAAAGTAGAAACAGTTACTTTTGTTTACAGTGACAGTTACTGTTTATTAATATATAGAGATACAGTATTGAAATTTTTTTATATTTTCTTCTTCTTTTTTTTTTTTTTTTTGGAATCTGCATAAAATTTTTTATTGTGAAACCCTGAAAAATTTTATCTAATTTTTAACATCATTGTAATATCACTGTAACATTTTTAATCATTTATCTTGTACTTCTGTATATACAGTCGATAACAAAAGTCTCCAACAGGATTCGACACGGATTTATTTAACAAAAATGTATTAAGTATACTTTTTTTATATACGAATTTTTGCTAGTGTTCGGAGACTTTTGTTACCGACTGTATATATACATAGAATTCAATATAAGCGCAAGAACAACTTGAAGAGAAGAAACTCTAATAATTTACTTTACTTTACTTTAATAAACAATAATTTAAATGAAAATAAAGAATGCTATTTACATGGTATTATATTTACATATGGATAGTGGAATCAGTGATTAAAACAAACATCTTCGCGTCATTTGTTCGCAAATCAAACTGTTTTAATTTTGGATTCAATGAGACGCGCAGCGTATGTGCTTCTTCCATTACCGCAAACATCCTTCTCCTCCCGCTTTCCTTCAATGCCAGATGCTTGTCTCTTTTCTTTCGTCTCGGGTTGCGCTGCATTCCGATAGCTTCTCAGTAGCTGCGTCATCTAGCCGCTGTGGGGTTGGAGAGGTCTTTACATATATTAGGGGGGCTTTGCACTTTTTGCATCCCACATGGGCACTAGCGTCTCGCCGCAGCGCCGGCTCCCTACAAAAATGCTAACTGAGCATGCGTACACACTTAGATTTTTGGAAGTTGTTGGATTCGAATTTGGATTTGAGCAAGTTAAACAGAGTTTGGCGAGGCATCGCCCTTTCAGCACATTTTCCTAACTTATGTGTATTCCTTTAATACAAAAATGTTTCAAATGAAAAAACATACCCACCCCTAAATATTTCTAATTATTATTATCATTTTTTTTTTTTTTAACAGTAACTTTATTTTTAGGAAAATTAATAGATAATTAAAAAAAAAAAAAAAAAAAAAAAAAAAACCTTGGATTATATTACAAATTTAAAATATGTAAAATATTTATTTTTATGTTTAAATAATAAACAAAAATTACTTTATTTCAATTTTAATTATTATATAAACTTGTTTAAATTTGTTAATGTGTTATTTAAATTACTTCTTTTTAAAATTCCTTTAATACAAAGATATTTAAAATGACAGAAACACTCCCCGCCTAAATATTTCTTTTCATATTTTATTATAATAATTGCAATTTATGAATTAATAGACTACAAAGAAAACTTAAAAAATAGACCAGGTAAAATATTTTATTAAAAAAAATAACAGCTTTTTTTTTTTTTTTTTTTTTCAGGAAAGATAATAGATAATTAAAAGAAAATAAATTCTTTAAAAACGAAACAACCATTTTCTTAGAATATCTTCAATACAAATTTAAATTTATTGCATTTCTTTTTTATTTTTTATCTATTAAACAGTTTATTTTATTTTACTTAGCTTAAAGGGGAAAAAAAAAAAAAAAAAAAAAAAAAAAAAACATTATAATAGAATTTTTAAAAATATAAAATATTTATTTTTATATTTAAATAGTAAACAAAAATTATTTCATTTAAATTTTAATTATTTTTTAAACTTGTTTAAATTCGTTAAATAAATTTCTTTTTAAAATTCCTTTAATGCAAAGATGCTTCAAATGACAAAAACACCCCTCCCCCCTCCTAAATATTTCTTTCCATATTTTATTAAAATAACTGCAATTTATGAATTAATACACTACATAGAGAATTGTTTTTTTTTTTTTTTTTTTTTTTTTTGTAATACTAATTCCTGCGAAGATTTAAAAAAACAATGTTTTTATGAGAGTTATTTAAGTTAATTAATGTGAAGAAAATAAGAAAACTCCTCAAATTGTAAAAGCATTCAACAATTATTTCAATTTAATAAAGCATGACTCACCATCAGACAAAAAAAAAAAAAAAAAAAAACCAGGCAAATGTGCAACATGAATGCATCAGCACAAGGCAGCAATTTTTCTACAGAATCTTCAAAAGTTTGTTTCTGAATGTGGGATTAGGCCTGAGTGAGATGTTCTCTGGGCAGTCTTTTTAAGGTGACCTAGCACATTTTAATGTGAGTTCCTAAGAAGACCATGGAAAAGTCGCACAACTAGGTTAACAAGTGTGTATCTGATTCAAAGCTAGCGCCTACCATCTATCACCTTGGATGACAGAATCTCTTTGCCAGTACAATAAATTTAGAATAAGAAATTTGTTTGAAATACAGATTTCAAATTCTGAAAAGAAATTATTTATTTTTTATTTTCCATATAAATAAAAAATATTAAAAAGGTTTTGACAACAAATTTTCGTCTGTAGTCAAAGCTTGACTATAGCACGGGAACCTGGGGCCCCTGCCCTGAGCACCAAGAAAAAGCACTAAACTCATGCATTCATAAATGTTTGTTGAGACAAGTTTTTTTTAAAGAAGTAATTTAAATAAAATACTTAAAAGGCAGTTTCGTTTTGAAAGAACTTTTTTTTTTTTTTTTTTTTTTTTTTAGTTACTTATCTATTAATTTTCCTAAAAAACAACAAAAAAAAAAAAAAATTGCTGTTTTTTAATAAAACTTTTTACCTGGTCAGTTTTTTAAATCCTCTTTGTAGTCTATAAATTCATAAATTGCAGTTATTGCAATGAAATATGGAAATAAATATTTAGGGAGGGGGGAGTGTTTTTATCATTCGAAATATCTTTGCATTAAAGGAATTTTAAAAAGAAGTAATTTAAATAACATATTTAATAAATTTAAATAATAATTAGAATTTAAATAAAATAATTTTTGTTTACTATTTAAACATAAAAATAGGAATAAATATTTTACATATTTAAAAATTCTATTATAAAATTTTATTGTAATCCACGTTTTTTTTTTTTTTTTTTTTTTTTTTTTTTAAGGCTAAGTAAAATAAAATAAACTGTTTAATAGATAAAAAAGAAATGCAATAAATTTAAATTTGTATTGAAGATATTTTAAGAAATGACAGTTTCGTTTTTAAAGAATTTTTTTAACTATCTATTAATTTTCCTTAAAAAAAAAAAAAAAAAAAAAAAAAAAAACTTGTTATTTTTTAATAAAACATTTCGCCTGGTCTATTTTTCAAATTCTCTTTGAAGTCTATTAATTCATAAATTGCAATTATTGTAATAAAATATGGAAAGAAATATTTAGGGGGGGGTGTTTTTGTCATTTGAAACATTTTTGCATTAAAGGAATTTTTAAAAGAGGTAATTTAAATGACATATTTAGCAAATTTAAACAAGTATAAATAATAATTAAAATTTAATAAAATAATTTTTGTTTACTATTTAAACATAAAAATAAATATTTTACATATTTTAAATTCGTATTGTAATTCAAGGTTTTTTTTTTTTTTTTTTTTTTTTTTAAGCTAAGTAAAAATAATAATAAACTGTATAAGAAATAAAATAAAATAAAATAAAGGCAATAAATTTAAATCTGTATTGAGTATATTTCAAGGAAATGGCGGTTTCGTTTTTTAAAGAAGTTTTTAGTTAATTCTGTTTAATTATCTATTAATTTTCCTAAAAATAAAGTCACTGTTACAAAAAAAAAAAAAAAATTAGCTATTCAATTCACTATGAACTACCATGCACATCTAACGCATAAACATAAATGGTAAACAATCTTACAACTTACAACCCTTCAGAAGTGTAGCAGTGCATCGCCAAATTACAGCATGCCAAACCTGCCATGGCTATTTATTCAACTTTTTAGTAGGGAGCCGGCGCTGCGTCGAGACGCTAGTCACATGGGCCATCTCTGACTCAGGCAGCTGACCTCGGGTGCAGCGGACGTTACTATTCATCAGAAATCTCAAGAACACGTCTTGAAAAAAAAAAAAAAAAAAAAAAAAAATCACAGAGGACCGTAAAAACAAAATTTAAACACTGTCGTCAAAACTTTTAGTCGATTTTTGCAATGCAAGTGCCGTCGTTTTAGATTATTGCCACATCATTGCATCTGGATCCTTTTTCCTTTTTTATTTCTCTCTTTTCTTTTCTTTTCACTATTTAATGTTCACAGAAAGTATAAGAATACACACAATAGAAGAATAAGAAATGGGGTAATATTCATTTTAAAAATTACTATATACACATATATACAATTTTATCTCATACAAACAAATATTTTACATTTCATTGGGCCAAGGTTCTATATATTCGTCCCAGGTATTTTCACGAACTGGACTTTCGGTAAATCCGAGTTTTTCAACATCGTAACTATCAACAATATCATTTGACTTCAATTAAGTTAGAGGTTTCCAACTTAAGTTACGAATTTGGCTGTTTTCTTGTTGGACCTTTAATATTCGTTTTTTGGCCTTTTTTCTAACTTTTCTCTTCTCTAATCTCTTCAAGAATTGGGATCTTAAGTCTTCGTTAAAGAGGTCTCAATTCTTGTTTTTCAACACTTCAACGGAATGTTGCAATGATTCCGTCTTTTGTACAATTAATTCTAAGTTAGTCAACTTGTGGTTCATTGAGGAGATAATTGATTAGAATTATTGATTTTTCTTCTTTTCTGTTTCTAATTTTTCCAACAATTTTTCATACTTCATGTTCGATTCTTCTTTTTCTTTATCCAATTTATGAATAATTTTCAACAATAGGTCAACTTCAAAATTCCGATTACATAACTTTTGGGTTCATTACTGTCATTTATAATATTAGATTCATTATCATTACTTTCACTATCACTATCACATAATTCATTCTCGTGTTCAACAATATTATTTTTTAAATCACCTAAATTATTTAGACAAGTAACGATTCTGGTGGCTAAGGTATGAACATCGCCATCTGTGTTCATATTCAACACATCGGCTATGGTGATCAGTTCGAATAAGCTGATTTTTAAATAATCTAATTTTTGCATGAATTCTTAGCCATATGTCTCATAGGAAAAACCTGTGAGTTCGCGTAATCTTTTCTATTTGATCAGCCACTTCCGTTATTAAAACATATTTTGTGTAGCCACTTAATTTTAGCTGCTTTTTCTCTACGTAAAGCCTTTTCCAGTTCACGAATGTCTAGTAATTTCATCATTCAGAATAATTAAGAAACAAACATCCTCACCTGGAAAATGGTTTTGTTATCCGATGTCAGCTCTTTTGCTACGTACACTCGTTCAGCTTAATCCATCCACTTTAACGTAAGCTCCACTGTTTAAACCCGAACTGAATTCATATGTTAACGTCTCGTTTGATGCACTTCTGAAAGCTTTGTCACTATATACTAATCACCACTAAAGGTATCAAGATACACTGTTCGACATTGAAAATGCAACACCAAGAAGGAATGATAAAAACGGAATGAAATTTGTTGGACACATACATTATAGTAGGAAGAACAATTGCTTAAAATTTCAGGAAATTTGGAGTGATATGTACTGAGAAAATAGTACATAAAGCAGCGACCTCTGTGAGCAATAACAGCACATATATACCTAGGCATTGAATTGAACAGCGATTGGATGACATGTACGGGTAGAGCACTTCATGAAGCTTCAACACAATGCCACAATCCATCGATCGAAGCCACAATCCATCGATCGCTACGGAGGTCTCGAATACAGGGCAAAGGGGCGGGTCTTAACTCATCAGAAATTTAATGGCCGCTGTTCAGAGTGCCAGGAATACGAACATGGAGTAATCGAGACGTGTATCCAATGGGAACCCATAACATCATTGCAAATGATGGACAGTATGATGATGTCGAATCCCAGCTAGCAATGTGCATTATTCATAATGCCGTTAAATACGGATAAGTCAATCTTGATGCTGTAAACAGGATTGCGATTTGTCTGAAAAGTAACTTCACGCCATTCCTGCGTCCAGGTTCATCGTTGATCACACATTAATGGCGCCCATATCAGTGATGCAGTTTTGAGGGTAATCAGAATTTTGGTAGCCGCATACTGAGTCACTACCTGGATTGATGGTATGTTGTACCATTGGATACACGTTCCGGTCACCTCTTGTTTTCATTCCCGCCACTCTGAATACCAGCCATTACATTTCTGACGAGTTAAGGCCCATAGCTCTGCCCTATGTTCAAGGCCTCCGAAGCGCAACATTTAAGCAGGACAATGAACGACCGCAAGTTGTCCATATTGTCTGGACCTTCATTGATGCCGAATGTGTTCGACTGTTGCTCTGGCTAGCGCGTTCTCCTGATCTCGCACCAATGAAAATGACTGTTTAATCGTTGAAAAGCGACTGCCCCCCCACCACCACTCACCAGTATCTATGATCAATGAATTCTGGCATCGTGTTAAAACTTCATGAAGTGCTCTACCCGTACATGTCATCCAATCGCTGTTCGATTCAATGCCTAGGTAGATATGTGCTGTTATTGCTCACATGGGTCGCTGCTTTATGTACTGTTTTCTCAGTACATATTACTCCAAATTTTCTGAAATTTTAATCAATTGTTCTTCCTACTATAATGTATGTGTCCAACAAATTTCATTCCGTTATTACCATTCCTTTTTGGTGTTGCATTTTCAATGTCGAGCAGTGTATTTTCCCCATCAATTATTCATTTCCGACAACCATGAACATTAGAAGTCATTTAAAAAAAAAAAAAAAAAAAATCAGTTATCAGAGTTTTATATTGCTTGTGGGCGTTCACATCCTACTTCTGAAGGCAAAATATGTAGTATTAAATTTAAGCACAAGAACAACTTGAAGGGAAGAAACACTAATAATTTACTTTACTTCAGTAAACAATAATTTAAATGAAAATAAATAATGCTATTTACAGGGTATTATATTTACATATGGTGGTGGGTATCAATGATTAAAAGAAACATTTTCACGCCATTAGTTCGCAAATCTAACTGTTCATCTTTAATTTTGGATTCAATCGGACGCGCAGTGTACGCCCTTCTTCCATCGCCGCAGACATCCTTCTATCCCGCTTTCCTTCAATTCTTATCTCTTCTCTTTCGTCTCGGGTTGAGCTATATTCCACCAGCTTCCCCTCAGTACTGCTGCGTCATCTAGCCGCTGTGGGGTTTGAGGACAAGAAAGAGGGCGCTGCAATTATAAGGGATGCCTTGCACTCTTTGCATCGCATATATATACATATGAAAGAAAAAATATTTTAAAAATTAATAATAAAATAATAAACAAACATTTTCTTTCAAAATTTAAAGCTTCACAAAAAAAGTGTAACCTGTATTTTATGATTAAAAAAGCGAGAAATATTACTATAAAAATGAATAATAAGATACCGAGAAAACTTTTTTTTTTATAATTTTAACTTTTCCCTCAAGTAAATCAAAAATAACTACGAATTTCAATTCTAAAAATTTGAAATTCTGTCAAACTTTATGTAGAATTAAAAATAAGTAAGTATATACTATATATATATATATATATATATATATATATATATATATATATATATATATATATATATATATTCAGAAAATGTATATATATATATATATATATTTGAATTTATACTTATATTTTATGTATATAAATTAAAAAAAATCTGATACATTTTTGTTTGCGTGAAAAGGGAATTATTACTCCCTCTTATCCACTTAATAAAAATATTAATTTTTCATCGAATTTTCGAAAATGAGTTTTTACTGTACATGATTGTATGTTTTAAGACTACCTGAATAAAAAAATCATATTCTTAGCTGTTCTTATCATTATAAGTCAGAAACATGCATTAGCAATACAAATTCGATGTTTTAAATCTGTATCTGCTATGTTTAGGCAAATTATTTGTATACAAGGTCATACTAAAGTATTCAAAAATGTTTGGGCAGAATTTCTCATACACATATTTTAATATTTGGGGTTGCACTAAATATAATGAAATTAACATACTTTTTATACATGCAAAAGCGAGTTTTTTATTACATATAGTATTAAAGCACATTTGGTATTCTTTTACAAGGCAAGTCTATTACAAGGCAATTCTTTTCTTCACAAATGTATTATGTACTATGACTAAAAATTATTTAAACTGCATTAAAGTTCTGTTATTATACTTTACTATTCTAAATTTAAGAAAACTATGAGGTTGCTATATAATTTATGATCAATATACAGGTCTACCCAAAATTATTCGAGTACATTCTTTTATAATAAAGAAATTGCTTTACTATGTTTTACTATGTCCATGAAAACTATCGCTACATTAAATTTTATTGCACAGCAAGGTTTAAATAAAAATGTATGGTTGTTAAAACTACTCTCTTGCGGCCATCACAAAACATACTTCTATATCATTCTACATTACAGCGGCAATTACTGTTTGATGAAAAGTTGAACCACAGCTTCTCACAATAAACACTTTACATACGGAGTTTGGTGTAATTTTCAACAAAAGATACTGAGATTAAATGAAGTTTCTATTACGATTTTGCATATGCTGAGAAGCAGTGTTGTGCAAGTTCACGAAAAAAAACGAGCTAGTTCAAACTCAAGTTCATCGTGTAAAAAACGAGTTAGTTCGCGCTCAAACTCATGTCTGAAAGAAATGAACGCGCTCAGTTCAAGTTCACTTTCAAAAAGGAGCGAAACTCATTTAAAGCTATTTTTTTTTAGTTTTTTTTTTAGTTTTTTTCCCCACTTTTCTAAATAGATCTCCTCTGTGATCACTTTCGTAGGTAATTTATATTTTTAAAAATTACCAACTACCATGAAAATTATTCTTAATTTAATGCTTAATTAAACTTAATTTGTAACTCATAATTATAACTTACTAGAAAAGCCCAGCTTCGGGAACGAACCGAATTCCGAATGCGATAAAAATTTGAAAATCAAACCTGAAATTAACAAAACTCAGCCTGATGCTGTTTGCGTGCTAATAGATCAAAGTTTGTTAACGAAACAGTTTTTAAATTCATGAAATCAATAATGGTAGTGAATCAACGAAGGCTTTACCTGCTTCTCTGGTAACTATATTTAAAGGAAACTCTTTTCTATATCGCTTTACAAACAAACAAAAAGAAAAAAAAGAAAGAAAGAAAATTGTTTAAAAGCCCGCTTCTTGTCCCTGCTGCCTTCGGCATCAATCCACTCCTTCGCAGACTTTCGGGTGCCTGTCCCTATTGCCTAAAAATATCATTTATGACATTGGTAAGAACACTATATGTTTTAATATTCTAATATGTAAACATCGCAAGTTAATGAAAATTTACGGTTTTCTTAACATTAAAAAGTAGGTAAAAATTTCGCATTAACGTATACTATGAAAGTTATTTTCACCTAAAAGATTATACTAGTTTTAAAATAGCATTTATAATGCTAATACGAATTTCATTAAAACTATGAACATTCTACGTTTAAAACTTCGTAAATTATTTAAGATTTACAATTTCCTTAACATGGCAGAATAGAGCAAAACTTCCCATAAACGTGTATTATGAGGATTATTTTTACCATACAAATGTTGGATAAATATTTAAAAATGTCGTTTATGATTCTGGTTATGATTTATTACTAACTGCGGGTAGTCTGTTTTGAAAACCTTGTAAGTTATTCGAGATTTGCGATTTGCTCAACACTATGGAGTTGCTTGAAAACGAAAATAAGAAATTGACTCTAAAAAAATTAAACAATATATTAAGATACGGTAAATGTTTAGAAGCGTAGTTTTGGTAGCCAAGTAGGTAAGGCACTTCATATCATTCTGCGAACGTGCCGAATAATCAATCTTCATAACTTATGGGAACAAGAATATGACGGAGAACTTAGCAGAGTGCACATAGACGAACTAGCTTTAACTATTATTGTGTTGAGGTACTAACTCAGCATAACTGAACATCTGCAGCGAGGAATCGGGAAAAACACCAATAAATAGGTAAAGAAAGGGATAGTGGAAAAGAAATAAGAATACGAGTAAAAAAGCTTTAAATTCAAAACATTCTAACTTTGCAAAATGCATCTAACCCGTTGTAAAGTATAAATGGAATTGTTCGATTTTATAAAAGATTATACATAGAAGTGTAAGTCACAAAAGTTACTTTAAGAGGAAATGGTCAAGATGCATAAAAGAAAGTAAGGAATTTATTACACCAGGGTGATATTGCGATTTCAAAACAGAATCATAAAATTCAAAAATCGAATGACCAAGCATGCGTGGGAACGTACAGAAAAATTTTAGTCAAATAACAAACCTTTGAGACTACGAAACTCACAAGAAAGGAAGGGAAACTCATAAGAAATATAAAATGAGAAGAAAAGATTTTATGAAAAGATAGGGAGTGGAAATATAATAGTTATGAAAGATATACGCAAGGGAATAAAGAAAAGGGGTCCGGTGGTAGAGAGTTTTCAGTCGAATAAACAATTTTGAAAATCCACCTGGACTGAAAAACAAATTCTTATAACATCTGGAGTGAGGAAAAATAAAATTTAATAAAAATAATCTGGAGGGTGAAGTTAGACCAGTAAAAGTTAAGTGGGTGTTACCAAAATTGAGGATTGGATTAAAGTTGAGGGGATGGAAATTTTGGAAGGGAAGAGGAAAGGATATAGAAGAAGATTTTCGGGAAGAGCGGGAGATATATAGATTTTTTGATTTGGTGATAGAAATTTTTTGGAATTTGTGTGTGATACCCGAGGTCTCTTTCGATATTCAGCATGACAACTCAGCTGCAGATATTGCAAGGTAAAACATTTTTTTACTGTTCTGAGATTTCAGTAATAGTTAATATATGAATTAAATAATTAAGAAATTTTAATAAGAAGAGAAAATTTGTTAAAAGATGACTTATCTATGGTATCTATAATTAAATGTATATAATATGTAATTCTGAATGTATGTATTTTATTTAATCAAAAAAAAAATTAAAGTTAACATTTTCATTCAAATTTGTGAATCAGTTTATTTATTTATTTAAAACTTATTTTACCTTTACACAGCGCAATGTTTTTAAATAAAGAAAATTTCAAAGAAATTATCTAAAATTAAACTAACTAAGGAGCACCTTAGCAATGGTGCCGTGACCAGGATACCTTTTTAGGTATAGTAAAATTTTGCTCAAAATTCAGAATTATAATTGAGTCATCTTTTTCAAATAAATAAGTCATCTTTTCCAAAATAAATAAATAAATAAATAAATAAATAAAATAAAATAAATAAATAAATTAAATTAAATTAAAACTAAACTAAATAAAAGGAGACAAAATTAAAAATAAAATTAAATAAAATGAGACTAGATTTTCAATTGAAATTAATTTGTGTGAATTTTATATGTTTTCTTTGATTTATATACTTATATATATATGTATGTATGTGTATTTGCAAAAATAAGCTATTCTATTTAGCTGAAAAAAAAAATTCTTATTTAGCATTATTTTTTGTTTTATATCGTTGCACTTCAATTTTCCAAAATATTTTAAGCAATAATATACACATGCATATATGTACGGCTTGTATATTTTCATTTCTGATAATAAAAGTCAGATGTTCTTTTAATATAACTATTTATTAAACTATTTATTATTGAATATAACTATTTATTAAACTTTAATTTGTACTTATTATTTCTCGCGTACACTACTATTATATATACACATATATTTATTTATATGGTTTATAATTAGTTTAATTATTGCCCAAATAAGAAACCCTTTTTTTTCCCCATTTATTATATTTAATATTTACTATAAATTACGATTTGACCTTTTGTAAAATATTTAATTTGAAAAAAAAAAATGTATGTGAGTGTTAATACAGATTAATTTTAACATTAATTGATTTGAATCTAAATTTTACATTAAAACGAGATGGCCACAGAGACCCTTCTACAAAAATTTGCCGGGTTACAGGCAATAATACCGCAGTTCGACAATGTATCGGCGGTTACGCCGCAATTTTTTTTAGACAGTTTTGAGACTATAACTACTTTAGCTAAATGTACGGACGCGGAAAAACTTTTAATTTTAAAATCCCGTATTAGAGGCGACGCCCTATCCCATATGATAAATTCCCCTGACCTCAGTCAAGAAGAAAATTATGCAGAATTCAAGAGAAAATTTTTGTCATATTTTGATACTAAATTAAGTCTCGCAACGAGACAACAACAGTTTTCAAACTGTAAAATGATGCCAGGTGAATCCGCTAAAGTTTATGCTGCTAGAGTTTCGTTAGTAACTCAAAAATTTTTTAATAACCCGGACATAACAAATCAGTCCGTCAAAGCACTTTTCGAACAAAGTAAATTATCTAAATATCTCGAAGGCCTTCTGCCTGAATATAGACATGCGGCACTTATGAAAAACCCTTTAACTTTTACAGAAGCTATTGATTTTGTAGAGCTCTTACAATCAAATAATTTAGCTTATTCTCAATCAGACGGAAATGTTCCACACACATTAGGAAACATTAATACCCAAAATTCAAATAATGAAATTAAAGCTCTGATAGAAACCCATGCTCTTCAAACACACGAAACAGTTAGTGCATTGAGTAAAGAGATTGAAAATCTTAAACTCTTATCAAAAAGACATACACCTGAAATTGCAACATTTTCACCTCGCTCCTTTAATAACAGAAATTATGTACCAAACCAATTTGTTAGACAACGTCAATTTCCACCATGTGATTTTTGTAAAAAAACAAATCACTCTTCCCAGTTGTGTTATTTTAAAGACGCTAAACAAAACTCGAGACAAAATTTTAGTGACAAAAGGTCAAAATTCTATCCACAACAATCGCAAGCGAGGAACAGTTCCTTCAGAAGTTCGAATACAAGGGACAATGGATTTCATTCTCCCCCATCACGGAATACGATGCATTTAAATTCGAAAAGGGGAGGTCAGTAGATGACCCAACAAAGGGACCTCCCCGCATACAGAATTCTCAAAGCACGTCTTATAAAAAGGTTACTGAACTTTTAGTAAACACGCAAGTTTTACAATTTAATAAAGAGAGACCTTGTTTACCGACTGTGTTAATTTATATAGCGGGTAATATAGTAAATTCGCTTATCGACACAGGCGCGGCAGTCTGCGTTTTAGAACATGATATTCTTTCGAAAGTAAAAGGTATCATGAATATCGAAACATATCAAACAAACGTGCAGGTGAAATCGATCTCTGGAGACAAGTTGGATATATCACATTATGCAACACTACAGTTTTCGTTAGGGGGTACAAACTTCACCCATCCGTTTTATATAGCTAATCATACATTTTCACAAAATTATAAAGCAATCATCGGATATGATTTTTTGAAAAACCACAATTTTCAAATTTGCTTAAAATCAAATAAATTATTTTCCGACAACTGTGTCATTAAAATGTCAGACGCGGTAGATCCGAACAAAACAAATATTGAGGTAAATTTTGCTCGTATACCCAGTAAATTTACACTATTACCGGGAGAATCACGTGAAATTAACTTAAAATTAGATTCTGAAATTCGTACGGGAAGTATCATTGAATTAAAACCATGTATGCGTAATCCCAATTTAAAACTCTCTCACACTTTCTGTCCAGTACAAAATAATAGAATTACGCTTACAATAACAAATATTAGTACGCATAATATCCCGATTAATAAAAATACCCGTATAGGAAATATAATATCAGAATTTGATTCACGAGATATTGATAAAATAAAAAAACCTTCGACGTCAACAACTTAAAGAAACAGATTTTAATTTAAATCATCTTGATGTAAACACGAGAAAACAATTATTATCTTTATTATTTGAGTATGCGGATATCTTTAGTAAACGCCTTTACACAATTGGTCGTACAAATGTTATTAAACCTAATCTTACAGTTGATTATTCTCAGCTACCATCATCTCGTCCGTATACAATCCCACACGCCTTAAAAGAACAATTAAAAAGACAATTAGATGAATTAGAAGAAGCAAACATTATTGAAAAGTCAAATTCTCACATTAGTTTCCCATTAATAATGATCAAAAAGAAAAATCCATCTGGAGACCCCAAACAGCAAAAGTGGCGTCTCGTAACTGATTTCCGTGCGTTAAATCGACACCTTAAATATCCCAGATATAAATTGCCAATTATTAGCCATTTATTAGAAAATTTAAGTGGTGCGAAATATTTTTCTACATTAGATTTATCAAACTCTTTCTGGCAAATTCCTTTAAAATTGGAAGATAGAGACATGACCACATTTATAACACCATTCGGATCATACCGGTACATTACCACACCCTAGGGTCTTTCAGCGTCCCCTGAAGTCTTCTGTCAACTAGCAGATCAGCTTTTGGCACCCATATCAGATTTAAAAATTTCAAATTTTATCGACGATTTTTGTATTGGAAGTGAGAATGCTACAGAAATGAATAGCAAGCTACGAAAACTTTTCGAGCGATTCAGACAGTTCGGCCTTACACTGAATCCAGAAAAGTGTTCTTTCATGTTACCGGAGATACAATTTTTAGGTCATAAGCTTAACTCGGAAGGTATCAAACCGTTAGAGGAAAATATAATAAAAATTCAAAACTTTCCGGTTCCAACCACAGTGAAAAAAGTTAGAAGATTCCACGGACTAGTTTCTTATTACAGAAAATTTATTAAAAACTTTTCTGAAATAGCTGCTCCATTAACTAACTTAACAAAAAAAAATCAAAGATTTAAATGGTCAAAAGAGGCTCAGGAGGCATTCGATATTTTAAAATCTAAACTTACACAGCCTCCCATATTAATACATCCTGATTTTACGAAACCATTCATTTTATCTACAGACAGTTCCGATAAAGCGTTAGGTGCTTCATTAGGTCAAAAAGATAACGATGGAATTATACATCCAATTGCTTATTTCTCGAAGAAATTAAACCCGACACAATGTAAATACACTATAATGGAGAAAGAATTAATGGCCATAGTCGAAGCAGTTAAGAGTTTTAAATATTATATCTATGGCAGACCTTTTATAATTAGATGTGATAATGCCGCCCTAACACAATTAAGTAAGCTCGAATCACCAGGTAATAGAGTTTCTAGGTGGTTCGCCTTTCTTTCTGATTACAATTACACTTTTGACTTAATAAAAACTAGGGATAATGTAGTAGCTGACACATTATCAAGAGATTTTTTTATAAATGTTGTACATAATAAAAAGGATTTTCAAAACACTTGGAATTCTACGAAAAAAAAATCGACACATGACAAGTTCAAAAAGGGAAAAAATTATTTTATCCGTGAGAATGGAAAAAAACACATTACTAATGTATACTCTAACTCTAATATTTCTGAGAGGAGAAATTATGGTTACTCTCCAAACAAATCATATACAGTAAAAGAAACTCATATGAAAGGGAATATTAATAACAATTTAGGTGCGGGTTTAATGAACTTAGGAAATTCATGTTATATGAATTCCGTTTTACAATGTCTAACACATTGCACACCCTTAGTAAATTGGATAATAAATAACGTACAATGTGTGGGAAATTGTCGACAAACTAAATTTTGTATGATCTGTACTTTGAGATATCATATAAACAACGCATTATCGAATACGGGACAGGTGATAATACCAACAGACATTTACCATAATTTAAAAAGTATTGTACCACATTTTGAATGGGGCCAACAGGAAGACGCGCAGGAGTTTTTTAGTTACGTTATTAATAAACTGCAACTATCCGGTATAAATAAATGTACAACTCATATGATAAACACTACTAGTAACTCAAAACATGTGATTCAAAGACTTTTCGAAGGTTCTTTTCAAAACCTTATCACGTGCAACACATGTGGAAAAAAAAGTGTTGAATTTCACAAATTTATGAGCATACATATGAATGTCCGGAAAATATTGTAACTCTGGATAATGCATTACAAAGCTTTACACAATTCGAAACAATACAAGACATTTATAGATGTCCTATTTGCAAAGAAGAAAACGGCGGAATGAAGCAAATAACGATATCACAACTTCCTATTGTGACGACCTTTCACTTTGAACAGTCATCGCATGACCAATCGGTTCTCCATAAACAACCGATTAACGTGAAGTACCCTGAAAAAATTAATCTACGTCCTTACATGTCGCATAACGTAGGAAATCCTATTGAGTACGTACTGAATGCTGTAATAGTACACTCGAGGCAATCACAGGGTGGTGGCCATTATCATAGTTATGTTAGAGATACATACGGAGATTGGTACGTTATGAACGACAATTATGTACAAAAAGTTAGACCTGATGAAGTTTTGAATCAAAATCCATACCTTCTTTTTGTATCTAAAACAAGAGAAGGCTGATATTTCGGTCCAATATAATTCTCATAATGAGATTTCTGTAAATACCATTCAAATTGATATCCCTACTATAAATGATATCAAAAAAGCGCAAAGAGAGGATAATAAATTAGCTAAAATTATATCGACGTTGGAAAATCTATCCACAGAAACTTCTAGCTTATATAAAAACTATTCTTTGCATGATGGTTTACTCATGCATTCTCAATTCTTACCTCGGTTTAGGAAATCTACGAAGGTTTTACAGATAGTAATACCGGACAAATACAAGCCTCACATTCTAGCGGCAAAACATATAACGCATTTTGGGGGTTTTAAAACGTACAATGCTATACGCGAAAAATACTTTTGGGAAAATTTATATGCAGACACAAAACATTACGTACAATCATGTATGAAATGCATTACTTTTCGTTCACCAAATAAATTCGCAAAAGTTCCGGTACAAAGACATTTTATACCCACTAGGGTTATGCAGTTTGTTTCTGCAGATTATATTGGTCCTTTACCCTTGACAGCAAAAGGAAATCGCTACATTTTAACTTTTGTGGATCATTATTCTAAATTTCTCCGATTGTATGCTACCCCGAATCAAACCGCTAAAATTACCGCCGACAAGTTCCTCGATTTTATAGGTATTTTTGGAATCCCTGAAAAATATTTAACAGATAAAGGGCCCTCTTTTACAAGTGAATTATTTACAATTCTATGCAAGAAATTAGGGGTTACTAAATTAACAACAACACCTCTCAATCGATCTTGTAATGGCCTTTCGGAAAATTTAAATCCCAGAATTAAAAAGTCCTTAGCTATTTTTTCAGAAAACACAGCTGAATGGGACACTTATCTTGACTATTATGCGATGTTATATAATAATAGCTTACATACTGCAATTAATGAAAAACCAGCTTACGTACACTTCGGCTTTGATCCAATATTACCTACTGATATACTTAATGAAACACGCACTGAAAAACACATACCTTATGAGGATTTTGTCGTACGAAAAGCATTCCAATTACAATATACCAACGAAAAAGTACACGAAAGCCTTTTAAGAGCTGCAGAAGCACAAGAGAAATATCAGCATAAAAAAGCTCGTTATAGAAATTATCTTCCAGGTGAATTAGTATATTTATATAACCCAGACCAGGATAGAAATATAGAAACGACAAAAAGAAGGAATTATGTCGGACCCATGAGAATAGTAAAAAGACATAACAAAGTCGATTACACTATAGAAGATGCTCTTAACCCGTTACGCAAGCCAATAAAAGTTCATTCTCATAGATTAATCCCATATACGAGTCGCAGACCGGATTTAGATCCTTTTAATTCTATGTCAAAGAAAACCAAAGCCTCACAAATCCCCCTTCTAGCTTTTTAGCAAAACCGCATGCAGTGTTCGAAAAAGCGGAATACAATAGTTTTCTTTTCAACCCCCCCTCCCCACATCTCAAAACTCGAAACAAACTCTACCAGTCAATGAACCCTCGGACGGGGAGGCATCTTTACAATCTACCGATGATTCGCAAAGCACCGTTATCTATTCTCAGGAAGATGAAGATCTACCAAGGGACGCCCCTTCCTCTCCCCAAACTCAAAATCCTAACAATGCATCCGAAAGATATTACTTTCGACATCCGCGTGTCTATGCCTCAAATTTCCTGGACTGGTCCCTAAAGTTTACGGAATAACAACAGTTAGGAAAATATTTCTCTTATTGGACATTGTATGTATATATAAATAGGTATTAATTTCATCGGTATTTTATATATATATATATAAATGTATTCATTTATTTAGTATTTTAGGTATATATATAAATGAGTATTGATTTAGTTCATCTCTAATTATGATAAGTTTTATAATTTAATTTTATATATTATATTTCATTAGAATTTCTTATATTTGTTATTTATCAATACAAAAATAGTTAATTTCTTAATATTATATATTTGACTATAATTTATCTTTCCTAGAAAAAAAAAAAAAAAAAAAAGCCTTATGCATAGGATTATCAAACTTTCCATTCTCATGTAACTTGACTACTTGAAAATTAAAGGGAGAGTAGATATTATTATCATTATTGTTTTCATTGGACTTTTATGTTTAAGACTTTATTAGTTCTCCTTTACATTCAAAATATATTAGGAATATTCAATAAACTTATATTCTATAGTATATTAAACACCAGGATATTTCATTAGCTCTACGTACATCGTTCATAATAAAGATGCTCATATTTGACAATACTAATATTTTAAATTACGTGAATATTGTTTTACAAAATGGCCACTTGTAAGACAAATCATAAATACCAGTTAAACCAATATACTATTTATATTTCATAGACTACATTGGCATTTCTTTCATATATAATGCTTATTCGCAGGCGAATATTCACTATTTATGTTCGGTTTTATATATGCTGTTTGTAGTCATCAAAATTAATTTATATTCTATATAATTCTATTATGCAACATTTAATATTAACCAATATTTTTACAAATTTATCTTTAAATAGTAATGTTAATCATCCTATCCTACTATTCTAGAGATATAATTACCATAGTTTATGAAAGTAGTGATAATAAATAATAATACAAATAATTATATATGTAAATAAAACTTTCCAAATTTCAGTTAATGGTATATTTCTAGTTTGTTACTTGTCATTATCAATCTAATCTCATTTTATCTCATGTCTTATATAGTTAATAAATCCATGCTATGGTTTCCGTTTCAAATTACATTTATCGATGAAAAAAAAAAAAAAAAAAAAAAAAAAAAAAGCGGGATATATTTTTAAATAAACCAAAATCATTCGATTTATTTTTAGATCATTATATAAATGCATAATTTTATAATACTCAGAACACTAAGAAATGTTTTCCTTTTGATTTCAGTTTTGTGTCTATGCATTATCTTGGCAACACACACATATGCGCGGCAAAAAAAAGCAGTGCTATGCTCCTTTCAAAACAAATATAAATGTGGAGCAATGTCCAGACATTTGTGGGGAAAAATTAACCTCCCACCAGAGGCTTGTGCTATACATGATTGCCATGCATGTATAACTACAAATAGAAGTTACATAATTGATGAAGAATTTAATTTGAGGAATCCCACTTCTTTTTTATTACGAAAAGAAAAGATGAAAACGGATGCAAACTCCACGGTTTATGAATGTGAAACAGGACCAAAACAAACCTGTGACAGCGACAAAACTTGCGATGGCACATCAGATTTCTGTAAAATCAGAAATTGCACCAAAAATGACATTTGTTACTGTCATTTCACTTACGAACAATTAGAGCTTTTAGCTATTAATGAAGATCAAACACTCAAAAATCCGGACATTCTCATATTGGAAATCTGTTATTTAGATAAACGTAAAATTAATCCTCCACAAGGCATTCACAGAAAACTACTGGAAGGGGAAAATGCTGTTTTCGAAAACCATAATCTCACGATCCAATTTCAAGATCCTATTCTTTACCTACCGGATAATGGTAGAGTTATATTGCGCACAGAAGATTTTGAACATGTGTTAACTGTTCCTCATGACAGAATGATTAAAATTCCGTTCGAATTATTGGCATACAAATCCGTCATACAAGTTATATATTTACATAAAGACGGGCGTACAGTTTCGGGCTCCATAAGTGTTACAGGAAAAACAATATGTCAGCTACGATATTGTATTTTATGCACAGAAGTTTTCCAACATTTTAAGTGTTTTCCGTCATTTGTACGATATACACTATATGCTGTGTTTGCTTCAATTATAACTGTTTCATTAATTTGTTTAAAACTTTTCGTAAAAAGCATTATATATATATTTCAAATAATTATTATGTTTTTGTTCTATTTAGGTAAGTTATGTAAATTTGTAGCTCGTTGTTCACTCTTATTAGGAGTTTTCATAGGATCTACAATCAGAGAAATTTTGATGAAATGTTATTTTCTTTTAGAAAGACATGCTCACAATAGAGCGAATATAAATACCCTGCAACTGGTTTTACTTACATGTGTTTTAACTTTAACAACTGTTTCAGCGGAATGTAATTCGCATTCCATCATAAAATCGGATCTAAAAACTTGCGAAATGTTAAACGACGGTACAAAGTCGTGTCATATCCACACTACAGCGGAAATCTCACTAAAAACAATTTCGTCTGAGAACTGTTTATGGTTTGCGGATGAGAAAGAAAATCACCTTTTTTCCCTTATAATCAAACTCGAATCGGTATTGTGCAACTTTCATACTGAACGCCAATACTATTCTTTTCCGATTAAGACAAAACAATTATCGCAGATATCGTGTATTTTTAATAAATATTGTGGAAGAGGTATCCATTGTATTAAACGTCATATCGGACAAGGAGGCATTACATTTGAGTCAGAACCAGCGGAAAGTCTAGAATTTCCGGGTTACTCAGCCTGCACAGCTGGATCTTTAGGTGTCGGATGCACAATATTAACGAGAGCATCGTGCAATTTTTACAAAATATGGTATGAACCGGATCTTCTCCACAGTTATGAAATCTCAAAAATACGAGGCCATACATGCCAATATCAAATTTCTGTGAAACACACAGAAAATAATACTGTGTCAAGAATGCTCATCTCCGATTCGGCTTTTACAAAAAATGGAATCAAAGTCACAATTTTGGGGGCTTATGACCAGCCCCAATTACACATCAACGACATGTTGATACAACGAGTGGGACGTCCTAGTGAGGCATATTTAGCACCTGCAAGTGAAAAAAATTTTCCTAAAGCAGGACAAATTGGGGCAGTACAAGCCAATATATCATATACAAAGAAATTCATTTTCGACACTGATTTAACAACCTGTGATTTCTTTGAAGATCAACTGAGGTGCATTACGGCACCCGATGCTTTGCAAAATTTACGCAACACAAAAGAATACGCTTTGCCGTTACAACGAGATGTTCATTTATTTAAAATAAATGAGCAACAGTTACAATCCACTCTGCTACTCTCTTCTGCAGTTCGCGTGCAACTACAGTTCCAGAAATTTAAAATTTCTGTGAAAATGAACACGATTTGTCCAAAATTCGATGATACGGAAGTAACTACTACAGGCTGCTATGACTGCCCTGTATTAGCTCGGATCTCTTTCACTGCACACAGTACATGTCAGCCAGGAGTGGTGTCTGTTCAATTTCAAGGCATTAGTGTTCATACAAAAGCCCTTCACTTAGCAACAGAACCAACGGTTCATGTAATAAAGTTCTACGCCGAAAACAAGTGTTATACCGAAAAACTGTGTTTAAAGGCACCTACTTTGGTCCAATGCCAGACTTTGAAATTTTGCCTTGAGGAACCTAGTGTAGAATTACTCAATTTAGACACGAACTATACAAGAACTTCTAGTACCTATACCTCATCGAACTTTTGGGACAATTTTAATATCCCGAACTTTAACTCTTCATTATACATAATCAAATTCATAGGTTCTTCTCTTTTTATTATTTGTGTAATAATAACTATATTCTCAACGATAATTACCTGTTGTTGTCGTACACGATAAATTTCCTTGAAACAAGTACAATAACTAAGGGGTATGCTCCTTTATTGGGAACATTTCATATGTAAAAAGCAGTATTTATATATATTATACTGCGATCAAAAAAAAAAAAAAAAAAATAAATAAAAAATTATTTGTGATTAGTTAGAAAATTCTAAATACCTCTTAGTTGGCCATGTACTTATTCATGATTTTATACTTGATATACATTTATAATTTTATCTCTTTATATTGTATTTCATTGTCTTGTGTTATAATTATATATATACATTTACCATGTTAATTGTATGCTTTAAAATTTAGACTACCATTGTCTTACTGGGAGTTAGAAAATTTTCTTTTATTTTCCCTTTTTTTTTCTTTCTCAGACAACTCGGTATATTGTTGAGGTACTAACTCAGCATAACTGAACATCTGCAGCGAGGAATCGGGAAAAACATCAATAAATAGGTAAAGAAAGGGATAGTGGAAAAGAAATAAGAATACGAGTAAAATAGCTTTACATTCAAAACATTCTAACTTTGCAAAATGCATCTAACCCGTTGTAAAGTATAAATGGAATTGTTCGATTTTATAAAAGGTTATACATAGAAGTGTAAGTCACAAAAGTTACTTTAAGAGGAAATGGTCAAGATGCATAAAAGAAAGTAAGGAATTTATTACACCAGGTGATATTGCGATTTCAAAACAGAATCATAAAATTCAAAAATCGAATGACCAAGCATGCGTGGGAACGTACAGAAAAATTTTAGTCAAATAACAAACCTTTGAGACTACGAAACTCACAAGAAAGGAAGGGAAACTCATAAGAAATATAAAATGAGAAGAAAAGATTTTATGAAAAGTTAGGGAGTAGAAATATAATAGTTATGAAAGATATACGCAAGGGAATAAAGAAAATGGGTCCGGTGGTAGAGAGTTTTCAGTCGAATAAACAATTTTGAAAATCCACCTGGACTGAAAAACAAATTCTTATAACATCTGGAGTGAGGAAAAATAAAATTTAATAAAAATAATCTGGAGGGTGAAGTTAGACCAGTAAAAGTTAAGTGGGTGTTACCAAAATTGAGGGTTGGATTAAAGTTGAGGGGATGGAAATTTTGGAAGGGAAGAGGAAAGGATATAGAAGAAGATTTTCGGGAAGAGCGGGAGATATATAGATTTTTTGATTTGGTGATAGAAATTTTTTGGAATTTGTGTGTGATACCCGAGGTCTCTTTGGATATTCAGCATGACAACTCAGCTGCAGATATTGCAAGGTAAAACATTTTTTTTACTGTTCTGAGATTTCAGTAATAGTTAATATATGAATTAAATAATTAAGAAATTTTAATAAGAAGAGAAAATTTGTTAAAAGATGACTTATCTATGGTATCTGCAATTAAATGTATATAATATGTAATTCTGAATGTATGTATTTTATTTAATCAAAAAAAAAAAAAAAATTAAAGTTAACATTTTCATTCAAATTTGTGAATCAGTTTATTTATTTATTTAAAACTAATTTTACCTTTACACAGCGCAATGTTTTTAAATAAAGAAAATTTCAAAGAAATTATCTAAAATTAAACTAACTAAGGAGCACCTTAGCAATTGTCAGAGAATTATACAAAAATCGTTTACATAAATACTGAAATATAACAATATCAAGTATATTAAAAATTTTTGAAAAGTATACAAATAAAATAAAATTGAAAATTTTATTTTATTTTATTTTTTCTTTAATTTTAAAATGTTTTTTTTTTTTTTTTTTTGGTAAATATAAGTTTATTTTTTAAGAGAATTTCTATGTTTCAGTGCCAAAAATTCACATTAAATTTATTAATTAATATTAAAATAATAATAAATAAAGTTAACTTATAAGTGAATCTATAAAGTAATAACAAAATATGTTGAGAATGTATATTAAATCTGCAAGGATGAAAAATAGAAGAAAAAATAAATAAAATAAATATTAATTACCAGAGAATATTTTAAAACTTTTTAAAAATTCAAATTTTTATTTTATAAATTTAAATAGTTTTCGCAAAAGGATAAAATAAAGAAATAATGGTTTGAAATAAAATAATATACTCAATATTATTATACCCTCTTTTACTTAGTTTTTTATTTAGTTTTATTATTATTATTATTTATTACGAATGCATTTTCACTTCACGTTGTCCACTCTAAGTATAAATTCAATGATTCTGTTTTTTGTTTTTTTTTCTTAAGTACCTATAAAAAATAATTGTTAAAAATATTTGATAATGCTTACTTACCATTAACTCTTCAGTAGAAGCCTTTCTTTTGAAAATATGATGTAATAAAATTTATTTTTTCATTTTTGATGCCATAATTAAAAAAGCGATTTATTTTGCAATTCACGTTAAAATATATTCAGTGAATTATTCAAGAGAAAAAGAAAAAATAATTGTTTAAAGAGGTTACTACAGAATGAAAATAAATGTCAAACGGACAATGCTTTTGAAAGACTTTCTCTTTACTGAATGCGGAATGATTTAAACTCTCGCAGAAAATGCAAAAGACACATTGACTGATAAGAATATGGACGGCACCTCCTTCCAAACAACATGAGATTTTAGAAGTGATCCTTTCATTGCTCAATAGTTATTCATTACTACTTCCACACCCACCTCCACTTACTAAGTTTTCTCATTCTCTCACAACCTAGAACGGTCTATGATAACAATATGCTGCTGATAATGGACGGACAATTTTGCAGCAGTAAAACGATTCGGTTCGCGCCTGGACTACAAAGACCCATCCAATTTAAAAACACCCTGCTGCTTGTTTATCATAGGTGAAAATCAAATGTACTGCTCATGGATGTACACTATGGATCGCTCACGCTGTGTTATCAGAATGGCCCCATTTTGGTCGCTTTTAGAAGATGGCGCTCGCATCGAATGCCTTTCCACTTCAGACTTGAAAGAGCGCTTTAACGCGAGAATTAAATGAAATAATGTTAAATATCTCGAACAAAAAAACATATATCCGTAAAATTTTTGCGTTAAAATATAGCTAATACAAATGTCTAAAAATCGATTTCTGGAATTTTTGAAATTCGGTCCCCAAGGGGGAGGGGGAGGGGGCGAAACGTGATTTCACATGCGTTAAACGTGATTTCACATAATTCTATATAACTCAAACAAAAAAACAGATATACGTGAAATTTTTACTTTAAAATATAGCTAATACAAATATCTAAAAATCGGTTTAAGGAATTTTTTTAATTCGGTCCCCAAGGGGGGCGGGGGGGGCAAAACGTGATTTCGCATAATCCTATATATCTCAAACAAAAAAAAATAGATATACGTGAAATTTTTGCTCTAAAATATAGCTAATGCAACTATCTAAAAACCAATTTCTGGAATTTTAGAAATTCAGCCCCCAGGTGGGGCAGCAACGGGGGGGGGGGGCTATGGAGCAAAAACAAATAGAAATACAGTTAGGCCGTTCAAAATTGGTACAGATAGGTTTTAAAGGCCTGCAAGACGAATGGGGATATTTTCGATTGTGTAAAGTTATTAGGTGGGGAAAGAAGGGGGGAGGGGTGGGGGGGGACAAAAAAATAAAAATAATGTCAGATCGTTCAAAATTGGTACATAGAGGTTTTCGATACTTACAAATCGATTGTGGATATTTTTGAATTTGTAAAATTATTAGGAGGGACGATAAGGGGGGTGGAGTGGTAAGGGGGGGCTATGGGGCAAAAACAAATAGAAATACAGTTAGGCCGTTCAAAATTGGTACAGATAGGTTTAAGAGGCCTGCAAGTCGAATGTGGATATTTTCGAAAGTGTAAAGTTGTTAGGAGGGGCGAGAAGGGGGGTGGAGAGAGGGGGGGCAAAAAAATAAAAAAAGAGTTAGATCGTTTAAAATTGGTTTATACAGGTTTTCGATACTTACAAATCAATTGCAGATATTTTCGAATTTGTAAAATTATTATGAGGGGCGGTATTGGTGGTGGGGCAGCAACGGGGGGGCTATGGGCAAAAACAAATAGAAATACAGTTAGGCCGTTCAAAATTGGTACAGATAGCTTTAAGAGGCCTGCAAGTCGAATGTGGATATTTTCGAAAGTGTAAAGTTGTTAGGAGGGGCGAGAAGGGGGGTGGAGAGAGGGGGGGGCAAAAAAATAAAAATAGTGTCAGATCGTTCAAAATTGGTACATAGAGGTTTTCGATACTTACAAATCGATTGTGGATATTTTTGAATTTGTAAAATTATTAGGAGGAGCGATAAGGGGGGTGGGGTGGTAAGGGGGGGCTATGGGGCAAAAGCAAATAGAAATTCAGTTAGGCCGTTCAAAATTGGTACAGATAGGTTTAAGAGGCCTGCAAGTCGAATGGGGATATTTTCGAAAGTGTAAAGTTGTTAGGAGGGGCGAGAAGGGGGGGGTGGAGAGAGGGGGGGGGCAAACAAATAAAAAAAGAGTTAGATCGTTTAAAATTGGTTTATACAGGTTTTCGATACTTACAAATCAATTGCGGATATTTTCGAATTTGTAAAATTATTATGAGGGGCGGTAAGGGTGGTGGGGCCGTAAAGGGGGGCTATGGGCAAAAACAAATAGAAATACAGTTAGGCCGTTCAAAATTGGTACAGACAGGTTTTAAAGGCTTGCAAGTCGAATGGAGATATTTTCGATTATGTAAAGTTATTAGGAGGGGCTAGAAGGGGGAGGGGAGAGGGGGGGTGCAAAAAAATAAAAATAGAGTTAAATCGTTCAAAATTGGTATATAGATGTTTTCGATATTTACATATCGATTGGGGACATTTTCGAATTTGTAAAATTATTAGAAGGGACGGGTAGGGGGTGGGGCGGTAAGGGCGGGCTATGGGCAAAGACAAATAGAAATACCGTTAGGCCGTTCAGAATTGGTACAGATAGGTTTTAGAGGCCTGCAAGTCGAATGGGGATATTTTCGAAAGTGTAAAGTTATTAGGAGGGGCGAGAAGGGGGTGGGGAGAGGGGGGCAAAAAAATAAAAATAGAGTTAAATCGTTCAAAATTGGTTTATAGAGGTTTTCGATACTTACAAATCAATTGCGGATATTTTCGAATTTGTAAAATTATTGAAAAACCTATTCAGATATTTCACAGGAATAAAGAATATAGCTATGAAAAAATTTATTTATTTATTAATATTTTTTTTTTTTCAAAATCCAAGAATGAAAACATTCATTATATGTAAATATATCTATAAATATAAAGAATTCGCTCCCTCCCCCCACCCCGAAAAAAAAAAAAAGAAAAAAAAAAAAAATAGACGAAATAGTATAATGAAAACATAAATATATGATATTTAAAAAATAAATATGAAAATATGAATTTTCATAATTTAAAACAATGAATGTATTTTAAAAATCAGAATTTATTCCAGCATTTCCAATTAAACAAACAACAAAAAAAAAATTGCGAAGTATGTAAAAAAGACAAAATTTAAAAATTTATGATTTTTTTACAAAGGCGTTGGAAAGGAAATATCTAAAAAATAAGATGAAAATGTGTTGCTTTTGCTTTAGAACTTAAAGACAGCTTTAACAATGAGAAATGAAATAAGTAAAATAATTGAGACCTTTAAATAAGATTTGTTTTTTGCATTTTATTTCTAAAGAGAAAATTCTTTTAATTATTTGTGAAATTTCATAACGATAATTTGTTTAATATCTGTCAAATTCAAATCATTAAAATATTTCCGTGTAATTAAAAGTCGTTTTAATAATTATATGAATTTAAAATTGTTAAATTTATTTTACGTCGCGACACTCTGCATCACCAAGAAATTAAAAATGTATTTCTCTTTTTAAAATTTACTTTTAATTACTTTTTGCTAGAGATTCAGGGAACAAAAGAAAAGAAAAAAAAAGGCAATCGAGGAACAATACAACTTTTACCGATTTTTAATGCTTGTTTGTATAAAAATCAAAAATTTCGGAAACAGTAAAAAATATTCTTGCTCTATTTTATCATTTCAGCCTCTCATGAATGTTTATATTTTATTATCTTCAAAAGTCATATTGCAATTTTTCATTCAGCCTTTTTTTTTTTTTTTACATAAAAGAATATTATCCCCTCCGTGGAAGATCAAAATTGTGATGGCATGCTTCCGGGCCCTCCTTAGGGATAGGGTGTGTCCGCCAATTGTCTATTGAGCAGCACTAGTACAACGTTAATACCCAACCAACCAAACAACTATAAATATATTAATAATTATGAAATAATTCAGCCAACGACTGAAACATCCGTCGGTCCAATTTATAAATGTTAGAATAGTGAAAAACTACCTCAGAACTTGCAGTGCAGAAAGCAGGTTGCAAAATTTGATGATTTTAGGGATTCAAAGAAATTAGATTTAGAAAGAATAGTAACAATATTTGGTAAAACCTATCCCAAAAGCCGAATTCAGTTACATTAATACGTAAATGGATTTTATTTTTTTAATTTTAATTTTAAATTTAATGTGTATGCAGGAGATTCCCAGAAATCTACACAAATTGGAACAAAAATTATGTGTATTTTGGAATTTTGTGAAAATTAGCATTTATGAAACGAGATTTTGATACTGTAATGCATAAAAAATGAGGAAAAATACAAATAAGTATGCTTGGAAAATAATTAAAAAAGAAAAGAAAAAATTAAATAGAGAATAAGCAACTCTGTAAAAAATATGCATGATAATGAAGTTTAATTTTTCTTGAATTAAGGAGGCCCACCAGCGGCCGAGCGGTTCTGCGCTCACAGCTGGTAGATGGGAGGTGCCGGGTTCGATCCCAGGTCACGCTCATCGACCTATCCGTTCGGAGTTTTCCGTGGTTTCCTCCGAAACTCGCGTAAATACGGGCTAGGACCCCTTAGAAAGACCCCCACGGAGGGCATTCCCCCCATAGGCCTAGGACACATAAGGAGTCAATCGGCCTTAATCCTCCAACCATCCAACCAATCTTGAATTAAGAAATTAAAATGTACCTAATAAAGTAAGATACAAAATTTTACATAACATATGATACAATATAAGCTTATATTACAAGTATATTACCTTTTATTACTTTTTTTAAAATATAGGCAAAAATCGTTTTTTATTTTATTTATTTATTGTTATTTATGAACAATTATTTCTTGTTTATAGCATCAATGCATTTAAAATTTATCATCAACAGAAAGTAATCTGCATAAAATTGGCTTTCTGTGTTTCGTGATATTCAGTTTCTAATGAATCACTGTTAACCCTTTGCGGCGCAAGACAATTCCGATCATTTAAATTATAGTGCCACTGGAATTTATAAACTAAATTAAACTAAAAGAAATTTTAAATTTTAAGGTTAAAAAAATGGCCTTTTCTGCTATTTTATAAAGGTAATTTTTTTTCTAAAAAATTAGCGGGATGAATTTTCGCTGCTGGATCTTAAATTTTGCATCCTCGCAGCGCGGACAGCGCGCGTTAAGGGGTTAATATCAGCGCTATCTTGAACTTTTCATATTAAAATTTTTACTGTCGGTTTGATAGTTACATTGGTTACAACATGCGGATTTCTGGAAGTCATGCATTTGTTCATGAAGTATTTAACATTATGAAGTAATTTTTTATATTGATGTTTTATGATTATGAGAAAATTATACCTTAAGTGCATATTTAAATCAGAATATTGTAAGTAAAATTTGAACGTTCAAGAGACATGTAATATGTATATACTTGGTTACAAATGAAATGTATACCGTATTAAGAAGGAAGTTTTATCTGACATTTGTTGGATGTCTTTGACTCTATTTATTTTTTCACAACTATGCTCATGCTATAATATACATGATTTACTTTTTTATTTATTTATTTTATATGTATACATATCACATATATATTATTTTAGGGAATAGCTCGATACACCGACGAGATGACACGGAGATTAAGTGTAAAGCTAACTTTATAAAAACAACTTACCTTGAATTTAATACTCTAATTTTTACATAAAATCTCTAATTTTCAGCTGGAAGAACACTAGCTTATAAATTATGAAATGTGAATGTGGCACTGGTGATGAATTTAATTAAATATAATTTTTCTTTAAAATCTCCAATTTTCAACTGAATTTAGGAGTTTTTTTTTACTGTGACATCATAATCATTATTTTTAATTTTTGACAAAACCAATTAAAAATTTCTTTTTTGTTAAAAACAGTACATTTCTATAATATGGTAATAATAATGATAATAATATAACGTGATTCATCATCTAACATGAATTGGAAGTTAAAAGATTGGCAGTTTGTAAAATTAATTTAAAATGTCACTGCAAAGTGGCATAGAAAAAAAAAAAAAAAAAAAAACATTTTAAATTATTTTTTAAATATCTTAAAACTCAGTAATTTTGAAATGAATTGAAAAAAGACTGACTGTGAACTCATATCATTTTTTACCAATTTTTAACTCTTGCCAAAATCGGTTTACAATTCAAGATTTTTAAAATACTTTTTTTTTTAAGCTGCAATTATAAAAAAAAAAAAAAAAAAAAAAAACGTAATTTATAATTTAACATGATTGAAATTCGTAAGATTGCAAGCTCGCATGTTTTTTTTTTTTTTTTTTTTTTTCGCCGAATAATATGAAAAAAGGAATACTGCTATCACGCAAATTTTAAAATCTTAATGCAAAGTGACCTAAAAATTACATTTTAATTAATTAAAAAAAAAAAAAAAAATCTATCAAACAGAATTTTACTAAGAACCATACCAATTAAATCAGCCTTTTTTTTTTTTTTTTTTTTTTTTTTTTTTTAATAGTAATAGAATATTTATAAGATAATAATTTTATCAGTCAACAAAACATTAAAATCAATAGCTTACATTAGGTGGACGAAATAAACTTGGGTTCTTTTCACCTATTTCTTTGTTTTTTTTTCGAACACTTCGATATCCGGAGGTGCAACCCGGTGCGTAACAATGCGACATTATGAAAAAAATCCAATATTAAAAAGAAATTAAAAAGAAAACTGAAAATAAAACTAAAATTTCGTCTGCGCGCAATGGTTTTCTACGGAGGCAGTGGACAGTCAAAGAACAAATACGACCCCTAGCGGCGAACGAATAATAGCGACCATTTCGGGTCCATTTTTGAGGGAAGGCTGCCGTTGGGGAAAACTGTCCTTCTTCTCTAAGTCCGTGGTACTGCTCTTTGTCAAATGGCGTCACTTCGAACGGCGTTCGAATGGCGTATTCGAACTACAGAGGATGATACTACTGATATTTTTCCCAGGGCTACTGAGTTCTCCCTCCACATAATTCTAAGAATTTGCCATTTAACGAATGTGGTGAGATGACTCGCAAAGAAAAAAAAAAAAGGAAATCTTGCACTGACTCCACTTTGAGGTTAAAAAAATAGACCATATCCTTTATATTTCCTCTAGCAGCTCAGTTTTCCTTCATTACAAGGCACTTTTAAAGAAACTTAATTTAGAGGATGATGTATCCCATAGATATTTGAATCATTTTTCAGTTTCTAAAAAAAATAAAATAATTTTCAATCATAGTCACAGTGGGAAAATGTGCACAAAAAATTAAGATTTGGCTTGTTTTGAACCAAAAGCTTACCCGAGATATGAAAAGACTCCCTCACAGAGTTTGATCATTATTTGATGTTTCTACTATTCGAATGAACTGGAGAATCAGAAGAATTTATAATTTATACTACATAATAAAAAGAATATCTGATCTATAAGAACCTTCACCATATGAGATGTTCGATAAAGAAGCATGCTTTAATAATTTGAATTTAAATATGTTTAATGCGCCTATATTTCTTATTCAATCATATTTGTATAAAACAATGTATTAAACATGTTCTCAATTTGACTGGACTCCTTAAAAATTAAATTCGACCAACAGAAAAAAAAAAAAAAGTTAAATAAAGCGCAAGCACAAGAAAAATGTCTTATATTCTAAATTGTATAGTATATTTGCACGAACACAATGTAAGTTAGCAAAAATAAAACGTACTTTTCTAGGTCAAGTCTAACACATATTAGACTAAAATTCACGAATACACATAAAAAAAAAAAAAAAAAAAAAAAAAAACTGACAGAGGCCAGTGTGGCCAGATTTGGGCACTTTTTTTAAATTCAATATCCACCACTAAATTTTAATATTAACATTTGCCTAATTACTTCGAAGATTAACTGTTTATTATGTATATCAAATATCACTTCTAAAAATTATTCGTGAATATTAAGTATCCAAGTCTGGCTACACTGGCAGCAGCTTTTGGCCATGGGAATTTGGGTCCACATTTAGTCTAAAACTAGCAGGCTTTGCCCACTTCGCTGGCCACTAAATTTAAGGGAAACTCTTTTCTATATAGCTTTATAAAAATAAAATAAAATAAATAACTGAAATTGTTCAAAAGCTCGCTCCAGGTCCCTGCTGCATTCGGCAGCGATTTGGTCATCCACTGCAACTCGGGCGCTTGTACCTATTACCTGCGACAATAGTTTACCATTGAGCTTCCATTTAGGTGCTTATTATATAACAGTTTCGAAATAGATAGTATCGAAAAAATTGGAGTTTCCCTTTTATATTTGAATCCCAGTTACACGTGAACAACACTATACGTGTTGTTCACATGTAACTCGGACTGGACTCAAATGTAACTGGGTTTAGACAACATAATATTTGCTTTTACGTTATTTCATATGTTTATTTTGTTTATCCAATCAACCATTAAATGACAGCAATTTCACGCCAAATATTACAGTATGCTGTGACCGGCTACGTCTGTCGCATGAGACAATTAATTTTTTGTGTTTATATATAATTCATGGGTTGTAAACCTGATAGTACAGCCTGATAGCCGCCTCTTTGGCGGCTTTTGAATTTTTGTCACCATTTTAGACTTAATCCATTGTAACAATAAGACTTAATCCCTTGTAACAATATGCTATGAGCACTATTTCTGCCGTATTTTAGACAACTAATCTTTTTATGGTTATATATATTTCCCATTAAACATATTTTTATTTATTTATTTAAATATTAATTTGAATTTTTCAAATATTTCTGTTCGACAGCGTGCAAGTGCAGTAACACACAGAGGCTCGTTTGTTTGTATGATAAATTAGCATAGTGATTATTATATAAATAAATAAATAAATAGGTAAACATTATCGTGTTACACAACTTTATTATGTCGCTCCATTGGCGGCTTTTGAATTTTTGTCGCCATATTAGCGATGGATTTTTTTTTTTTTTTTTTTTTTGTATGAAAAGGGGAAGACTATTTTGCTAATAATTTTATCAGACTCTTTTTTGTTTATACATAAGAATCCTTTATATTCTGCTTATATTTTTAATCCTTTCAGGACCATAAGATTTCCAAGACTAAATATGCCAATACAGCACAATATTTTAGCTATTGTGGGTGTAAAGTAAGAAAATATCACCAGAAAAACATAGCAGGGTGAATAGATTTCCTATAATTTCATGGGAAATATTTTCCCTGTGGACCATAAAAGTAAATAAACGAAGAGTTACGTTTATTATATCGGTATTTTATTTATTGCTTTGAAATACAAATTTATTGCTTTGTAATATAAATTTATCAGAAAACTAAAATAAATAGCTAGTTATGGTATTCTACGAAACAATTTCGCTTACTTGTGAAGCACAAGTGGGCATTGCACATAACAAATTTATTATGTGTCCTATTTTCTACACTTTTTTTTTTTATTCGTTCAGAAACACATTTGCTGCCTTGGACATACGTTTTATTTTGACATTCAGTAAAAAAAATATCGATTCCATAATAATTGAACAATCGATAACGATTTTTGTAGAAGGGAAAAATATTTCCCTTGGGCGTGAAAGGGTTAATGGTTTTTAGGTTTAAAATAGTGCTTGTTGAAATAAATTTCCTATCTTTAAAACTGCATTTGTTCTGTAAATTTTGTGTAAAAATAAATCATTTATGTTTTTATATATTTGATGCGCTACTTAGATTAAAATGGCTGTTGCTATATTAAACTTCTTGTCGAAAAACGTTCGGTGTACTTCAACACCAAAATTTAAAAAATCGCCCAGCAGGATCTGTTAATGAAACTGATAAAATAAAAATATGGTTCATAGAGTTTAAATAATCTATTTTAAAAAAACTTTTAAAACCCAAATTATTAATGTATCGTATCACATACATAGATATAGTAATAATATATAGATTGATCATTGTGGAGAAAAAAGTGATTCTTTTTCACTCGGGAAAAGACGGCGATTTTACCAAAATATGGCAGTCTTTCCCCGAGTTAATACACACGGGAATATACACGAATGTTTTAGCAAATAAAATTCATGAATAATTTATTTACTAAAGGTGAATGAAAGGCTCCAGATATAGTTTCAAATTCATTTTTCTTTTTTTCCTTTTTTTCTTCAATACCACTTAAAGGCTGATTCCAACGCTTTTTTTTTCGGCATCAAAAATTTTTGCACGATAATATGGGGATGATAGATCTATATATATTATTATATCTATGATCACATAAATCTTTTCGAAGATAGAATAAAACTTAATTTGAAAAAAAAAAATAATAACTTTTGTTTATTAACCAAAATAATTGATGAAATTTGAAATGCAAGTTGGTCTTGTGGGGTACAGGCTGTATATTATATTTTTGTGTTCGTGAGAGAAAATTTAAAAGAAAACTGCAATTTTTAATCCCACTTAAAAATCAAGTGACTTAGTGTGAAGCAGATTTTTCATTTTTTTTCTCCTAACGTTTTCCATACAATCTTCTGCTGTTGCCACCTAAAATTCATATTTTAGTTAATTTAAAAAAAATCTAATTGTCCGATTGATAAGCTGTTTAATGCATCGGATTTACAAAAATTTTCCCTTTCATTTGCTATCTTATTTGTAACGATGCGACTGATATTTCTAATTTTTTTCTAATCTTTCTGATTTATTTTCCTCATTTTAAATAAATGTACGGTTTTTTTTTTTTTTTTTTTTTTTTTTTTTTTTTTTAATTATTATTATTTTGTCGAAAAAAAATTGGCAACAATTAAATTATGGATAAAATTTTAAAATTTAATTGGCTTATTTATCAGAAATTAGAGGGTTATTATTTTCACATTTTAATTAATTAAGAAAAAACTAATCATCCGATTGATAAGCTGTTTAATGCATCGGATTTACAAAAATGTTCCCTTTCATTTGGTATCTTATTTGTAACGATGCGACTGATATTTCTAATTTATTTTCTAATCTTTCTGATTTATTTTACTCCGTTTAAATAAACGTATACGGTTTTTTTAATTATTATTATTATTATTATTATTTTGTCGAAAAAAAAAATTGGCAACAATTAAATTATGGATAAAATGTTAAAATTTAAATGGCTTATTTATCAGAAATTAGAAGGTTATTATTTTTACATTTTAATTAATTAAGAAAAAACTAGTCAAAAATTCGAAAATCTGACTTCGATGTGCACAATGGCCCTTCGGGGGGCACCTTTGTGTTAAATCTCGTGACTGTCCGAGCTACCGTTTTCGAGAACAGTGAAATATACAAATATTGCTCACTTAATAGTATAAGATGTACGTTTATTATTATTATTATTATTATTATTATTATTATTTTGTCGAAAAAAAAAATGGCAACAATTAAATCATGGATAAAATGCTAAAATTTAAATGTCTTATTTATCAGAAATTAGAAGGTTACTATTTTCACATTTTAATTAATTAAGAAAAAACTAATCATCCGATTGATAAGCTGTTTAATGCATCGGATTTACAAAAATTTTCCCTTTCATTTGGTATCTTATTTGTAACGATGCGACTGATATTTCTAATTTATTTTCTAATATTTCTGATATTTTCCTCATTTTAAAGAAATGTACGTTTTTTTTTTTTTTTTTTTTTTTTTTTTTTAAATTATTATTATTATTTTGTCGAAAAAAAAAAAATTGGCAACAATTAAATCATGGATAAAATGCTAAAATTTAAATGTCTTATTTATCAGAAATTAGAAGGTTACTATTTTCACATTTTAATTAATTAAGAAAAAACTAATTATCCGATTGATAAGCTGTTTAATGCATCGGATTTACAAAAATTTTCCCTTTCATTTGGTATCTTATTTGTAACGATGCGACTGATATTTCTAATTTATTTTCTAATCTTTCTGATTTATTTTCCTCATTTTAAATGAATGTACGGTTTTTTTTTTTTAATTATTATTATTTTGTCGAAAAAAAAATTGGCAACAATTAAATCATGGATAAAATGTTAAAATTTAAATGTCTTATTTATCAGAAATTAGAAGGTTATTATTTTCACATTTTAATTAATTAAGAAAAAACTAATAAAAATTCGAAAATCTGACTTCGATGTGCACAATGACCCTTCGGGATGCACCTTTGTGTTAAATCTCGTGACTGTCCGAGCTACCGTTTTCGAGATCAGTGAAATATACACATATTGCTCACTTAATAGTATAAGATAAATAAAATCCATTAAACAATACACTGATTTTTTAATTTTTTTTTTCAATCTGTTCCAATTCCGTAATTTAAGAATAATATCAAGTTAAATACTCAAGTTAACATATATTTTGTAACCTTTGTCTTGCTTATATATGTAAATAGTTTTTATTGTTTATATAATCTTATATCTATTTTAACATTTTTAATCTCTGAAGGTAATTTGAAAGTAATTTCAAATGGCTAGTTTCTTCTATTTTCTTAGGGGTGGAATTGTCCCTACATTTCAAACAAGGGGGGGGGGTCTGCCCCTCCTTGCCCCATGGTTCCACCGTTATGGTGATATCATTGAATTGCTTTTGATGAAGGTCTGTCATTTTTTTTTTTTTTTTAAGTAAAAACTGATGACTTTATTTTATAAATACTGCATAGATGTCACACTTTTTAAAAAGAGCTCTAAAAACTGTTCATTTTTTGTGGGGAAACTATACACATCAAGTTATCAGATTTACACATATTACGTTGCAAAGTTTCACAATGCGATAGAATTTGATTGCTTTTATCTTAAAATAAGAGTCTATATTAAACAAAAAACAGTCTAATATTAAAGACTAATGAATATATATATATATTTTAAAATTATCAGTTTTGAAATTGTAACAGATGCAATTTTTAACTTACAGCTTACTTATTCGTACTTACAAAATCCATTAAATTTTTAAGCAGTTTTTGATTCATCCACATAAGACCATAGAACATTGTTGAGAAATGGATGCAAAACGGAATAAATCTATTATTTAATTTGAAATATATCATTTTGACCTTAAAAGGAATTTTCAATTATTTTACAAAGCCCAAAATGCGATATAAAAAATAAATTGTGTTTAAATTCTTTGAAAATTCATTTAAATTTAGTGACCAGCGAAGCGGGCGTAATCTGCTGGTTAGTAATATATACAAAAAAATTTCAACAAAAAATCAATAATAGGCTGGTTTAAAAATATTTAATTTCCACATTCCCTGTCCCCTTGCCCCCCTTCAACTGCACATCAATTATTAAAATTTTAATAAAGATTAAGCTATATTTATGCAAAGTTCCAGAGAAATAGTTAATACGGTGATATAAAAACAAGCATTTCGCCCCTCTGCTCCCCCCCCCCTCCAAGATATGTACAACACTTTTTATAATTTTTCTTAAGCAGTAAATGGTATTTACACAAAGTTTTATTTCAATCTATAATAGATTGGTTTAAAAAAAATCCTTTTTGGCATCTATGCAACCCCCCCCCCCCCCCTGAGCTAAAAAAAAAAAATTACAACACTTATACAATTTACACTACTAAATACAATACTTATTGTGATTTTCATAAAGACTAAGTGATGGTAATACAGAATATCGTTAAAATCGGTAACAAGGTGACATAAAAAAAAAATTATTTCCACGCTGACACCCCCCCCCCCTTCATTCCCCGAAGTATGTGTGACACTGTATTTTTGTCACAAACAGCAAGTGAATATTAGGCAAAATTTCATTAAAATCAGTAAGAAGGGAATTATTATTATTATTAGGGTATCATTATTCTCTTTCAATCTGCTCCTATATCCCCCCTCCTTCCCCCAAGTATATACTAAGTGAAAGTGGTACCAACTTAATTGATTGAAAATTCTAAAAATGTATCATTAAAATCATTCTTTAAATTCATTATTTGATGTTTATTGTTTTGCGATTAGTAAATTGCAAAAGTACCCTTTTTTCCGGGTGCTCTTTTTGTTGTGCCCTTTTTAACAGCGCCTTTTTTCCCCTGTGCCCTTTTTTCCGGGATCCATTTTGCACAGTTATTCTCTTTTCTGTCCTTTTCTTTTTCTATGTTCCTTTTTATATTTCAGATAAAAATATTTAATATGAGTTTGAGTTTAAATTGCTTTTCACGCTCAAGTTCGTGAAAAAAACGAGTTTCGCTCAACTCAAGTTCATAATTTAAAAAACGAGCGAAGTTCAACTCAAAACTCAAAATTTTTGAGCTACGCTCATGAACGCGTTCGTGCACAACACTGCTGAGAAGTATCCGTATGAAAAATCTTAATATACTCCTAAATTACGTCAGCATTCCTTTTTATAATGGTTCCCTTATATGTAAAGTTCCGTGCAGTTACATGCCATAGGAATTGATATTTATCTATCTAGTCAGCGGAAACTGCTGACTAAGTTGCCATATATCATATACCATAATACTTCCATATTAAATCAGCATAGCGTTTCGTAATGACTTTCTCATATATTATGTTTCATGCAATTATATACAACAGAATACGAGATATATCCTTCACATTCTCCAGGAAAGTTGCAGTATAGCAGCACCACTTATCGGCTGACATTCACCCAAATTAAATCAAGAAAAAAAAAATCATAATAGCTTTCACACATATCAACTTTTGTTAGATTACACTCACAAGGGAAGTATGAATCAGTAAAATTGCTGCTGAAACCAAACCAAGCTGATATTAAAAAACATGGTCGAAAACATAGGGTACAAGTTTGCTGCAACAACCCCCATGGGGGCGAAATATGCCCCCTTTTAGTTTTAGTTATTTCTATAAAAGCCAGCAAAACACACTCCGTTGTGTGAACTGATGGTGCAGTGCTAGCGTACTTGACTTTGTATACGGAGGTCCTGGGATCGAGTCCCGCAAGGGCGTTTTGTAATTTTTTCAAATTTTTTTCTATCCGTTTTTAATTAAATTAAATTATTAATTTAAGAGAAAATATTTATTACATTAAGATGATTTATTTTTTATTTATTTATTTATTTTGAGTATTCCAATTAATATAGTATTGAGAATGAATTTAAGAAATACATTTTTTTATTTATAAAAAAAAGAAAACCATGTTTATAGCTATGAATATAGTTTCTAATTTATAACAATTATGATTAAAATTAGAAAAATCAAGAAACCATAAAAATTTTTCACAATTAGAACAAGAAATATAAAAAGATTGATCACAATTATTTGAATTTCAATTTTGTTCACCTTCAATTATTGTTCATCACGAACATTTTGTCAAATATTTGGCTTTTCGTCGAGATTACTTGATTTGTAAATTTCATATATACCCAGATTTTGAATTTTTTTAGATGTAAATTAATTATAAATTAGTAAAATCATTTTGAGAAAATTTGTCATTGTCTTCAATATTATTATCAGTTCTTCTGACACCACGAAATTTGACAGTTGTTTAATGAAATATTTGAAATAAAAGTTAAATGCGACGTCGAATAGTTAAGCAACAGCTGTTCATCATTCAGGATTTTTCATGTAAAATATTGCCTGAATAAATAATGCAATTGAGAGCAGACGATTAACTCTTGCTATTAATGTCGTCGTTAAAAAATAGTAATTAATAATTTATGTAAAACAATCATTAACAAAATTTTATCTGAATGTAATCATTAACAAAATCTTACCTAAATATAATATTAAAGTATTTCTCGTGAAATTATTAATTTCTTTAAATTTAATAAATAAGTAAATAAATTGGTTAAAAATAAAAATAAAATATTAAATTGTCCGCGCTGAAAAAAAAAAAAAAAAAAAAAAAAAAAAACTTGTTTTAATATAATTAATATTTTCTCTTAAAATAATGATTTAATTTAATTGAAAACGTCAAAAATGAATATTTCATTTGAAATAAAAAAATGAAATACAAAACGCCTTTGCGGGGACTCGATCCCACGACTTCCGTTCCCGAAATCAAGCACGCTAGCACTGCACCATCCGTTCACACTACCCTGCAGGTTTTGTTGGCTTTTATAGAAATAACTAAAACTAATAGGGGGCATATTTCACCCCCATGGGAGTTGTTGCAGCAAATTTGTACGGTACCCAATGTTTTCGACTATGCTCTTTAATTTAAGCTTGGTTTGGTTTCAATAGCAATTTTACTAATTCATACTTCTCTTGTCAGTAGAACTTAAGATATAACCTTTCTTAAGTGGAAGAAATCACACTATAGCAGTGCTAAGTGTTGCGCAATTGTCACCAAAGTTGATAGTCACTAATTAATGTCAAAGTACATCTATATATAAATTTATATGAAATTCTATGCAGTAGTTTCTTAGATATAGTAGCCACAAAATTTAGAACTAGTTGCATGTTGGTCCACAAATGCATTTGGCGTTTTTTTCTTTGGTGATTATGGCAAAATGCCATTTTCGCAAATGATTGCCACGAATTCCAAACGTAAACAAAAGCAAAACGCGTTTTTCAAAATGGCCTCATTACTAATGTACAAAAATTCATTAAACTTATTTTTAATAATAAAAAAACTAATACATATTTAAAATTGACTTACCTCACTATTCATGATAAAAGATTTTCATAAATTTCGATACTTCAAAGGTTATGAATATGCATAAATATATAAAATAAATATGCTTCCCGCACACTTATACAGTTTAAATGTTCTACACTTACCGGTAAAATACGACAACACAAATTAGAATTTCGTTTACCATTTCTTTTAATGATTTTTAGAACACATTGGAAAAATGCAAGAAATTCCGTAACTTACCGATAAGTAGCTACATACGTGTTACTACATGCTTCGCGTACATGAAATCCGTCCGTCACATTCTTTTTCTTCCAAAAAACCGTATCACTCCCACACTTTTCACAAATCATACTTCGTTTAATTTCACAAGAGTGAATCATTTTGTTCCTTCCGGAAATGTATTCCTTCAAATTTTTCGAGTTTTAATAAGTGTTTTAACACTTAAAATCTAGTAAAACACTAAATTTAAGAATATTTTATAAGTAAGCGTACAATAAATAATTTAAAATTGCTTATTAATAAATAATTAAATTACTTGTTACAAACGAACTTTGCTTGTTATAAACGGATGGCTCATATACAACAGTTTTATTTGTATAGTATATTACTTATCTTCAGTATGTAATCATCCTTAATTTTGTCAGTTTTTTCCTCATAAAGTTTTGTAAATGTGAGCTAGAATCTCTTAAAAAGTTTTCGCTGAAAAAAGAAAAAAAAAAAAAAATCATTTTGCATATAAGGTAATACACCAGTGTACGTCACCCCTAAGATTTTCACCAGTGTTTGTCACCCTCACAAAAGACATTTTAAAATAAGTGTTTAATAACATCTATGAATTTAAATCCACCTGCATTAGATTCCTTATAACCGGAGAATTTAGCTCGAGCGGATTCAAATTCAAAGATGTTAATTAATGGTTATTTTAGCATGTCTTTTGGGAGGGTGACGAACACTGGAGCAAATATTCGGGGTACAGAAGATGAAGTTTTTACTACCTCAAATAGACAATAATTAGTATTACAGGCAATACGATATCCACTTGTAGTAGATGATTAGTAAGTTATGCTAAAATTCCTATAAAGAAATTATTGATTTGACAATTAATATGGCAAAGGCTCTCCTATTTAGTATGAAGCTTGCTTGTAAAATGTTTTAAATTGAAGAATATATTAGAAAAATAAATTATATTACATTTTATTACATCTGAATAAAAAAATTTAAAAAAAAAAATCTTCAGGGGGGAAGTCAGCAAAAAATTTGGTAATACAAAAAGCGAATAGTAGGATTTGGACACCCCAAAACTTTTTCTGTATTTTCCTGTACAAATTCACGCAGTATATATATATATATATATATATATATATATATATATATATAAGACTACTGCTCACTGACTGACTCATTAACACATAGCAAAATCTAGTGGAGCCACTGGCTCAAAACTAGCTCAGTTATAGAGCATAGAATGAAAGCAAACCTAAGAAGCGATTTCACAATTTTATTCACCAAAAGGGGGGGGGGGCAAAACGTGATTTCACAAAATCTTCCTATCTCAAAGAAAAAATAGATATCAATAAAGATTTCTGATTTAAAATACAGTTAACACAAATAACTAAAAAACATTTTTCCGAAATTTGAAATTCAGCAAATTTTGAAATTCAAAGATGGGAGGGGCTTATGTGCGTTCACATAAGCCAAACGGGATTTCACATAAAACTTCATATCTCAAACAAAACAACAAAAAAAAAAAAAAAAAAAAAAAAAAACAGAAATATGTAAGATTTTTGCTTTAAAAGACAGTAAATACAAATATTTAAAAAACACTTTTGAAATTTTAGGAATTCGACTCCCTGGGTGGTGCGGGGCTGATTTCACATAATTCTTCATCTATATATTTAAAACACTATATTCACCTATTGAGTCAACATTTTCCTGGCAATTCTGTGTGGCACTGGGATAGTAAATTTGATGTGAAGGTTGGTTCTAGAACTCTCACATTCACTAAAACGGGATATTACAAAAAACCCCGTTTTCCTTCATGGTAGCAGACGACAAAAACACATTTGCGAGCGTAACTCGTTTCCAAATTACTTCACGGTGAAAAAACTGAACAAAGGGAGGTTAGACTCAAATGAAAAAAAAAATATATATATATTTACAGATTTGTCGATATTCGATATACGATTTTTTTTTTTTTTTTGCAAAATTTGGATTTTTCCAGTAGAACTCTACGAAACATGTCACATAGAAGTTGAAAACGTCTGTACATCTTCTGGACTATATTTCCAAAAAGCCATTTTGAGTTTTTTGTGATTTGCGATTTGGCGGGGAGGATAGATTTCCAGGAACTAAATTCGAGAGACCCCCCTTTTTGCGTGGCATTTGACTTGGGAAATGTATGGGAGCTGCTTGGTTATTTTCACCAAACACTAACTGTGATGGGATATTGCTAAATCCCCCCTCCTTCTGGCGGTTAAAGAAAACATGTTTCCAAGCGTAACTCTGTTCCACATTGTCTCAGTGCAACAATTTTTTGGTATGTCGATGTACTACGGGTAATTGACACTCACTATAAAGGGAGCCTGTGAAGTGTCTACTCTTCCCCATTTTGGCGTCAGGAGGTTGGGAGGACAAAAAACAGATTTCCACTTGTGTTCATCCAAATTATATCAGAAAAACAGTTTTTTGACTTATGGATGAATTGTATGTGCCTAAAATACTATTTAAAAGTATTTTGTGAACTATTCCTTTCTTCTCTCAGGCGGATTGGGGAGTGAAGGCAAAGAACACATATCCAAGCTAACTCTGCACAAAATTGTCTCAGGAAATGGATTTTTTCGTCGTGTAGGTGTGCTATGTGTATCCAACAATGTCCCACTCTTACCCTTTGGAGTCAAAAAAGAAAAGAAATACTATTTAAAGTTTAACTATGTTCTAAATTATCTCAGGAAGGCGAGTTCTTGATATGTGGATGATTGAGGTGTGTCTAACGCACGCTGTAAAGGGATTTTTTTAATTTTTTCCGTTCCTCTCCCTTTGACAGAGAGTCAAAAAACACGTTTCCAAGACTAACTCTGATCCAAATTATCTCAGAAAGGTAATATTTTGGTGCGCGGATTGATTTTATGTAACCAACTCGCCCTAGGAATTTTGTTTCCTTCGCCTTTTAGTGGAAGAGGCAAAAAAGATATTCCAAAGCGTATGACGTGTAAGGTGAAGCTGAAGGTAGCAGGGATCTAGACACAGTATTTTGTGGGTAGATGATCTCCCTCTGAAGTTAGCAGAAATCTAAATCAAGATTTTGACGGATTTCAATCATTCATTATAAGTTAAATAGAGTTTTGAGAATTCGTTTAAATATAATGAACAGAGAAGCCGGCAAAACCTGGTAGTTATTTATCAAAATCATTTTTCGTGATTAATGCAGGCAATTTTCATCTCAGCGAAGAATAATACTGACCGGCGAAACGAAGGTAATCTTGTGCCGACGTCTGAAAAAATGTTTTTTATTCCGAAATATGTTAATTTAAAAATGTATATATTTGTTTTGATTTTTCACAGATTTATAATTTAACCATTCATTTTAAAAATATTGACGAGTTTTTTTTTTTTTTTTTTTTAAAGATACCTATGACAAAAGCTTCCACACCTAGTAGTTGTGTATGTGTGTGTGGGGGGGAAGAGCAAAGCCTCTGTATGTACAAAATAGTTTTTCTGGCTGACTATATTACTGTTATAAATAAATAAATAAATATATATATATATTAATTTCACATTGAAAAATTATTAATAATTCTCATTATATAAATTTATATGAAAAATTTGTTCTATAATGATGTACTAAAAACTAGTTGACATAGGTGGAATTCTAATCAGTTCCCCCTCATAGATTGAAATGTCCAGCCCAACCTTTCAGTTCAATACATTTATCTCATCCTAATTTCTTAATTAATTTTATTTGGGTCAATTTTACATTTCAGTTTTCATGATATTCCATACTATTTTCAATGTAATAATTCCAATAATGCAAGTCAGACACCTTTACGATGGGAATATTCCTCAAAATGGACATTGAAGTGACATTCTGAATGTTTATAGGTAATGATGGTCATCTGAGCATCAAACTTGATATTTAAAGGCTACTTTGGTATTATAATTATAAAATTAATGCACGTTTAAGTGAAATTTCACCCATGTCTCCCATGTTAAGAAAATCATTAATTTCGAATTACTTATGAAGTTTTTAAAGTAGAATGTTTATAGTTAATGATTTTCATCTGAGCATCAAACCTGATATTAAAAAGCCGGTATTACATAATTACGATAAAAATATTCCTTTTAATGGGCGTTTAAGTGAAATATTGAAACTTAAAATATTTATTAGAAACTTTAGAAAACTAATGCTATTGAAAAAAGTTTTAAATCTATAAGAATTAAAATTAAATAAAAATAGAAATAGAAAAAAGTAATTTAATTTGATCATGTAATAACTTGAAAAAATTAATAATTATTTTTTATTAATTATTTCGGTTCAAATTGTATTTTGTGTTAGAAAAGAAATTAAAGGATTCTAATTTCGAACAAATTAAAAAACATTTCTTAAATATGAAATGCTCTGAATTAATTTGCAATTGCCAATTAAAGAAGATTCTACTGAAATTTTTAAACTACATTTTACATATAAATATATATTCATTTTTGCGGTTTAATTCCATCATCAAAAACTGACTGAATAATCCATATAAATAATGTCATTTCTTGTATTTCAAGCTGTCACACACAATTTTATGATAGAATACTTAAGTAGAAAAAAAAAATGAATACATGCCGCTTATTAATTAAATTAAATACCAAACGGGTTTAAACATAGATATCTCAATTTCACATATTTTTCTTTTAAGTAAACTTTTTGATAAACTGAAAATGAAAGTGGGTATTTACTGAATTGACTTCCATATAAAATTGTTCTTAGTCCATTGAATAGACAATCGCCTTAAGCCTTAACTACCAACTATCTGAAGTAATTGATATAAAAGTTGTTTAACCGAAATTAAATAATAAGTACCAATAGCAGTTTTTTTTTTTTTTTTTTTAAGCACGTAAGCAATAAAGTTTACTGAAAAAAGTTCAAAATAAGAATATAATCTAAACTTTACGAACCATGTCTTCAGAAATAAAACAAATTAGTAGATATTCATAGCTGGTGAGGCTTAGACATGGAGAAGAGGGGATGCTATTGAATACTTTTTTTTTTTTTTTTTTTTTTTTTTTAGAACAACTTGGTTTATCTCCCAAAATGTCATAAAAACATGACAGAAAGTAATTGATATTTCTAAATAGCATGCATGTTAACAATCTTATAAAGAATAAATTATAAAGTCGCGGTTCGCCATTAACAAACTGATTCAAAGGAAAAAATAACTGACATTTACATCAAAGTAGAACAGAAATTAATTAAAATCATCTTTACATGCCTTTACAAAAATTTTCTGACATTAAGGAAATAATCTGATTTTAATGTAAATCATTTGCAGATGGCGTATATTTTTTTGAGAGTGAAAAAGAGCTAAGAACTTTCATAAATTTTCAAATTAAGCATAATTTACATTTTAAAATATTTAAAATATTTAAAATTTATTTAAAACAATAATTAAATATATAAAACTGCATTGCATATGAACATATTTCAGGGTAGAGAAATTTTTTTTATATTAAATAACGAAATATTTTTAAATATCTAACATAAAAACAGGAACTTTTAACAAACACAAAAAATTAATATAAATATTATATATCATTAATCGAGTGCAATTCATAGCTTTCTGCACATTTAGCTGTTAAAATTTCATTCATATTAGTAAACTACTGTATTAATAAACGTAACGGCAGAATATATATCTGTAATAATTGTAATGAAAATTACAATATCATGCATAAATTTAAAAGTATATATTTTACATAACATACTAAATACCGTAGGGTTCTTAATTTTATTTAAGATTAATTGTTGTCCAAATACATAGTTTCTAAGTAAAATTTCCTTTAAAAGTGAACTTTAAATAAAGTTTCCTGAGAAATGTCTGTCGACATATATATTGTCAAACCATTCCTCAACCTTCTATCAACCTCTCTTGAAAACAAAATCAGCAGGTTATTACCATGGCTCAGTGATATTGTAGATGTTAGAAGTTTGTCTGATGGACCCAAGTAAGTTACTTTTGTTCCCAGGGCACTGTCCAAATTTGTGCCCCTACATTGATAATGAGAAACAAATAGAATAATTATAGCCATATAAATTATATAACACTGGATTAGGACATTAATTTTAAATTTAAATTCACAAAAAATTATTTTATCATTCAAAAATATGTCATAATTATTATGCGCAAACATAAAAGCTATTTTGATAATAATTGCATTGGGGGGATTTTTGAATTCGTATAAAAAGGGAAGATAGATAAAACCCCCTTTTTTTTAAAATTTCAATTACATAAAATGTTATTGATTAAAAAATAAAAAAACTTTATTTATTCTTAAATAATTTTTGTAAACTATTTATGTTTTTTAACTATCAATCCTCTGGAGCATATGGTATTATACTAGATTGGGTCTCTGGTATACTATCTCTGGTATTATACTAGAATCATTTTTCCCTTTAGCACTTACTAAGGCAAATGACCTTGATTCGCCACCACCACTTGCTAATAATTGAATTTAGTGTATAAAACAGTAAAAAGTATTATTTCTTTATTTTCCTATAGCTACACTTTTAGCGCAGTCATTACTTTGAATTTTGAAGTTTTACTTGCGTTTTATTCGAAATTCCAGATACAAAAACTACTAAAGCGCAACGTTTCACCCTAGTAGCTACTGTCGGAACTAGTTTTTGTTCACGAAATTATTTTTTTCCACAGCGTCCACCAGTTTTGGTAGCATTTCAGTTAATAGACAGTTTTAAGGAAATAAAAAGTAATGTAAAAGAAAAAACAATTAAATGCTCCAGACATGCATGAATACGTGCTAGCATACCTTAGAAAGAATCCCACAAAAGGCATTCGTCCTTAGAACTAGCTTCCAAGTGTATACAATTGACGCTAACGTTTTTAATGCAATATATATAATATATATATATATATATTAAAAAGCGATTTTCTTAGGTTGTAATATACACTGACGTTGCATCTTTGCATCACACCGTATAATTCTCAGAACGGAGGGTAATTCACTATCTGTGCAATAAACTTGCATCAGTGGTGGGAAACTCCAAAACGATTCCAAATCACATGACATTCCAGAGTCGGGAAGGCCTTAATATGGTAGCGTTCATTATAGCATTGTACGGTAGTTCAACAGTACCTACACAACAATCTCAATGAAAACAATCACGTAACTCTGAATGTATTTCCAAAATAACTACTTAGCACCCTCATACCCATAATAAACTATGGAAAATTTTATTCTTTACATTTGATTAACGTTTGGTTCGTCTGATTAATTCGTCTGATTTATTGCCGTATCTAACAGAATGCGGATTTCATTGTTAATTATACGCGGGTTTCCATGCAACACTGAAAATTTGTACATTACCAAATTAGGGTATTGGGAATTGTTGTACATTTATTTATAAAGACCGTATAATTTATTAAGTTTTGAATTTGAATTCCCTGAATTGCTTAATTGATTTATTAAATTTCTGCATTTCTTTCAACGCAATTTCGCAATTTATTATTAGTGTCAAGTCACAAATATCGATGTTCTTTGTCAATATTTAAATATTTAAGAGTCAACGTTTTTCAAGAGCGCCTTGTGCATACATATTTATAATTTAAAGGAAAGGTAAGTTTTAAAATGCATGTTAATTATAACATGTTTTAGGAGATAGTATTTCATTCTTTTTTTTCTGAACGAACTCATATGCTAGAATATATGAAGTAATTTTTTTAATTACAATTATCTTCCTATTCGATATAATTGTTTGTTTTTTATGAGACATGCTTTTTTATTTTGATGAAATTACTCGAAAATTAATTAATCTTTGAATTATAATAATTAATAACCATATAGAGAAAAGAAATGAGAACATTTTTTCATCATAACACAAATTTAAATTCATTTAAGTAATTCTTTATTTGTTTCAAAAGATTATAATACTTAAAGTAATTATCTTAATTAATTAAAATTGCATTTAATCATACCTAACTCGGACTGTATTTCAAATGCAGTGGAAGTTAGATTAAATTATTCTAATCATGAATTTGAGAATCATTAAATCTGTAAAATAATAACAATTTCGTGAAACATCGCAGTTCTTTTATTTAATTACCCCCATTCATTCTAACGAATATCTTCGATAGGTAATTAAATTTATTTATAATTGCATATCCTCACCAATATCTCTACCCATGTATATTTGTATATATAAATAATTAGTATTCTTTGCTCTACATTCCATTTCCATCGCAATACTCGTTACGTTTTTCGTTAATTTTGTGTCATAATGATATTTTTTAATTGAGTATTTATTAAATTTTAAATTGAACAATTAATTACATATTTCATTTTAATAAAAATTTTATACTTAAATATGGAATATATTACCATGCGATTATTTTTTTTCATAGAAATCAGTTATAACCAAAATATTATTTCAAATATTAAATATTTAATTAATCATAAACTTAAATTACATTCTAAAAAGTTTAAGCAGTAAATAGGTTACACAAATAGAGGTTAATCGTTTCTTTTTAACACTTTCCAACAAAGTTGAAAAGTGTTTATGACTTCGGTTTGTCTGTCTGCCTGTCAGTCTGTCTCTCCGAGCTCTAGCTCCGTTAAATATTTATGGAATTTCTTGAAATTGATATATGTTATTCAAGTTCACAATCGCATGTTTCCTATTGAAAATGGAGTTTATAACTCTACTGGTTTGATTACAAGGACCCCCGAAAATATTTCAAAGCATTGTGTTCTATGAGAGGCATTTCTATAAACCATATTTTCATAACTTTACTAAACAAAAATCTTAATGAAATTGACATATGTTATACAAGTTCACTATCAAATGTTCCCTGTTGAAAATGGAGTTTATACCTCTACTGGTTTGTGTACAGGGACCCCCTAAAATATTTCAAAGCAATGTGCTCTATGACAGGCATTTCTATAAACCATATTTCCATGCCCTTACTGTACACAAATCTTAATGAAATTGAAATATATTATTCAAGTTCGCTATCGGATGTTTCCTGTATAAAATGGAGAAAATACCACCACTGATTTGTGTACAGGGACACAAAAAAGTATTTCAAAGCATTGTGTTCTTTGAGAAGCATTTCTATAAACCATACTTTCATACCCTTACTGTACAAAAATCTTAATGAAATTGAAATATGTTATACAAGTTCACTATCGGATGTTCCCTGTTGAAAATGGAGTTTATACCTCTACTGGTTTGTGTACAGGGACCCCTGAGAATATTTCAAAGCAATGTGTTCAATGAGAGGCATTTCTGTAAACCATATTTTCAAACCCTTACTGTACACAAATCTTAATGAAATTGAAATATGTTATTCAAGTTCACTATCGGTATTTCCTGTAGAAAATGGAGTAAATACCACCACTGATTTGTGTACATGGACACACAAAAGTATTTCAAAGCATTGCGTTTTATGAGAGATATTTCTATAAACTAAATTTTAATAACTTTACTTTGCACGAAGATTTAAGAAATTGAAATGTGTTATTTATAAGCACAAAAGAAAATGATTTGCAGAGAATATAGCATGATTAGCATTAGATTTACAGGATGACACAAAAATATTCAGTTATATAAAGAGCTATTAATAAATATTTGTTAAAAGTGTACTTTCGTTTACATTAAGCGTTTTTAACACTTTCTAACTTTTTTAACACTTCCCAACAAGGTTGAAAAGTGTTAATGACGTCGGTTTGTCTGTCTGTCTGTCTCTCCGCGCTCTAGTTCCAGTAAATATTTGTGGAATTTCTTGAAACTGACATATGTTATTCAAGTTCACTATCGGATGTCCGCTTTTGAAAATTGAGTTTATACCTTTATTGGTTTGTGTACAGGAACACACGAAAGTATTTCAAAGCATTGTGTTCTATGAGAGGTATTTCTATAAATCATATTTTCATACTTTTACTGTACACATATCTTAATGAAATTGAAATATGTTATTCCAGTTCACTGTCCGATGTTTCCTGTTGAAAATGAAGTTTATACCTTTACTAATTTGTGTACAGGGGCACCCGAAAGTATTTCGTAGCATTGTGTTCTATGAGATGTATTTATATAAATCATGTTTTCATACCATTACTGTACACATATCTTAAGGAAATTGAAATATATTATTCAAGTTCACTATTGGATGTTTCCTGTATAAAATGGTATAAATACAAATACTGTTTTATATGCAAGGACACTCAAAATTATTCTAAAGCATTGCGTTCTATGAGAAATATTTCTATAAATCAAATATTAATAACTTTACTTTCCACGAAGTTTTAGGAAATTGAAATATGTTATTTATATGCACAAAAGAATGCTTTACATGGAATATAGCATGATTAGCATTAGATTTACAGGGTGACACAAAAATATTCTATTATTTTAAGAGCTATTAGCAAAAATTTGCTAGAATTCTACTTTCGTTTACATTAAGCGTTTTTAACACTTTCTAACTTTTTTTTAAGTGGGATACTAGATCAATTTTGCGAATATGATATCAATTTGTGTATCTGTCCGTCTGTCCGTCTGTCTGTCTGTCCGCGCTCTAACTCCCGTAAATATTTATGGAATTTTTTGAAACTGCTATATGTTATTTAAGTTCACTATCGGATGTTCCCTATTGAAAATGGAGTTCATACCTCTACTGGTTTGTGTACAGGGATAAACGAAAGTATTTCAAAGTATTGTGTTCTATGAGAGGTATTTCTATAATCCATATTTTCATACCTTTACTGTACAATATATTCATGAAATTGAAATGTTATTCATGTTCACTATTGGTTGTTTCCTATATAAAATAGATTACATACAACCACTAGTTTATGTACAGGGACACTCAAAAGTACTCCAAAGCTTTGCGTTCTTTGTGAGATATTTCTATAAATCAAATTGTAATAATTTTACTTTTCACGAAGTTTTAGGTAATTGAAATAGGTTATTTATATGCACAAAAGAATGCTTTGCATATTACATAGCGTGGTTACCATTAGATTTACAGGGTGACAAAAAAATATTCAGCTATATTAAGAGTTATTAATTAAGAATTGCTAGAATTGTACTTTCGTTCACATTAAGCGTTTTTGACACTTTCTATCATTTTTTTATTTAGAATATAATTTCAATTTGTGTATATGTCTGACTGTTCTTCTGTCCGTCTATCTGACTATCTGTCTGTTTTTTTGCGCTCTAATACCCGTAAATATTTATGGAATTTCTTTAAACCGATATATTTTATTCAAGTTCACTATCGGATTTTCCCTATTGAAAATGGAATGACTATGTCTTTTGGTTTGTGTACAGGGACACGCAAAATTATTCGAAAGCATTGTGTTCCATGAGAGGAGTTTCTGTAAACCATATTTTAATACCTTCAATGTATAGAATTTTTAATGAAATTTTAGTATGTTATTCAATTCCGTATGGGATGTTTCCTATATAAATTAGAGTACATTTCTAAATGGCTTGTGTACAGGGCCACTTGAAAGTACTCCAAAGCATTGTGTTGTATGAGAGTTATTTTTATAAACCAAATTTTAATAAGTTTATTTTCCACAAAGCTTAATGCAATTGAAATATACTATTCGTATGCACAAAAGAGTGGGCCTTCTATGTAATATAGTATGGTTAGCTATAGATTTACAGGGCCACACAAAAATAATCAGTTACATTAAGAGCTATTAATAAAAAATTGCAAGAAGTGCACTTTTGTTTACATGAGCGTTTTAACACTTTCTTATAATTTTAGTGGGAATATGATTTCAATTTGTGCATCTGTCTGTCCGATTGTCTACCTTTCTATCTGTTTGTCTCTGGCTCCTATCATCCGTGAATATTTTGAGAATGTTTAAAAAATTATACACTCAAGGTCCCTATGGAAAGTTCCCTATTTAAAATGTCATTAATAGGTCCTGCACAACTAGTTTGTTTACAGGTACAAAAACAAAAACAATAATAATAAAAAAAAACAATGTATTACGTTTTAGGACAGAATTTTTTAAAAGTTATATTTAAAAAACTTTGTACTATAAAAATCATAAAAATATTAACATGTATTATAAATTTCCTAAAATATTGTTTTGTATAGAATACGATGTGATTAGCTTTCAGATTTACAGGGCTACAGTAAAATATTCAGAGAGCTTAAAAGATGTAATTATAATCTAATGGCTGCATCTTCTTTTGCGTTAAGCCTTTTTAACACTTTCCAAAATGCGTAAGAGTAATTGTAAAATCAATTAGTCTATCTGTATGTTTTTCAGTCCATATGTCTGTTGTGTGATAACGTAGACAAAGAATATTAAAAGTTATTCGATACAACAATTGCGTACAGTTGGAAAGGGTTTCTAATCAATGCGTACTGCATGATTTTTCTTTCTTGTTTACTTCAATAAACATAAAATTGACACTTCATTATTTGTAAATTTTGAATAAATTCTAAATATTCTTTATTTTATAACACTATCCATATGTAGCTTTTTTGCTTTTCCCTTATTATAGAAATATCATAAAAAGGTGCGCTGCGTTTAAGATAATTCAAATAACAACTACTATAGACAAATTTAACTATCCAATATTTGTCGAAAATTTCATATAAGATATTAATTAAATTTTTTAAATATTGTATATAAAAATAGTAACTGTTAAAGAAAAAGTTTTAGAATTCACTTTGTTTCAAAAATAAAATTTGGTCGGTTTCTGAATATTTTTATAAATTTTGTACTTTTTTTTTTTTTTCTTTTTTTTCAGAAATTTTAGGTGCCGTTATCAACTTTCAATGCATACCATAATCTTAGATTTCAAGACGAAAATCATTCATAATTAATTTAAAGGCATACTTAGAATTTTTAATAAAATGAATTTTTCCATTTTGCGATAGTGCAACACTAAAATAGGAATTAATATATACAAACTATTCACACCTTACATTTACACATTTTGAAAAAATAAAGATAGGAGAATCTCAAAAATACTCAATAAAATGATGTAAAATAAATAAATAAATAAATAATATTTTTACAAAGTTCATGAATAACTTTAATTTTATTTATTTTTTATATATTTCTACAGCAATTTTTATTTTCTTCTATATATACATATATATATATATATATATATGAAGAAATCTCTTTTTTTTTCTATATGTATAAGAAGGATCTGAATATTATTCAATAAAATGATTAGAAAAAAATTATCTGGTGTGCCACTCACACGACTTTCTCTTACATGGAAATTTAAAACTATAAATACAGGTTGGAAATTAAGAGGTAATATAACGAGTACTGTTATGTAAACCTATGTTAAAACAATTTGAATTAGGCTGGGGAAGAGTTTTATATGATAATTAGTTCTGTGTGAGGGGGCCTACCGTCCTCCTCAACCCTGTCGTTTCATTACTGCACCTGTATTTATATAGAATTTAAACCTGTTATTAAAATTAAAAGTTCACTTAAAAATTTTCAAACAACTTTCACACGCAACATTCCTTGAAACTTATAGTCTTGATCAAACTTTTTCAGCAACAAATTTTTATTAATTTGAAAATACAACTTTTGGATCCCCTGAAATTATTCGTTTGTAAGTTACAGGACACAGAGAAAGATGAAAATTTAAAAAACTTGACTTTGGTAATCAGGAAGCCTCAAAACGTGTAAATACACAAAAAATAAGTGATGGATATTTATCTTAAAATCATGCATTATTTATCATATGTCTATGAGGAATTTATTTCTATTCCTGAGCACATTTCTTGGACATGGTAAAATATTATAATAAAGCACTTCCACTAACAATAAATAAGAATGTTATCGTTTAATTATTTGCAACCCTGTATATCTTTTGAAGAATATGTACAAACCACATAGTGCACCTAAATAAAATCCTATAGTAATAATGTACGGCACAACCTGAAATACGCTTTCATCAATTTTTCATCAATTTCCAGCTATTGTCGCACTTTAATCTAATTCTTTTGTGTAGCCCTGTAAATGAACAGTGAATGATTTCTCTGCCGTATTCTACATGAGGCAGGTTTTTATGCATATAAAATATAATCTTCATTTCATTTGATTTAGTGCAGTGTATAGATGTTAAACTCTACTTATCTGCAATTTCCCCCATAGAAGTAATGTATTTGAATAGTCTTGAGTGTCACTGTACACGAACCATTTGCTTCATCTCAACGGAAAGCTTTGTGTAGCATGCCTATATGATAAACATTTGGAATACGAAGTTTGGAATCTCCGCTGCTATTTCTTCTTGAGATAAGTTGATAACAGACAGACACACACACACACACAAACCAGCCGCTAAAAACACGATTTTCGTATACAGGAGACCTCAAAACGTGTAAATATAACAAAAACTTGAGCCAAAAGCAATTCTTTCTCTACCTTATGGGTAAGAGAAAGTAAATAATCTGGTGTGTCACTCACATGACTTTCTCTTACCCTGAAATTTAATGCTAAATATACAGATTGGAAATAATTGTCAAGATAACGAGTACTGCTATGTAAACCTATGTTAAAAAAATTCAAATCATTCTTCCGAACAGCTTTATTTGACAAATAATTCTATTTGAGGGGGCTACCACCCCTCCATCCCCGTTTCATTTTTGTATCTATATTTATATGGAATTCACATCTTTTATTAAGTTCAAAAGTTTACTTAAAATTATTCAGTCAAATTGCACACTCATCGTTCCTTGAAACTTATCAATCTTGAATAAACATTTCTAGTAACAAATGTATTAATTTCAAAATACATCATTTGGATCAACTGAAATTATTTGTTTTTAATTTACTCTAACAGACACAGTCAAAGATTAAACTATAAAACTTGACTTCGGTATTCAGGAATCCTCAAAACGTGTAAATATACAAAAAACCAATTGATAAATATTTAGTTTAAAAAATACATTATTTATCATATGGGCTAAGGGGACTTAATTTCAATTCCTGAGAAGATTTCCTGGACATGGTAAAATATTATAGTTAAGCGCTTCCACATAAATAAAAAAAGAATGTTATGGCTTAAATATTGACAGCGCTGTATACCTTCTGAAAGTTATGTACACATAACATGATGCACATAAATATAATTCTATATTAATAATACAAGGCCCGACCTAAAGTACAAGTCCATCAATTTACAAGTATTGTCGTATTATAATTTAATTCTTTTGTGTAGCCCTGTAAACGAACAGTGAAGAATTTCTATGCGATATTCTACATGAAACATATGTTTACGCATAAAATATATATATACATATATGTATGTATATATATATATATATAAACTCGTTACATTTGGTTTGGTGCGGTCTAAAGTTTTTAAACTCTACTTACCAACAATTTCCCCCATAAATAACGTAGTGTATTTTAAATCTCTTGGGTGTCCCTGTTCACGAACCATTTGCTTGGCATCTCAACGAAAAGTTTAGTGAAGCATCCCTATCTGATACACATTTAGAATACCAAGTTTGAACTTTCTGCTATAATTAGTTTTTGAGATATGCTGATAACAGACAGACACACAGACCAACCGCTAAAAACATGATTTTTGGATTTAGGGGACCTCAAAACGTGTAAATATAAAAAAAACTCACTTTCGAAAATTTTACCCAAAAACAATCCTTTCTCTAATTTATGGGTAAGAGAAAGTAAAAAACTACATATTAATACATTTACAAATCTGCCCAGGAATAATTTTATTTTAATAATTTTTTATGTATTTCTATTGCAATTTTTATTTTCTTCTATATATGTATAAGAAGAAATCTTTATAAGAATAATCTAAACAATATTCAATAGAGTGATAATATATATATATATATATATATATTATTTTTACAAATCTATCCATGAATAATTTCGATTTCATTCATTTTTTATGTGTTTCTATAGCAATTTTAATTTGTTCTGTTATAGAAGAAGAAAGTAGGGGAGAATGGGTTACCTTGGACCTATTTTGACTTTTCTGATTTTAATTTTTTAATTATTCGCCAAAACTAAATGCAAATAGCTTTTTTAATTACTGTATGGTGTTATATACAACATATATTTATTCCAAAATTTTATTAAAATTATATCAATTATATTTCTTAAAAATAAAAGAAAGTGCAATTAGGTCCAAGATACACCACTGATAGTGTACCTTTTACCATTTATTAAAAGATGCATAAAAGTTTAATTTTAAATAAGAAAATCTATTTATTAATTAATTATATTCATATGAATTTAACATTTTTTTAAAATCATTAATCTGTCTCAATCGTATTATTATAAAGTCTAATTTGAGTCTAAAAAGTGGAAAGTATTAAATATTAATTTAAAAAAGTCTACATTAAGTCATATTGTGATTATTGGTAAAAATCCTCGCACTTATTTATAATCAAGATTGTAATTATTTAGGTCATTTCCAAATGTTCAAATGTTAACTTTTGGATCTGCACTTCTGATCCCACACACAATATGACCAGAATAAGGTACACTACTTGTATTGGATTCAAGGTACACCACTATGTTACAGAAAACGAAATTGCTAATCATGATGTTCAGGTTGGGCTTAACTTGATTACAAGCATATGGGGTTATAGCTAGAAAGCTACTTCGTGATGCATAATACTCATTTCAGAATATTATACGTATGTGTGGGTATAGAAGTACATAAAAGTATCTGAGGAAAATTTACTTTTGCAAGGTGAATTTACTTTTTCAAGAACTCTTCAAAACATTGACCTTCCAAGCAAACATAAACTACTTCACTAAAACCCCAAACAGAAAATGTTTTAACTGGATGTGATATTGTTTATATATCTAAATAAATAGAGCTAGAAATGGCATAGGTCCGAGGTACACTTATGTCCAAGGTACACCACTTTCCCTTATTGGATTCACGAAAATTTTCGAACTCCAGCTTTCGTTGGATTTACGTATTTTGAGATGTCCTGAACATGATTTAACAGTTTTTAGAAGATGTCTGCAGTCTGTGTGCCTGCGTGTGTATCACCAATATTATGGACGTTGTATCTCATGAATTAACTAACAAAATTTTGAATTTATATGGACCTTGATCTAATCTGTTTCTGCTTGCATTTCGGGATCAATCTCTCAACAGGCTGTGCTGTGATCCCACATTTTCATAACATTTAAATGGCAATATAGGACAAAATTTCGTATATCGGTATACAATGGGTTATTTTTAACGAATGAGTCTAAAATCCATATGAATTATTCATAATAGTAGTAGACTAAGAAACATTTGTGTGCATGTACGAGCATTGTCCTCCCACACATGGATGGAAGTCCCTGAGGGGTGGTTAAATTTTCCATACGGGTATCATTCAAAAGGAATCGCCAATAACTATAAAACGAATCACTGAACTGTAAATCTGTGATAATTTGAAACGAAGTTATGGATTTCTTTTTCATTTTTAATAAAAAAATAATCTTAGGAAATATATATATATATATTTCTTCTGATATCGGCATAAAATTGACATTCTTTCGACATTGAGTGCTATTCTTCTCTGTGAAAAAAATCGTCAGCATTCATCATGGAAAATAATTTTAATAAATAAGAAGTTAGTAAATAACGTGTACTGCGTGAATTTATATAAAATAATATACAGAATAAAGTCTTGTGGTAAACCCACAACATACTAGTGCTTTTACGTTTTAACTTAACACAACACATGTAATAGAACTAAAAGAGCTTGCGCAATCTGTCTTTAACAATAACCTACCGAAACTTCATGAATCCGAAAATCATGTTTTCAGTGGTTCGTGTGTGTGTGTTATCAGCATATCTCAAGAACAAATTGCAGGAAAGATTCAAAACTTCGTATTCTAAAGGTTCTTTATATAGGCATGCTATACTAAGGTTATCGTTGAGATGAAGCAAATAATTCGTGTACAGGGACACTCAAGAGTATTCAAATACATTACGTCTATGGGTGAAATTGCAGATAAGTAGAGTTTAATATCTATACACTGCACTAAACCAAATGAAATTAATATATATACATATATATATTATATGTATAAAAACATGCAGAATATGGCAGAGAGATCATTCACTGTTCATTTACAGGGCTACTCAAATATTTAGATTATAGTGCGACAAGAGCTGAAAATTGATGGAAGTGTATTTCAGGTTGTGCCGTATATTATTACTATAGGATTTTATTTAGGTGCACTATGTGGTTTGTACATATTCTTCAAAAGATATACAGGGTTGCAAATATTTAAGCGATAACATTCTTATTTATTGTTAGTGGAAGTGCTTTAATATAGTATTTTACCATGTCCAAGAAAGGTGCTCAGGAATGGAAATAAATTCCTCACAGACATATGATAAATAATGCATGATTTTAAGCTAAATATTCATAGCTTATTTTTTTTGTGTATTTACACGTTTTGAGGCTTCCTGATTACCGAAGTCAAGTTTTTTAAATTTTAATCTTTGTCTGTGTGTCTTAGAGTAACTTAAAAACGAATAATTTCGGGAGATCCAAAAGTTGTATTTTCAAATTAATAAAAGTTTGTTTCTGGAAAAGTTTGATCAAGACTAATAAGTTCCAAGAAATGTTGCGTGTAAAAGTTGTCTGAATAATTTTAAGTGAATTTTTAATATTAATAACAGATTTAAATTCTATAGAAATGTAGGTGCAGTAATTAAACGGGGGGTTGACGGGGGTGGAAGCCCCCTCATACAAAACTAATTATAAAATAAAACTCTTCCGAAGCCTAATTTGAATTGTTTTAACATAGGTTTACATAACAGCACTCGTTATCTTACATTTTAAACTCAAACCTGTGTTTATAATATTAAATTTCAGGGTAAGAGGAGGTCGTATGAGAGACGCACTCTTACCCATACATATGGCAAAGAAAATATTGCTTTTGGTTCATATTTACAAAATTGAGCTTCTGTTATATTTACACGTTTTGAAGTTCCCTGAATCTTTTAGCGGTTAGTCTGTGTGTCTGTATGTCTGTTATGGGTATACCTCAACAACAAATAATAGCAGAAAGTTCAAACATAGTATTCTAAATGTGTATCATATAGGGATGCTACCGTAAACATTTCGTTGAGATCAAGCAAATGGTTCGTGTACAGGTACACTCAAGAGAATTCAAATGCATTACGTCTATTTGGGAATTTGCAGGTCTACGTCTATTTGGGAATTTTTAAAAATCTATAGTCTGTACTAAACCAAATGAAACGAATATATACATTTTTATATGCATAAAAACACTTTTCCTGTAAAATGTGGTATGAAAATCATTTACTTTTCGTTTACAGGGCTACGCAATAGAACTAGATTATTTTGCGACAATACTTGAAAATTGATGGAAGTGTATGTCAGAATACGCTACGTGTTATTAATTTAGGATGATATTTATTTTCACTATGTGGTGTGTACATAACCTGCAGAAGGTATGCAGGGCTACCAATATTTAAGCCATAACATTATTTTTTATTGTTAGTGAAAGTGCTTTACAATTTTTTACCATGTCCAGGAAAGCTACTCTGAAATTCACGTTAATTTCTCATATCCATATGGTAAATAATGTATTTTTTTAAGTTAAATGTTCATGGCTTGTTTATTTTTGTATATTTGCACGTTTTGAGATTTCCTGAATACCAAAGTCATGTTTTTAACGTTTTATCTATCTCTCTATCTGTTAGAGTAAATTAAAAATAAATAATTTCAGGCCATCCAAATGTTTTATTTTCAAGTTAAAACATTTGTTACTAGAAAAAATTGTTCAAGATTGATAAGTTTCAAGGAATGTTGCGTGTTAAAGTTTTCTGAATTATTTTAAATTAACTTTTGAATTTAATAACTGATTGGAATTCTATATATATATCTAGGTATAATAATGAGACGCGGGGTTGAGGGAGGCAGTAGCCCTCCCCCTACACTCACATAGAATTATTTGTCAAATAAAGCTGTTCCGAAGCCTAATTTAATTGTTTTAATACAGGTTTATATAATTGAACTCGTTATCATACCCCGTAATGTCCAATCAGTTTTTACAGTATTAAATTTCAGGGTAAGAGAAAGCCGTGTGTATGATACACAAAATTATTTTTCTCTTTTCTCTTTATCAATTTTGTGAATTTTTTTTAAACCAGTTCCTGACAATGGCCTTGTTGTAAGATTTAGGTAAAGAAATAGTATTTTATTAAAAGTCAGTAATTCACCTTAAGAAATAAATAATCAGAAACTTTAAAGAATTTTATTTAAAAAAGAAAAGTATAGAATTGTAAATCCCATATAAGTTTACAAAATACCATTAAATTACAAGCTAAAATGTCTATTTTGTAATAAAAACATGTGCATTTCCACTTCTTTGATGTGTTTTTGTTTGCTGAACGAAATTGTCGCCTGCCACAATCAGTGTACTTGTTGTTGTATCAGTGTACTTTTTTATTTATCAATTTTGTGATTTTTTTTTTTTTTAAACGAGTTCCTGATTATGATATTGTTCTAAGATTTAGCTAAAGAAATAGTATTGTATTAAAAGTCAGTAATTCACCTTAAAAAATAAATAATCAGAAAAATTAAAGAATTTTATTTAAAAAGGAAAAGTATAGAACTATAAATACCATATAAGATTGTGGAGAATTAGACTTCCCCATCCTCATTTAACCTTAACTTGAAGCTGAAACTTGCTTAATTAATAAAGTTATGAAATAACACAAAGTCAGATTTAATGAAATCAATGGAGCTTGAATTGAGCTTAAATAAGAAGGGGGGCGCTGGACTTTGATTGGATTTAATATCTTTATACGTTTAAATGGGCAGCCCTCTTAAATACTTTGACATCAATAAATAACCACCGTTACTTTACTTAATTACTCGCAAATGATCTCAACTACTTTTATTTAAATTCTAAGGCCAAGTAGTCTTTCGCATGTAGGAGGATTCCCTGACGCTACAATGCTACTGGACTTACTCTCTTCTACCCCAAGCCGCTAACAGCTAGCCTTCTACTAACTCTCCAACTAACTCACTCCAACTAACACTCCTTCCAACTAACACTCTAGCTCACTCCAACTAACACCCCGAAACAATCTTCCTTCTCCTTTTATCTATCTTACTTTCCAAAATATTTGCATATCGTGAATTACAATTTCAATTTAGGATGAGAACTAACTCTACTAGTCGACTTGAATCCTAAAACAGCACATTCACGTTTTACCCGCCAAGTGCGAGTTTTAATTGTAGCACTTTGCTATACCTGACAGTTCCTCCCCCCAAAAAAAATTTCGCGGAAAAATCCCCAACGGGTTTTTACCCGTGCAAATTTTAAATTATTGCAATACTATGCAAAGAAAATTCAGCTGCAGTGACTTACTGTTTAAAATTCAATTACATAATATTTTAGAAAAAGAAAAAAAAGAGGGGGAAACTTAAATTAAATTCAACTGCCCAGCAGGAAGTATATTGTTTTAAATATCTAATAGGACAAAAAATTTTAAGAGTACAGGGCCAAAAAACCGGACACTTAGCTTTTTAAAAATGTTTTGTAAAAGCTCAGGCTAAGTTGGTTTATACCGGAAAACCGTTTGTACTCATAATTAGGTAAATAAAGATATATAGTCCAGCGTAATTACAGCGGGGCTTACATTCATCTTTCCTTAAAACAAATGGAAAGGAAAAAATTTTCATGAATTTAAAATAAATTTTAGTACAAAAAGGATCGCTTAAAAAAATAAATGCGATCCATAATTATTCAAATTAAATTGTGACATTAAAAAGTCTTTATTGACAAAAAACTTGGTATATCTTTATCCATCTACAGGTCAGTCCTGACCCAGATCATCAGCTAGGAAAAATACTTGAAAAGGCATCAGAGAAAAAAAAAATCCAGTTGTCCACTGTCAGATGAATCTTGAATAGAGATACTCTGTTGGCAAGCGTCCAGAAAGAACATCTTTTACTGCAGACAAGAAAAACGCTGGCTCCTTCTAATTCAGAGATCCCAAGTCTTTGGCAAACGTTCAAAAATTAGCTCCTTTAGCATCAAAAGTAACAAGTAAAGGAATGAGCCTGGATTTTCAGATGAAGGACTGGACATCAGACTTTCTAAAATTAAAACTCTTTTTAACGTATACATCAAAAATAGACGTGAACTACACTTTTATATAGGTAAATGACATAATTTTAGACATAAGCAATATTTCATCTAGCTATTTGCGTACGGAAAAACTAAATTGTTAGTGGATTAATAAGGTTAGTCGTTAAACGCGAATTTACATGCAAAATAGCTTTTAAAAAAATTCTCTTTTTACCCCATACTAATATATACATACATAAAACTCTTAGTGAGAATGCAAGAGTAAACAATAAAAATATTCATTTTATACAATTTTCGACATTTAGAAAAACATAGATAAGGATACAAAATTTTTCAAAACTGCAATTGATCGCTGAGAAAAAAAAAGATTCACGTACATGCATTTTACATTACATTTACAAAACTATAGAGAAAAATGTTTATACACTTATAAAATTTCATTTTATATAATTGAGAGAAATATAGTTAAGGAATGTATACAAAATATTTCAAAAAGTTTGTTGTTTCAAACTGGCGTGTATGGCTACAAAATAGAAAAAGATTAGAGTATGTACATATAGATCATGTCAAAAACTAGAGAAAATTTATATACAAAGGTAAGAAAATTTATCGTACGAATCGCTGCAGGTGATGGCTAAAACAGAAAACCTTTAAGTACAGATATATAGATCAGTCACAAAACTAAAGAGGGGGGAAATGTATACAAAGAAGAGAAAAATTTATCCGAATCACTGCTGGTGATGGCTTAGAAATAAAAAGACATTAACATACATACAGGCATATATTGTATACAGAAAAAAATTTATGACATGTAAACAGTACATGAAATTTCCGAAATTGAAAGTTCATGCTTCAAGTTTAAATTTAGATTTGTGATATTTTAGAAAGTTCATGGCTTCGAGCTCATGGTTGAAGGTCCAAAAGAAAGTTCTACATGTCGTATATTTCATAACTGTTGAGATAGAAATGCACTTTACAATGAAAAAAATATAAAACCATAGCACCTGACAGATTGATTCCTTGATAGCAGCAAAATAAGAGATGCAGGTCAGACTGGCCTGTGGAGTTGTTGTTGAACTTTCAGCGCTGGTAGCTTGTAGATTGGAGTCCGGCATCGGAGAGGCATTTTTCTGGGATGGACTCGAGCCCGGTACCTTGTCACTGTCTACAGTTCCTTGAAAAGGCTCCGCTCGCTCTCTACTCGTTGAGATCGAGGTCCTGGAGGGCTTACAAGCTGTCAAACCTTTCGCTTTGCTAGTGGAAAGTGCAACTTTTTGTTTTACGTTAGGCGGCATATCATTTAAACTAGCGACCGAGTTATCTGACTTTTTTGTTAGATTTACGACTTTATCGTTGAATTTATGCACTGGATGTGCCGAACTAGAATTAGTTACCACTGCATTTTGAACTGTACTGCTTTCCTTTACATTAACTAGTAAATTTTCTTCAAAATTAGTTATGAGATCTTTAGAAGCACAGTGGATAAACTTTTCACTGTCTTTTACCACCGTTTTTGTGAAAATAAAAGAGTCCGTCGACTTGACTGTTTGGAACTTAATTTATCAGGAGATGAATTTAAATCAATAGAAAAGTTAGCCGCCACATTTATTAATTTGTCACTGTCGGTCCGTTTAACAGTTTCAGCGGCCGCAGTTATTTTAGTTGTATTAATTTCCATTTCTGTTACCCGAGCTTCAGTTACGTTTGATATTTCGGCTTGAACCGGTTTAGCATTTAAATGCGAATGAGGGATATGCGAGACTTGCACAGTAGAATTTAGTTGAACATTCGTTTCACTTAAAGCAAGGGATTCATTTACAGAATTTGGTTCAATCGTATTTTCCTTTTCAACCGCCGTCTGTACGCTAGAGGTTTTATCGGATTTTCCATCCATAGCTAAATTCTGAATAACAGACGTAAATTGGTCTGTATCGCTGTTTGCAAGCGAAGTTTGTTCATTTGGTTTAACTTGTGTTTGACTTTTGTCACAAGGATTAACGTTTTCATTGCCAGTTTTAGGTTGGTTTAAACTAATAGAGCTTGCTTCCTGTGACTTAATAACTTCTTGTGGTTTTTCCACTGGGTTTACTATTGTTTCTCACTGACTTTCGTGAGGGGGGGAGGGAACGGTCATGTTGCATTCTTAGTCTGTCATCCCGAGTGGCAAAAAGACTGATTATCCGACTTTTTAAGTCCTCATAGGTTGGATTTGAGCCAAGCGAATGGCAGGCGATTAACCTATGCCACTGTCTCGGTTCTCTGTCTAGGTAATAGGCTAACCAAGAATATTTTTTGTTAACATTGATTTTATGAAAATGCAAAAAATATTCAATCTGCTCAAAAAATTGCAGCACGCTGGTGCCATAAAAAAAAACGTGCTCGGGGGGGATTCGAGCAAAGTTGGGCGCCAATGTGGAGAATTAGACTTCTCCATCCTCATTTAACCTTAACTTGAAGCTGAAACTTGCTTAATTAATAAAGTTATGAAATAACACAAAGTCAGATTTAATAAAATCAATGGAGCTTTAATTGAGCTTAAATAAGAAGGGGGGCGCTGGACTTTGATTGGATTTAATATCATTATACGTTTAAATGGGCAGCCCTCTTAAATACTTTGACATCAATAAATAACCACCGTTACTTTACTTAATTACTCGCAAATGATCTCAACTACTTTTATTTAAATTATAAGGCCAAGTAGTCTTTCGCATGTAGGGGGATTCCCTGACGCTACAATGCTACTGGACTTACTCTCTTCTACCCCAAGCCGCTAACAGCTAGCCTTCTACTAACTCTCCAACTAACTCACTCCAACTAACACTCCTTCCAACTAACACTCTAGCTCACTCCAACTAACTAACACCCCGAAACAATCTTCCTTCTCCTTTTATCTATCTTACTTTCCAAAATATTTGCATATCGTGAATTACAATTTCAATTTAGGATGAGAACTAACTCTACTAGTCGACTTGAATCCTAAAACTGCACATTCACGTTTTACCCGCCAAGTGCGAGTTTTAATTGTAGCACTTTGCTATACCTGACAAGATTACAACATACAATTAAATTTCTAGCTGAAATGTTTAACTTGTAATTAGTACTTGTGCATTTTCACTTCTTTAATATTTTTTTTTTTTTGGTTTGTTTGCTGAACGAAATTGTCGTCTGCCACAATCAGTGTACTTATTGTTGCAAATAGTGAAGCTTTCCTTTCTTGCTGGAAGTAACATATTTAATCCAGTTACAAGACAAAGTCGTCTGTTGGTAATATTAATCAAAGCAATCATCGTCATTGTTTAATCATTAGCAATAAGCTGTGCAAAATTTCGTCCCACGGTAGGAGAGCAATGTGCAATCTCTCCTGTGTGGAAGATGCGCTAACTCACTCAACCATTCTGACTGAAGAGTATGCATGGCCTTACATTTAAAGAAAACTGTTGTTACAAAAATCCGTCGTCGTTCTCACCATCAGTTTATGTTAATGGCTTTTGAAAAATAGTGTGATTTAAAAATATTTTGTACTACTGCCAATCTGGAAAAAACCAATAAAATTTGACGAAAATTCAATCATTGACTAAGAGTCGAATACAAAATATTATTTTTATCCTAGATAATACGTTCGACAAGACAATCAATATGCGTTGAAACAATCAACATGCACATTCAAGTTCACACTCCTCCATTCGTGTTATATGAATACCTGAATTCGCTAAACGCGCATTCTTTTCCCCTCTTCGAATCTCTCTGTACACATTTTCTCACAGATTTACCTTATATACAAATATCCAAAGTGTAAGGCATAGGGTAGACAGGGGCTTGTTGCCGGTATATTTACATTAGCCGAATCGCGATATGTTTAAAATTTTCGGTAAAGCAAGTACTCACTTGCAAGTACTTATTTGCAAGTCCTCACTTGCAAATAATACTCATTATTCGATTGTAAATTACATTTTAGTTTTCGATAAATGGTTCTCAGGCAGTTAATTGTTCTTAGTTATGTAGGATGTGTTTGTTTATTGAAATACTGTCAAAATAATTTCTTACATTCATGAAAAATAAAAATGATGATATGGGGCTAGTTGGCCTAGTTCGCGTGGGGCGCGTTTGCTCGGTAGGCTAACATGCTCATACGATCTCTAAATCTTTGCTGTAACAGAGGTCGTTAAAATCAATTTATTTATACATTGGAAAATAGTAGAATTTCGTCATGAGGGGAAGAATGGTATTTAGATAGCTATATAACTGATGCAGATTATTTGAATTCGTGCTTATTTGAGTCAGTATTTTTAAAAAATTAAGTTATAACGTCTTTGCATCCATCCAACATTAAATCAATTGCTTTGTCCTACAAAATATTAATATTTTAGAGAATGCTTTGGGAACAACCATGCAGTCTTCAAATAAAAGTTTTGAAAGAAATGATTTTCCTTCTACAAAAGATATGCGACCTTTTCTAATGGCAGAACACGAGAGAAAAAAAAAATTGCAACGAAAGAGAAAATGAAATTCTGCAGTTTTGATTGGCACACCAATCAAACAAACATTACAGAAAAAGGTAATTAAAGAAAGAAAGAAACTAGTTAAAAATAGGGAAATTATTTCAAAAGAGACTCTTTTTCTGAATATAAAAGCTTCAGAAAAGCGAAAAAAAAGCGTAGAAACCTGCAGCATGTAGTAAGCAAAAATGAAAAGGAACAGGATAATTTCTGTCTTATCTGTCTTATTTGATAGCAGTAAACCGAGAGAACAATGATAATAATTGTGTTAATGGGTTTGTAGATAATTTTAAAACCAAACGGTGAAATAATTTTAGAAGAAATTTTAAAATTTCTAAAATTCTTTCACCGTTTGGTTTTAAAGTCCTTTACAAACTCGTTGACAAAATTAAATTATCTTCTGTTAAAGATCTCATTCCTACTGAAAACCATTCTGGAATTAATTTAATCCCCCGTATTTTTGTGCAGTTTAGGTTACATTGGTCAAACTAGAAGGCGTTTGAATAAATGAGCACAGAGTATAGAATAAATGAGCACAGTCGTAATGTTCGTAATGAAGAGACCTCTAAACATTCTATTGCTTCCCACTGCTGGGCTCATGGTTATAGTTTTGATTTTTCTGAAACTAGTATAATTTACTATCATGTCTCCTCCTCCCATTTGAATATCCATGAAGCTTTTTACATATTTTAAAATTTTATAAAATTACATATTTTAAAATCTTGTTAATGACCTTTCTTCCACTCCGTTCTTGCCTGATGCTTGGAAATTACTCACATAAGTTCAATTTTCGTTTAATTTTGATATTTTTTAGATTTTGTTACATGTTTTAATCTTATTTATTGAAAATGGCGCGTTGCCGCTTAGACTGCTGCACTCGTGCCTACATTGTTCGCCTAACGAAGGGTCGTGTGTTCTTTCGATCCGAAACAATTATTACGAGTTTATTGTATTTTACGGGAGAACAATGGTTTCAATGTACCATGTGCATATGCTGGACAAATGAACCATGTGTTCCTTGTAATGAAATGATATTTTATGTTTTTCTTCATTGTAATGATGAAAATGATATCCAGGAAAGTAATTAATTCTATTTATAATTTTAAATATTTTATGTTTTTAAATGAAGTCTTGCTTTTCTCTTATATAATTTTATATTTTTATAATATTATGGCTTTATTAAAGAATGTTTTATGAAAGACTGTCCTTTAGACTGTATTGTGTTTTCGTTCCATGAATTAAATTTTAGGATTTGATAATTTTTTCAAGATTTCTTTAATTTCATTACAATCAAAACATTAAGAGGTGGCGTAAGCTAACGTACCCCGGAAACAGGGCAGGTTTTCCCAAGTGACTTAATTAACACTTATAACTAATATTTTCAAGAATTACGATGGTGACTTCTTCCTGAAGCTATACTGATAGTTTTAGCATAAAATTCTCAAAATCCTGTTGCAATGGATGTTGGATACACGTAAAAAAGCCACACACAAAAAATTGTGGCCTCAGCTCCTATGGATTTCTTCGGACAAATTTACCCGCTTGGCTGGTCACTATATTTAATGAAAATTCTTTTCTATATCGCTATATAGATAAAAAAATAAAAAAAAAATTCATTGAAATAGCTCAAAAGCTCGCTTCGGGTGTGTGTCGCTATTGCATGCGACAATGCCATACCAGTGGGCTTCCACTTTTCTGCTTATCAGATAACAATTTCGAAACAGACAGTATCGAAAAAATTTAAGTAGCCCTTTTATGTTTGAATATTAATTACATATGAACAACACTATGCGTACTGTACATAATATTTACTTTTACGTTATTACCTATATTTATTCGATTTTTCCGGTCGACCATAAACTGACAGCAATTTCACGTCAAATATAATATTACAATATGCTGTGAGACAACTCACTTTTTGTGGCTATATGTATTTCATAGTTAGTTAACAGTGGTTCGTATATAGAAAAATAAATAAATAAATATACTTATTCTTATCGTGGTACAGGCTTATTATAGCTCCCCTTTGTGACTTTTGAATTTTTGTCACCATTTTAAACAAAAAATACATAATTTACGAGGTTATTGTTTTTGTTTCTTTCTTTCTAGCCTTTTTTTTCCCTCAATATTTTATAATTTATTTGTTTATGGGCTATTTGGTTTGAAGTGGCTATCCTGAAAGTAGACTCCTTGGCGAAAAATGTCGTATCTACTTCAGCATCAACATTTTAAAAATTACCCTGTATTATGAATAAGTAAATCTGAATATAATACTGAATTAGCTTTCATGCCAAACGTATTATACGTGCCAAAAAATAAATAAAAACACTATTAAAAAGAAATCTAAATTTGAGGTATGTTAAGAAAGATTATGAAACAAAATTTGAAGAAATATGTTGGATTTTTATTATTATTATTATTTAATTTTGATAATGACATCATTTTGTCATAGCCTAAGCAAATTTATTACTTAATATTTATATTACCATTCGCGTGAAAATATATTTTATTATATGTCGAAAAATAAATCAACTCGTAAATTTTTTTGGCAACAATTAAAAATTAAAATAATTATCTTTAAAACTCTATTATAGAAGAAATATCTATAATATTATATAGAAGATACAATATAGGTAACGTTTTGCTTCCCCCCCTCCCCTTTGGGGCTGAATTTATAATATTCCAAAAATTGGTTTTTAGGTATATGTGTTAGCTATATTTTAAAGCAAAAATTTTACGGATATCTGTTTTTTTCTTTTAGATATAAAGGTTTTTGTGAAATCACGTTTTGCCGCCTGTCCCCCCTTAGGGGCCGAATGTCTAAAATTCCAGAAATTGGTTTTTAGGTATTTATATTAGCTACATTTTGAAATAAAAATCGCACGTATATCTGTTTTTCTATTTGAGATATGAAGGTTTTTTAAGAAATCACTTTTTGCGCATATGAAGCCACGCTCTTGTGGACCGAATTCCCGAAATTCAGGAAATGGATTTTTAGGCATTTGTGTTAGCTATGTTTTAATGCAAAAATTTTACAGATATCTGGGTTTTTCTTTGAGATATGAAGGTTTCTGTGAAATCACGTCTTCCCTCCCCGGGGGCGAATTTCGAAAAATCGCTTCTTAGGGAGTGCTTACACTACAGGTTCTATAACCTGACCCAGTTTCAAGTCAGTAGCTCCAGTAGATTTTGCTGTGCGTTGATGAGCCAGTGAGTGAGTGAGTGAGTGAGTGAGTGAGTGGAAGTACTCTTTTATATATATAGATTGAAATCGATAATATAAACGTTATTGTTTATATTTATGATAAAGATATACTTCATTCTTTAATAACATTATAGTTTTAAAAAATTAAAGAACACGCTTTTATAGAAATGTGAACTAAAAAGCACAAAATATCTATCTTAGTATTAAAATGCAGGGTAAGAGAAAATCGTGTGAGTGACACACCATAATATTTACATACATTTAAATCTTTCATTAAAATAATTTAGAATTAAACAAAAACCATTTTTAAAAAATCTCCCCTTTTTGGGCTCGAACGCTAGACCTTTAGTTTCGTAGCACGGAGCTTTACCTCACAGCCACGGCGTTCACGTAGGGAAAGTCTTTTTTTACAATATAGATTTTTTGTTTGCTCCCAGAGCGGTTGCAAACATACAAACATACATACAGGTGAAGCTAATAAAAGCGTGTTAAAAAAAGGAATATTTAATATCATATAATAGATAAACCAAATTCTTCTGTTATATAGCGTATTGATTTATCTAATGTCTTCAATAGTATTTTTAATCCTAAAAATAACAATATAGGAGTGTAAAAATATGAAATATTCAGAAATCTTTTACATTTTTTCACATAAATATTTTAGAAAGACCCCCACGGAGGGCATTCCCCCCCTAGGCCTAGGACACATCAGGAGTCAATCGGCCTTAAAATCCTACAACCAACCAACCACATAAATATTTTTAACTCAATAAAGCAATAAACAACAGAAAAACTAGAAAATACTTTTAAATTGCAGATTGTTAAAATATATAGAAATAATCAATAGGAACTAAACTAACGAGTTTTGTGAGTCTGTTAGTTCATTTGAAAGTTGTAAGGATGAGATTGATTTATATCAGAATTATTTTATTAGAAATTATCATATCATTTCCCGATTTTGAGCAGAAAAATATGTCGCTGTTCAAGATGAAATTCATTATATCCTCTATTATCACATATACACATACTCGTTATACTCTCTACTGTCACATACTAAGTAATATTATATTCCATTTAACTTAGATGCACGTAAATCTTGACATATCCTTCAAAAAATAATTAAATGCGTTTTAACTCCGTTTAAAACTATGAATATACTTCTGTATTTTATAAAATTTTTTAATGATTTTCTAGTACATGGCTCTTTCAAAGGAATGCAATGATATCAATATTCGTTATTATTGTAAATCAGATTTCTTGAAAACGGGTATTAAATTTAATCTTCAATATAGCATCATCGGAAATAAATCTTGGTATGGATTTCCTTGAACAAGAAATGTTTAAAAAAAAATATCTCCTAGTATTTATTTAAAATTTACAAATAATTGAAGTGCCTATTTTATGTTTATTAAGTAAAAAAGAAATGGGTAGATTCTTTGTAAAATATGTAATATAAATTATCTCTCAGTGTGCCAACATTTTTTGCTACATATTAACTGCAAAACATAATTATTTACTATTATTATTATTTTTATACGTTTGTAAATTATTCTCATAATTTATTATTTTATACTTCGAAATTTGCTCATGTTCCAACATATATTGGTGCTTTTTCATAAAGTGCAATAGACCCGAACAAAGCAGTACTATTGTTGTAAGTTATTAATGCTTTCATTTCAAATCATCTTCTAAAAAAAAAAAAAATGTTTAAATATGAAACTCATTCAATAGGAGTTAAAAATATTAAAAATATTGGAAACAAAGTCAAGCAAGAACATACCTTTAATAAGTTATAAACGACGATTTATAATATTGAGTATAAAGGAAGCAACACTTAATAACACACACTTATTCTTTCAAATCTCAATCTGTATTTATGAGAACTTGATAAGGAAAAATCCATACATAAAAGTGCTCTCAATATTTCTTTAATGTCCTAGTTATTCTTTACAGTACTATTTATTTATTCATAATTTTAGTTATAAAGACAGAAACGAAAATAATATTTTGTTAACACTTTTCAATAGACTTAAAAAAAAGTTATGACTTCAATTTTTTTTGTCTGCATGTTAGTTCCTCAGGCTGTCTGTCCTTCTATCTTTTTTAGTATTCCATACTATGTGGTATATTTTTTATAAATCATATTTAAAATTTTTGTGCTGCGAAAATCATAATGAAATCGACAAGTTATATTCATACTCATAAAAGAATATTTTCTAAAGAAAGTGTTATAATTAGCGTTACGTTTTGCATAGTCAAACAAAAATATTCAAATACACAAAGAGCTATAAATTGAAATAGTTGTAATTACACTTTATGTTTGTATTAAGCACTTTTAAAACTTTCCAACAATGATTAAGAGTGATTATGACTTACAATAGTCTATCTCAGTCTATCTTTAAATTAAATATGTATAAAACTTTTTACTGAATCTCTAGAAAATTGACTTTATCGAACAAAGCATGTATTTCAGTTTCAATCGGTTATTTCTAAAGCTGATAGCAAAATAATGGAAAATATATTCGAATAATTTTACAATAATGAAAATTTTTTAATTATTTCTTATGTTAAATATATTTTGTTAAAAAAAAAAATCCATTTTAAAATTAATTTATCAAATCCTAACTTACTATACAAATTAATAACAACTGATTGAAATAGTTTATTTAGTTATTTTATTTTTAAATAATCTTACTTGGAAAATTAATATTTTATTATAAAGAGCCCATATTGTTCATTGGAAAGAAGGTAGTGATTTTAAGTAAAGAAAAATGCTTTTTTATAATAACTATAAATGATCATCAAAATGTAAATGATTATGAATAATTTCTAATTCATTACACACCATATTTATTTAAATTTTCCGAAATATTTTTCATTAGAACATTTATCAATAAGTTCAAGTGCATCTGACAATGTTATTTTTCATTACAAATTATGTCTTTAATCATTTATTGAAATCACTCTTCATTTTCAGCTCTTTAAATAAATAATAAAAAAAAACTGTCCGATAAAATAATGAAAGTTAATGCATTTTAAGAAAAATGCACGATAAACTATCAAAAAACATTGAATTGATAACATCCGAATAAAACATTTCAGATCCTTTCACAGAATTTTCTCTAATGAGCTGAAATTAGACAAATATGTAATTTCCCACCTTCATTTTGGAAAATTTCATATAAAATTTCTTAAATATAATTTTTCCATGAAATACAATAACTATTTTATGAAAAGACGTTTTCCTTGTTTTAGGTGATATTGATATTATAACTTTAAATCAATTAGTTAAATTATAATAATAATAATAACACAGAAATTTATTTTATGAAGGTTTTCATCAAGAAAGGAAAAAAAATTACAGTTGTATGAAATACATTAGAAATTTGCATTTCAATGAAATTCATCACTTAACATCAATCCTAAATTTCAGTGGAATCTTTCAATGTCTTTTAGAAAATTTTTGGGCTATTTGCCAGATAATTTGCCACTATTGTACTCATATTGAAATCATTCAATATATATATATATATATATATATATATTGTAATTGATACGTTTTAAAGTTACTATTTCTATAATTTCTGTTTTTTATTTTTCTGTGTCAATTCATAAAGACACGCAAATACACATACACATGAACATGCACATACATTTATATATACAGGGTGTTCCAAAAGTCTCACCCCCCCCCCTCCTCCTAACTCGAAAATGAGTCTGAATTTTGAATAATGGCGAAACATGTATTTAATGAATTCGAGAGGGACCACTTTTGGTGAAAAAAGTTTAGGCTAGGGGGGGCCGCTAGGGAGGGCAACTTTAAAATTTCAAATAGGAAGGTATGTCTTGTGATACATCCCTAGAAACATCTCTTCAAGGCAACGAATTTGATATAAATAGTTTCGCCCTACGATGATTGTTAAAGGAGATACATGAGTTTTTAGACTTTTGATATGTGGAACTTATACTTAGGTATCCCCTTTAATAATCACTGCTGGACAAAACTATTTATCCCAAATTCATTGTCTTGAAGAGACGTTTCCAGAGACGTATCACAAGATGTACTAGGCCCCAAAATGTTTGGGTCCGTGCAAGGGGGTCGTGGGAGTGCCGCTAAGGAATGCAACTTTAAAATTTCTAATGGGAAGGTATGTCTTGTGATGCATCGCGGGAAACGTCTCTTCAAGACAATAAATTTAGTATCAATAGTGTTGTCTTGCAGTGATTATTAAAGGGGATACATAAGTATAAAATCCACATTTCAAAAGTCTAAAAACTCATGTATCTCCTTTAATAATCATCGGAGGGATGAACTATTTATATCAAATTCATTCTCTTGAAGAGAAGTTTCCAGGGAAGTATCACAAGACATACCTTCCTATTTTAAATTTTAAAGTTGCCCTCTCTAGCGGCCCCCTAACCCCAACGGACCCAAACTTTTTTTCACCAAAAGAGGTCGCTCTCGAATTCATTAAATACATGTTTCGCCATTTTTCAAAATTTCGACACCTTTTCGAGTTAGGAGGGGGTGTGGGGCTTTTGGAACACCGTGTATATATATGTGAGTGTGTATGTTTATGTTTATGGGTATCAAAAATTTTCAAATGAAATAATTTAACTATCCTTTATCCTTTTAATTAATATCTATTGATCAGTTTTCAATTCGATGTTTTTTATTATTTAACTAATATAATTTTAGGCGTTTTTGAGGGAAGATTATCATTAAAATGGAAATTTAACAGTTTTTCAGAAATTACCTTCCAATCCGCTGCACTAAGCAGCTAATCAAAAATATAAGTAAAAGAAAATCCATGTTTAATTACTAAAAGTTTGTAAAAGTTTCATGACAAATTGTCTTTCACTTTCTAATAACTAATAAGAAGATTACTGAAGCATCGTTTTAGAACACACTGATTTTTTTATTTATTTTGTTATCTTGAGAATTAATGAACGAGATCGCTAATTTGAAAATAAAAATTCAATTTTTAATTTACTGCGATCATGAGTTCAAGAAAAAGAATATTAAATGTAAAATTTATCCTGAAGTGTCCATGCTCATTAACCAATTGACTTGCTATATTATATTTATGTTTTCGCACGATTAATAAATTTTTAATTTACTTTTCATTTCATTTAAAATTCATTCTGGTATTTTAAACTCTAAAATATTTCAAAAATTTTAAGAAATTGGTGCATAAATTCTTATTGTGCAAATTAAAAATTTTATTAATCAAGTAGTAACAAAAAAAAAAAACTACATCTATAAAATATTTTATGTTAATTTTATCAGTGTATGTGTAGTAACAGTGTTAATAAAAGATAATTTAAAGTTATATATTTTTTCAAGTACACATAAAATAGGTGATTTATTAATAACAAAAGTGCAATAGAGGAAGGCTGATATTGAAAAATAATAAGGTTATTTACTATATAGAATAAATCCAAATGCGTATTTAATTTTCGAGAAATTTTTGATTAATAACATATGTATAATTAAATCTTAGTAAATTCAAATAATAGTTAATTTAATAAATGAAAAACTTAAAAGTAAACAGACTAAAAAAACTCGCAGAAGTAGTTTCAAGTCTATTCAGCAATCCAGCCCTTAAATAAGTTTAAAATATAAATAAATAAATAAATAAGCAACTATGCATGGCTGCAGCATTAAACCAGCAAGACGTATTAAGAAGTTTGAATTCACTTATTTGGATTGAATAAGCCTCATTTGAAACGTCATTTGTTAAATTACTACCAGCTGCCAAACAGAGAAGGAACAATAGTTTAAAAATCCATTAAAGAAAAAAAAAAAAAAAAAAAAAAAAAAAAAAAAAAAACTGCTGCATAAAACAAAAGTGTTAAATGATGTCAAAAAGTTGATTTTACTATAAAACAAGTGATTCTAAAGGGTTAATGAGAGAAAAGTTAAACGCTTCCTGCAATAATTTCTTGTAATGGAATTTATGTTGAGTATTTAGTTTGAGAATAAAGGGCTTTAAATTGCTACTGTATTTATATGATTCTTTATCTTATACGTGTGCTATTATGTGATGTAATACTGTTTTTTATTAATACTGTATGTGGAAATTTATATGTAAGAACAACTTATTAATAAAATATACCTTTATATATATATATATATATATATACATATGTTAACTTATATTAACTATACGTTAACTTATATTGGTTATGAGTTATCTCATAAAAAGCACAGACTTGTAAGTTCCTAATTTTATTATCAGTTACTTCTATTTCTCTCTCTCGTTGTAAAATTAACTTCAGACGTAAAAATGACCGTAAAAGTAAATAAACAGTTTTACATATTGTGTCTTATATTGTGTTTACATATATTATGTTCGTTTTGCATATATTTGTCTACATATTTCCTCATTTTAGGTTATGTATTCAGCAATATATGTATATATATCTATACTTATGCATATTCAGTATACAATTAAATTTATTTTATAACACAAATATTAAAGATCACCATTAAAGCCTTCTTTGCAGTCACTTAATTCATGCATATTAGACCTTTAATTAAAAGTGTCCTTTAAGAAGTTGCTTTAATTTGTATTTTTTAAATAACAATAGCAAAAAAAAAAAAATATATATATATCAATTTTTTTTATTTGCTAAGAATGAATACATTAATCATTATTTTATTAATAATTATAAAAGTTCGCAAAATTGATCACATGCACAAATACAAAGTAATGCACAATCTTTAGCTAACATCTTATAACAATTATATTGTTGGAAATATAAGATTTTATTACCATTTTTTTAAAAGGTTTTATTAAAAACTAGCTAACCCGTGTGAAATTTTCGCACTTTATTCCTTTTCTTACTTACTTTTAAAATTTGAAATTCATAAATATTATACCAATTTCACCACCTCAAATTTTAATTTTCCAGAAGCCAAATAATTATAAATACCAGATTAATATATATATTGATAGAATAGAGTAAAAGGCTGGTTTTTTACGAACTATGTGAAAAATACCAGAGACGGGAATCGAACCCCGGGAATTCCGCTTAACGCGCGGATGCTCTAACCACTGAGCTACCCTGGCTAGCTCGGCACTTCTCACATAAAATACGTTGGCATACACGTTCTCACATAAAATATGCTATCAGACAGGGTAGCTCAGAAGTTAGAGCATCCGCGAGTTAAGCGGAAGGTCCGGGGTTCGATTCCCGGTTCTGGTATTTTTCACATAGTTGGAAAAAAAATCAGCCTTCTATCCATTCTATCAAAAATTAATTTTCGAGGTTGCCAAAAAAAAATTCTAAATTCAAATTAATATTGTGCAACAGTAAACCAAAATCAAAGAAATGTTTCAAAATAAAATTCATGATTAACGACCCATTTTTCATACTTACCAGGTAGTACAGTTTTATTATAGAACCCCCGTGACTCCTTTAATATTTTTCTCAGCATATTGACGATGGTATTTTATTTATTTATTTTATTTTTTTGGCATAAACTTTTGTTTTAAATAAAACTACTTCCTATTTTGATTATACTTTTTATAAATGCCTCTTTTAGTCAATTTATTCTAATAATTCGTATGCTGCAATACTTTATCTTTAAAGTATTGCTAGATTTAAATGAAGCAGAGATTCTGAAGAAGCTACTTTTAGAAAAACATTTTTCCGTAAAATGGTCTCATAAGACAAATGCATTTTTTTCTTATTAGATCATAAGCTGAAACCGCGTGCTTAAATATTGTCAATTTATATATATTTATTATTATTATTATTATTATTATTATTGCGTATTTTATTAATTACATCACTATCGTATCGTTTTGACGAAATGTAATCGTAGTTGGTCCACGTTAGAGAAATATTATATAGATTATTAATATTTAAATAAATAATACATAAATATAATGTATACGCTGTGCAAGTACTTTTTAAAGCATGCATTAATTATATTTAAGTAAAAATATCAAATAAAGGAAACAGTAACTACTGTTCTGTTGAAAATAAAGAAACTTCCACAATCATTTTTAAGCTAATATATAAACTTCTTTAAGATAATAATGCAATTACATTTGTAAAGTACTGAATCTTTCATAACTGAATTTGTCTATAAATTTTTATAACTATAAGTATTTAATAAGCATAATAATAGCTACTCTTTCAGAAATAATAGTAAGAAACAGTAAAGCTATATTTTATTTGCCAATTATTTTAATTTAACTTTACCATGAAATAAATATATTGTAATTTGTAGAATAAATAATTTAAAGAAATGAAATTGCTATTATTCGAATAATTAAATAAAAAAATAAGAAAATTTAATATATTAAAACAAATGGTATGTTAAAAAATAAAGTAATGTTTGCTCTTAATAAAAACTATAAAGAGTTTACTTAATTAGAGCATATGTTCCTTTTTGAAAATAGATTAAAAAAAAATACCCAATCATAAAATCACAAAAGAAATTTTATTCATCAGTAAATAAAAACTCTTCTTTATTATTTTATTTGTATACTTAAGAAATAAATTAAATCCCCTTTAAAAATTTAACATAATTGTTTGCTTATCCTAAAAATAATTAAATTTGTAATTTAATTTCTAAATGGATTTTTTTTTAATGATGTTAATAAATAATACATGATTAAGAGGTTAACATAAATTCAAATAATAATTTATTTCTTTTAAAATGGGGGAACTTTTAATAAAAGTAAGCCTAAATATGAATAATAAAAAAATAATGCTTTAATTCAGTTTAAAAAATATTTTTGTTGCAATATTTTCACACTGATCGAAAAAAAAAAAAAAAAAAAAAAATGGAATTTAAAAAGTACTGAATTTTCACCTTTTTGCGTATATCTGAAAAAATATATGATGTAATCCTTTTTAACTAACTTCAAGATCGTAAAAACGTGTTAAATCACGTATATTTTCGTAAAGAGATTTTTATCATACAACAAGGTGATCAGATGTGTATTTAAGAATCTGTCTTGTTTGGGATAGCCCTTGTTAAAATAACAGCGTAGTATAAGATTATGGTGATTCCTTTAGTATATTCAAAGCAAAGTATTGCCATTTTTCGAAAACTTGACATGATATATTAAACCTAATCTACTGGAAAAAAAAAAAGTTAAAAAATGTGATGAAAAAATAAATATTTTTAATAAATATCTTTGGCTCATTTTGTGCAAGTGTTAGTATATTTTTTTCAGATAGCTCAATATAGGCCACTACATTGAGCTGCTTGTATAAAAAAAAAAAAAACTGAATCAAATATTGTGAAATTTCGTAAAGTTTTTATTGGCATAATTGCCGAAACGTCAGTGGAAGCCTCCATGTGGAGAGTAAAAAAAAAAATTTGGGTTCCGTCTGTCTGTCTGTTTGTCTCGCGATAACAGCCGCGAAAATCCCACTATTGACTTGCAATTTGGTACACATGTTCATGAGTCCAACTGAATTAGTTGTATAGCCTTGGGTGCGTATTCCATTTGTAGTTCGTGTACATGGACACGTCAAAGTTTTTCTTATCATTACGGCCTATAGGAAGAATTTGTAGATACCGCGATAGCGGCCGTAATAAACCTCAAATTGACTTGTAAACTGGTACTCAGGCTCAAGCGCCATACAAAATAACTGTATAATTTTTGGCATTTATATTGTTCATGATTCACGTGCAGGGACGCAACAAAGTTTTTCTTAACATTATGGCCGATAGGTAGAATATCATATAAACGCATTTTAACATGGTCATACCGCGTTCAACAGATAGGATTTAACATACATTACTGAGATGATTAAATTCATGTTTTCTGCAGAAAATATATGCACTTATGCTTCCTAATTATTATACAGGGTCTTAAAAAAGTATTTCGACAATATCATGTAATTATCCAAATTATGTCAAACTTTGAAGAATTATTCATATAAAATGTAGAATAAGTTGAAAAGTTTTTACTGGTGTATACGTTTATGGTTCCTTTACAGAGACACCCAAAAGAATTTCGTGACATTAGAACATATGGACAAATTTTTATTTAAGCACATATTAACACGTTCATGCTGCATTCAAAGTAATGGAATTAACATACATTATAAAGATGCTTAGAAGCATGTTTATTCTAAAAATAAGGGGTATGTATAGAGTAAATAATTTATTTACGGGACCACACAAAAGAATCCCTATGGCATTCTGTAATCATCCAAATGACGTCAAATTAGGTTGAAATAGTAATAAGTTATAATTATTTAGGTGTATTCTTTTTTTTTTTTTTTTGTGTGTGTGTGTGTGTGTGTGTGTTTTACAGAATACATAACTACAGAATACATAACACTACTTTTACAGAATACATAAATAAATTTTGTATTTTTACTTCTAAAGTCAGTAAGTCTTAAGTTTTAACATGGTTGCACCTTCAACTACGAACAGTACCCCACTGTTCTAGAATGAGACCAATTGTACTTAAACAGGGTGAACGTTTGCTCATCTTGTCGTTATTTCCTTTAATTTTTCAAAATATTAAATTAAATTTTGTTTGCATTGCACCTGCTTGAAATGGAAATGATATTTGCACCTATTGCTTTTTTGTGACATAAATAGGTATATAGAATTAATTTACGGTGTTAAAAGTTTGATTTTATAATATAAAGTATTTTGTAATGTAATGTTTTTAAAGGTGTCAACTACTGGTTATACAATATGTCAACACTGCCGGTAGTGGACAATCTTGTATATCAGTGGGTAATTTGAATTTGAGTGACAGAACCTGTATTGAGCACAGGGCAAAACTTCTGGATATTCGTAGTATGGAATGGAATTCGTTTCATTCGAAATCAGATAGGAATATTTCCATTTATTTATAGGATGTTATTAATTCCTAAATTTATGTAAAAATGTGTATTTTTTGGAAATGGCGTGCAGTCTGTTATATGCTTAAAAGAAACATCCATCATAGGTCGTTGTGTGAGCAAAATCCTTTCAGAGTTCTTTTACAGAAACTTGTGGTGTTTTTCATATCATTTTTCATAGTGAACATGGCGTATTAAACTTATATACATATATTAATTTAAAAGTACTCAAAGAAAATGTATAGCAAATAGATGGCAGAGAGATGGTGGACGGACAGATTTACAAGCAGAAATCATAAACAATTTTCATCTTTGTTGGAAAGTGTTATAAATATTTCTTCACTGGCATTTTTTCCCTTAATGCGAGTGAGCTGATAAACAAACATTTTTTATATTTAAATTTTTCTTATGCTTCAGCGATTTTTATTTCTGAATTATACACTTCATATTTCAGTAATTTTATATACATTTAACTCAAACATCTGTACTGTCTGACTAATCATGTATACTTATGCATTTTACAAATCTGACAAAATAAATTCAATATCACAGTTTTGCAGTACATGTAATATTCTTAGTTATATGCATGAGCATACAATGCATACGCAGAAAAGTAAATTTTAAAAATATGTGTATCACTAATATATCCAATAAAACTTTTCGAATAACTGAAACAATAACGATTATTTCCTTCTAAACGAGGAATCTAGAAAGACCTCCATGGATGGCACCCAGACTTAGGAACTTCCTGCAACCAGTTGACCTTATTCCTCAGACCGCCAACCTAACACCAACAAATAAATAAAATTTCACATTCATGTTTAACCTAAAATTTAAGAGTTTTATATTAAACTAGCAAGCCTTGTCTACTTCGTTAGTCAACGTATTTAAATGAAACCTCGAAATTTCTTATAACTTATTAATATAAATATCTCAAACAAAATCTCAACAGCGTTTTTCCCGTCTGCACTATGATGTGTTCCGGACTTCTACTGCATACGATATATCTAATTCCACGTGCGCTGCTTGCGCTTTTTTATCAACTGTTTTTAATTTCACAGTCATGAAAATAAGTGCAATAATTCTAAAGCAATATCCAATGCACACATCAAAAATAACCTTCCTGAGATAATTCGAAACAGAGTTAAGTTTCGTCCCCCCCTCCCCCCCCATTTTTCGCCTCTAAAAAGGTTTGGGGACCTTTTTACAAAATCCTTTTACAATGATGTTACATACACATATCCAAACCACATACAAAATATTGTCTTCCAGATATAATTTGAAACAAAGTTGCACTTGGAAACCTTTTTTCTTTTTTTGCCACCTTCCCGCCCTAAAAGAATGAAGTAGGAAGGAATCATCCAAAAAATTGTCACAGTGCGTGTTGGATTTTTTTAAGCAATCCATAGATCGAAATTTGCGACCGCAAATGTATTCCACATGGGAAAAAAATAATGCAAAAAGGGAGCTCTCAAATTTGTTCTCTCGTAAATCCCCCTAAGAAAAAAAAAATCCAAAACACTCCAAAATGGGTTTTTGGAAAGATGGTGCCGAAGACACACAACCGTTTACAAACTTGCCGTTTACAAAATCTGCCATTAAATTTAGAGTTCTACTCAAAAATTCAGATTTTGCGAAATTTCACAAGCACACGTACAAAAACCTCTTTTCTTTTCTTCCACCTCCTAAAACTAAAAATTAGAAAATCGACGAAATTGATCTTTTTGTACTCTAGTCTAGTCTGCACATGTGCAATTTCTTTACTGTAAAATTATTTGCAGCTGAATATACTCGCAAACGTGATTTTGCTGAGTCCCCCTAATGAGGAATGGGAGGAATTTTACAAAACCCTATCTTAGTGGGAGCTAAGGACTCCTAAATTAACTTTCACGCCAAAATGCGTTACCCAGACCCCCATAGAATCGCCACAGCCATGCTGAATAAGTGAGTGAGTGAGAGAGTAAATGAAAAAGTTTTTATATGTAGACCGAATAATTTTACTTCAATGGTTTTGAATATTTGTGCTTATAAAAATTATTTTTAATAAATAAAAATGATACGTACTCTACCAATAATAACAATAAATAACAAGAAAAATAACTTATTTGTTCCAATTATCTTGATATACATTTTCCATAAAATAACATTGCAATTTGTAAAATAAATAATGTAAGGAAATGAAACTTCCATTATTTAAACAATGAAATTAAATAAATAAGGAATTTTATGTAATATACCTGATGGGTATCGCTTAATAAATGAGTAATTATAAATTTATTTACTTTTTTAAAAGTATTTCTTATAAAAATTACCAAAAAATAAAATTTATTTTCTACATTAAATATACATTATTCTTTACTAAATTAATTTTATGTTTAAACAACTAAAAATCTCTTTAAAAATGCAACATACATTTAACCATTTGTTTATCATTTTAATTAAATTAATTAAATGGAAAATTCAGTTCAAAATGGAAACATATTTTTACTATATATAATTCTAATTATTAATGTTATGCATATAGTTAAGCAAATGATATGAATTTCAAAACATAAATATACCATAACATAATAGAGTATTTTTTAAAAATTAATCGAAAAAAATTTTATAATATTTAAATTACACGACTTAAATAAGAAGAATAATTTATATACATTTTAATATGATTTTGGCCCATTCAGAAGGATTTTTTAAATATTTGTGTTAAAAAAAATTCGTTGCGACTTTTTATTCAATAATCACCAACAATTTTGAGAAGTGATATTTTATATACTTAATTAATTAATCGTCTATTACGTATATGAAATATCACTTCTCAAAATTGTTGATGCTTTTTGAATAAAAAAGTCGCAAAACAGGGTAAAATTGTTATATTTTTTTATAACACCGTTGTTTGGTCTTATTTTTGTAAATGGTTCCTTGTGACGTTGAGGCAAGTAGGTTTGTGTAAGGTCTTCTACGTTTCTTATTTTTACGATTCTTTTTCTACTGTAATAATTCCACAGCGACTCGCAGCCTTAAATGTATCAAATCCATATATTCTCGAGGGAAGTTGGACAACGGTTATGGTCATTTTTATAATCGATCCAGCTATTTATGATTGCCGTACCTACGACATGAAAAATTATTCTGTATAAAAATACATTTTTTAATGAATAAACATTCGGTACGAAGCATTTAGTTGATCCATCAGATCAACTTCTTTCATGCCATTGTATATTGGCTTACTATTTCAGGAAAATTAATTGATACATAATTTTTGGAGACCTTTTCCCATTTTTTAAGACATCGTCATCGTTTATTTCCAACCATTTTATGAGAATACTGCACCATTATTAACGACCTTACTTTATTACGTGAATAGCTTCATCAAGGTTTTTGAACACCACAGACAATCCTATGCTTTTTTCCTTGCAATCTTTTCAGATAACAGGGAAGGTTTTCCAGACCTATTTGTTCTGGTTGTGATAGCAGCATTTGCATTTCTCGTTTTCATTAACTGCAAGAATATATACGAAATGAAAAAATGAAAAAATAAAAAAAATACACTCATGTCTAGGAAATTTTATTCTTTCAATGAGATGCAAAATTACAGTGACAGCATTTTCATACTCCCTTTGCACAGCAGCATAGAGATTTGTCGTTTTTCTTTGAGAAATTAAAAAAATCATATGCTAAATCATATGTCCACGAGGGACAAATATATTCATGACCTAAGGGTTCGATTTTTCTTTTATATACTGTTCCATAAACCATTTTCCCGAAAAGGTACAATCTTTCCTTCAATACATAATGGCTTGCTTACATTCAGCTGGTAGCATTTGCAGTGGATACTGCTTTCTATTACACATACTTTGTAGAATTTATTATAAGTGTAGGCAACTCATGTAGCTGCAAGATACAAATCAAAAAACAGCTGATGTAAAAAATCCTTGTAACATTTACTTTGATGTACATAAATGCTACAACACTATATAATTGTACATTTTAATCCTGGTTAATTTTAGTTTTTCAATTATTGTATGTAGTCCAAATAAAATCTCTAGATTTGATTCATTTGTTAATTTGAATCGAGTAATTGTGTAAGGAACCAGGTCCCCAAAGAATGAGTGTGAAATGTAATTTTTTAAGTAATCGCAGAGGCTCATCCCTGGACAAAATTTCTACTGAAATATATGAGGTATAACATGTTCTTTACACTACCAAAGTTTCAAGATGATTCCTGAAGAACTTTTTTTTTTTTTTTTTTTTTTTTTTTTTTATATTTTACAAAACGTCGAAATTCGAAATTATTCAAATACTTATTGGTAGATAGTGTACTTTTCAATAATAACTACTTTTGAATGAAATGATTTTTTAAATTAATAATTCACATATTTTATAAAACGATTAAGAAAGAGTAAATTTATAGTGCATTATTTAGGTACTGATATCCCATTTAGGTCGAGAGTATATGGATTTTATGACAAAAAATTTTCATGTTTCGAAGGTAATACTATGAATATTTTACTAGATACTTTTGATTTTAAAGTGTATGTTAATCTTTATGTGGCAATACATTTAGCATAAAACAATTTTAATGATCCGGATAAATCCTTGTTATGACTGGAGCATTTAATAATGATTCCTTTTATGCATATGAAACATTTGTTATCCATAAATGTGTTGTGAGATTCTTATATATTTTTACATTTTTTTTTTTTTTTTTTAGCTGGTATATTTATATTTTATGCAGCAGGAATGCGATTAGCAAAATTAATTATGAGTATGGCATGCATCAAATGTAAAACAAAACTTTTAATTTAGATTAATCTAATATATATTACAGATCTTTAATTTCTAGTGCGCATGTGGCTAAATATTTCTTCCTTACTATATATTTTGGATCATGTAGTATACTAAAGTTATATTTATTCACTTATAATTCAACTTTAAATAAAATAATTTTGATAAATGTATGAGCAATAAGTGTACACAAGGCCTTGAAATCCCTTCCAGAAAATTTTTAAAATGTTTTAATACTAATGGTGGATCATTACATGCTTATATTCTTTCATAAACTTTATTAATCTCTATTAAAAAGAATACCTTAAAATTCAATTATTTTACAGAAAATTAATTTTAAAATAATATTTTATTTTTAAATGATATTGATTTTATTATTATTATTATTATTACTTATATCTAAGTTTGATTTTTCACAAAATCAAAACTATTATTTATATGAAAAAAAAAAAAAGAAGGAAATGAAATATCTTTTCACAAAGTGAAAGTTATCTTTTTTATCCTAACACATACTTTATGATCTTCCAAGATCTGAATTCATTATGAAAAATGTCACCTTCTGGAACTTCAGCCATATAAAACAATTTTTCATGATGCGTGTTTCCTGTCTCAAGTGAGATTTCACTTAATACTTTGTGAAAAAGCTGTTTTTGAGTAACAATGTATTAAAAGATTACTGAAACTTGTTATAAGAATTCTTTTTATGACTTTTCTAAAAGTTAAAGTGGATGCTTATTTACAAATACTTATATTTATTTTTATTACTCGTAGTCTATTTTTAGAAAGAAAAAATTTTACGCAAATTTAAAAAGAAATTCTTTTAGAAAGAATTTACTTTCATCTATATATATATATATTTTTATATATACATATATATTTATTCAAAATGCGATATAATGTCAGAGCACATAAGAGAAGTGCAATGCAGAAAATTCATACGTTACTCAATTCTTTTTATAAATCTTTTTTAAATAATCTCTTTGACAAAAAAGGTAGACTAACATTGAAAATATACAAAGAAAGGAAAGAAAAAAGATTAAAAATGGACGCAGTGAAACATTCCAATTAAATATTTATACCAAACGCAGAAAAAAAAAATGAAAAATTGAGGACAACTTCAAGGAAATCTTTAAATGAAGGGTTGGAATAGTAAAGTATTTCAAGTGCTGCTGGTGTATATGTAATTATTATTATTATTATTATTTTATAGTATATTTTAATTTTTTCCTTTGTTATTATTTTTCATAACTTTTTTTGATTAACCATTAAGATTGCTTCAATGAATTTTTGGTTTGGTAAATAATTTTGTTTGTATTTTTGCCTGTTTTTCCTTTTTTTTTTTTTCCCTAGCATTCTTATCTTTTCTTTTAGGTCACCTTTTACATACTTTTTTTTTCTTGTGCATACATTATGAAATATAATGAATGTTTAGAATTTTTAGTTTCCTAACTTTGTATGTTATAGTTTTTTTTTTTTTTTTTTTAACATATATAGATATGATGTTTAAGGACTATTCGTAAAAAAAAATACAGGATAATACAAAACATAAACATATCTAAACGAGCAATTTTTGCATCAACTTTTGTTATGGTCACAAAGCAAGTAGTGAACTGCTAGAAGGTGTTTGAAGTTAAATAGCGTCTTGTCGTTAAATGCTCTTTGTAAAGCCTTTGGGCTTCCAGAGAACTACCATTCGCATCACCTTACATAAAATGCATATCCGCGTTTTCCTCGTTTTTAAAATCAACCACTCATTTAACAATTCCTGATAGAAATAACAATGGTTAAAAAAAAAAGTAACATTTACCAATCTATTATAATATCTATCACTTTATAGCCAAAATTCTATCCACTTGAATAAAGAGTTGAAAGCAGTTAAGACAGTTACATAAAAATCTGTCCCAACAAAACTTTTTAGCCAAATTTCTGTCAGATAGAATAAGCTGTTAAAAGCTGTTGCCACAAGTAATGTGGAAAAGACAGATGTGATTAAATTACTACAATATTCCACAAGAGCCTAAACAGATTATTAAATAACTGTAATAAAAAAAATTGACCAGTATTTCATTTATTTATTTATTTTTAATTTAGAGGAATATAAGTAATATCTTGTTTAATTAGTAATAATTCCATATATATATATATATATATATATATGTGTGTGTGTGTGTGTGTGTGTGTGTGTGTGTGTGTGTGTGTGTGTGTGTGTGTGTGTGTGTGTGTGTGTGTGTGTGTGTGTGTGTGTGTGTGTGTGTGTGTGTGTAATTATTAACTGTATTGCTTTTAAACTGTAAATATGTTTACACATCTTGAATATGCTTCATAAAACATCCATTTAAACCATTATTATTATTTTTTTTTAAATAAAACTTGTGTTTACTATTTTATTTAAAATTGCATTAGTTTCATAAATATAGTCTGAATTTGAATGTGACTTTTTACTTAAACATAATTTATATTAGTCGATAAATATAAGATATTTTAATAATATGTAAAATAGTTGCAGGTATTTCATCATTTCATTATATTACGAATATTTAATCTTTTTTTTTTTTTTTTTTTTTTTTTTTTTTTTTTTAAATAAAAAAACTTTTACGCATAAAAAAACTTTTACACAAAATAACTTTTACGCATAAAAATCTTAATCTTTTCTTTAACAGTGATAGAATAAATAAATGTTGTGGCGAAGAAAAAATAAAATTTTCTACTTCTAGTACGATAGCTTTTTGTTTGCAAATCGCCAAACAAATCATTTGCATAAATGCCAGTTTGTGTTACTTCATTTTTTCTGTAAACTTTTTTATATAGGATTGTCTAGACATATAATTTTGTTAAAAGGCTGAGTTAATCGCTACAAATACATATTTTTTTCCTTGATTTTATTAACTATATTCCAACAAATTTAATTATTTATACCATTCCTTGAACATCATTTCAAAAATACAACGTCATCTACAATATATTTGGAATCTGTTTTATTATTTAGGAATATATATGTTTTTTTTTTAATTCAAATATGTCATATTCGAATTATTTTTATAGAAATTGAAATAGATCTATAATTTTTTTTTTTTTTTTTTTTTTTTTTTTTTTTAATTTTTCATAGACAACCTCAGATAAAAAGTTATTTTCTATTATTTATCCCAAATTAAATGACGAAAAATATATTTTTAATCAAATGTGAATTCGTAACATATATATATATATATATATATATATATATATATATATTGTTTACTATGGGATAAATAATGCTACAAGTAAACCACCATTTCTTTTGCAAATTTTCTAGACGTGTTAATTTTTACAAAGACCAAAAATTTAAGAATTTTTTTAAGAATTTTTGATAATAAAATTAAGCTAGTTTAATTAAAAACCTATATACTTATTATATTTAGGCTATCGGAAAGAACGAATACGTAAAGTACGAATTATATTAAATAATTTTTCGCTTAAATCACATTTATCAACAATTATCCTTTAGTTCAGTGTTTTATAATTTATCATTAACTAATTATTCATTAAAAATTGTTCTTCTTCTTTCATTATTTATATATATTTAAACCTAAGTACGCAACAAAAGGGAACAAATAAAAAGAGACAGGGAGAGAGACTATTGAATCGGAATTCTAAGCTTTGACAAAATACATTTAATGATAGATTCATCAAGAATAAAATACTCTTGGATAGTAAAATTAAATATTGTCAAATGATAAGTAAAAATCGGAAACCCATTCGAATGATTGAAATTACACACCCTGTTCGCAAATTTTTTTGCGAAATTTTACTGGTGTCCGCTTGTGTTTGGCTTTCATTCCCCCTCCTCCAACAGTGCATTTAAATGCTCTTCGTGATTATTTTTTAAATGTAAAAAGCTGCAAAACCAGTCCTATGATTAAAATGATACATTCTGTTTACTTTTACCGGTCTTCGATGACAATCTGCATTTCCTGTGCAATGTCTTCGTTTTATGTTTCTTTTGCCTTTTTAGTCTTTAAATTACTCGTCTTTCCCGTAGTATTTTCTGCATTTTTGATTTTATTTCTCTATTTGGTATGGCGTCTTATGTATTCTTTTAGATAATTTTCTCAATAATGGTTCTTTAAGTTTTTCTAATACAATAAGTAGTTTCTCTATCCGAATTCAGTTTATAATTACGACTTCCCAAAATACCCCGTGCAGTATAAAATTAATCTGAAAATTCAGTTCAAATAGGTATTTTTATTAACAATCTCTTGCTACAAGTTTATATTTCACATTTTTCTGAAGACAACATTTCTTAAATAAAATTTTTGCACTCTGCAAAATACACTATGAAAAAATATGTTTAATCCTAAAAGTTTATACATACATAGTCTTTTTGAAACATATATCTCCTATCATATTTATTTGGGATACACGAATGATTCTATAAATACAGATTAGTGAAATTATAAATCATTTTTAGTATGTTTCATGTATCTTCATATACATTCATATTTAATGCTTATACACCCGCAAACTACTATGACATAAGTTATATATAATATATTTAAGAAAACATTTGTTTCTTCATATAAATTTTACTTTTTTTTGCGTTGTAATCCTAAAACTGATGATCTAAGAAAGGCTTATACTTCAGTGAGTAACTTCAGATATTTTTTTATTGAAACATCACCTCAGATTCAAATAAATAAAATTTATACTATATTTGCGTGAAATTTTCCTTGAACAAAACCACACAGTGATACTATTTTTCATATATTTAAATATAAAAGATTAAATAACATTCTAGAAGAAAAATGAAATAAACGAGAAACCTAACTGATACCACATAATGTAGGAATTGAATCATCCATTTATTAAAAACTCTGGAGTGACTCCGCTCGACACTGTGAATAAGTAATTAATGATTGTTTAAATATTTAAATTAAGATATGTCTGAAATATATCGGCTCAATCGAATAAGTAGTTTAACGCTATAGCACTTCAAATATTTTAAGCAAAAATTTCATAATGATAGAAAAAAAAAATTATTGTGTTCCTGTAAAAAAAAAAAAAAAAAAAAACTACAAGCATTAGATTCTCTAAAAAACACACATTTCGTGCGATGGTGGCCTATAATATGTATGTAACTTTTCAATACATTTCAATAAGACGTTTAGACACTATCGCACTTTAAATAATTTGAGACCACAGGCCATAATGATAAATAAATTGTCTGAAAAAAAAACTGTAAGTATATTCACCAATATCAATACAGTTAGTAATACGGTGACCGTACGTACTAATTTTCCACTGATTACCACATACGTACTAATTTTCCACATACGTACTAATTTTCCACTGATTCGAACAAAGCATTTAAACGCTATCGTATTCAAACACACATACACACTGTTAAAAATTTCTGTAAATTTAATGTAAATATCTATCCAGAGTCTCTGTAAATTTACAATAATTCTTAGTTAAAAGTGATTAATCGAGATTTTCAATCTTTATTCTGTATTTTTACCGAATTTTATTATTTAATTTTTTAATTAAAATAAAAAATGACTGTTTCTACTTTAGAAAAAGCATTCCAAGTCTGAAATATATTCTCACCAATAATTAATTAAATTAATATTAGTTATTAAAATGAATGCATAAAATAAGTTTTTTAACATTTCCGTTTATTTGTTTCTCTAATTTTACGTAAAACTTAAGATAGTAGATTACACAGAGTTTTCTGTTGAATTTTTTAACAGTGCATACGCACATCTTTACATCACAAAATGTCGTGTAAAATCGTAAATAACTCTAAAGGTCGTGTCAAGATCAAAGTTGGGAATGCATATCTAGACATCATAGGAGTCACAAATATGAATACAACATTCTACGACCATTTGTTTTTGTATTGCGTGAAATCCAATTTGCAAATTATGACTACTGTCCATACAAAAATACACACAGTAAAAAAAAAAAAAAAAAAAAAATATATATATATATAAAATAAAAAAATAAAAAAATTACGACCAAACAATTGGAAAACTCCCTGTTAACTTTTATCTACAAATTTTACTGTAAGTCGTATTCTTTAATACATTATTTACAGTATATTTATATTTTTATTACTTTACTTGCCGTGTATTTTGCGGTGAAATGTAGATTGTACACCAAATCGATCGTATTCTGTTTTATGAACATTTGCAGTCACTTTTGACGGTGACTAAATTGTATGATTCACAGCCATTTTTTACAGTGCAAAAAATGAAATTTTAATCAATGCATTTGTATAAATATATATCTGTACTCCGGAAGTAAAGGACACCGTGTCCATTTTTTTGGGGAAAAAAGTTAGCATTAATATATTAAAGTATCATATAGCAATTACTGTTAGTTGCAAAAAAGGGCACTTAAACATGCATTTAAAGTTGGAAAAAAAAAGTTGCTCTCCTGAAACATGGTGTGTGATCAATTTTGTGACAGGTTGTCCTTTATCTCCGATGTACATATACATATAAAGAAAGAAAATACTTTGTTAATATTTCATACAAAATAGATTATAATTATTATATAAAATATTTTAATACAATTGCATATAACACGCATTATATATTCAAAATGTATACTTTCAAGGATTTAATTTCATATTACATTACAATGAACTGATAATACACTTAATTAGGCAAATTAGTTTATTATTGAAAATCGATAATGTTTTCGAGTTTCCTCGAAAACATAGTATAAATCAACAGTTGTGAAGAGTGCTGTTGAAATGGAAGGAATTGGTGATTAAATAGTAATTACGAAAATAATTAATTCAGAAAGTTAATTGTAAAAAAGTTATAAATCTTCTTTCAAACTATATATTTCTTGAACTTTCTTCAAATCTACATATAAATTTTGGATATAATTAAAGGTAACGCCGTAGTAGAACAAATCTAATTTAAATTTTAAAAAACACATAACTTTAATTAATTAAATATATTTTGGTAATATTTTTTTTTTTAACAATTAACCCTTTAACGTTCACTACTTAATTTATTTTTAAAATTACTAAACTAATTTAAAAAATGGATTTTAGACACATAGCTGATCATAAATATTTAAAAAATAAAAAAAATAGCATTGTTTCTTTTCGAGAAATATTTGGTTTGAAACATCTATAAGTTAACCTTATTAAATTCAAATAATATTTAATTTAATAAATAAAACACTTCGTAAGTATAAACATTATCGACTACAAAAACTCGTAAAAGTTATTTCAGGTAAAAATAATAGTCCAGCTCTTCATTAAATGAAAAAAACTAAACATGAGTGCATCAGCAAACCAGCAATTCGCACTCGCGCACACTAAGAAACTTCAAGTGACTTATGCATTTAGTTTCCTTTGAAGCATTAGTTGTTAAATTTTGAAATAGTGCTGCTATCTACCGAACAGAAAAGGAACAAAAGTTTAAAACCTGATTAAAACAAGAGGGAAATGTTAAAAAACTGCTACATAAAAATTGTTAAATTATGTCAAATGTTTGGTTTCGCTGCGAAACCAATGAATGTTAAAGCGTTAACGTTGACAGTGCAGTAGAAACCTAATTTTCGAAATTTTAATTAATAAACACTGAATGCACTTTGATAGTAAGAAATAAATTTGGTTGATTAAGTCTCTCGAACTGAAATAAAAATTTATTATGATTTCAGAATAATTGACGTAGCTACTCATTTGGATGCATATAAAGATCTTTGTTTGAATGACAATAATCGAATTATATTATTTAACAAAATTGTGTTATTATTTCACTGTCAACTAACTCTTATTACTTAAATATAGAAAATATTTCTTTACATTTCAGGATAGTTTTATCTGTTTATTAACACAATGCAATCAATACATGAATTTTGTTAAACAGTTAATTATTCAATTGAATAAAAATTTAATTTTACTCTAATTAATTTAAAAATTAAAATGTTTCTTTTTTATTAAATATGTAATTTAAATGCTAAATAATTGTTTACATTTTTTAAATTTTTTAAATCAACAAGATCAGTTTTATTTACATTATTCGTCTATTAAATATAATAATAATCAATGAGTGCCCCTGACGAAGTAATGGATATTGCATGTTTCATTATTTGGATTCCGATTATTTTTTATCTAAATTATACTGTTCTTCATATGATAATTGGAGGTGGTCAGTAAGTAGTCAAATTATTATTATTATTATTATGATTATTATTATTTTATTTATTTATTTATTTATTTATTTATTTATTTATTTTTTTACATTTTTCTAATCTTAAAAAAAAAAAAAAATACTGGACAAAATAACATAGAAATCCAGACATAGAATAACATTTAAAAAGTCGAATTTTGCACTGTCGATTTATTCCAGACGGTGTACTAGTTAGCGTGCCTGACACCTACACGGTTGGGCCTGGGTTCGAATCCCAGAAAGGGCATGGATGTGTTGTCCCTGTTAGGGGGAGCGATGACCACCCATTGGGTGCCCCTTCACAAATGGTCATCAATTCGGCGAGGTGCGTCGCGCCATTAGAAAAAAAATATATATATATATATATATATAAAGAAAATTTATTCCAGAATGCAATAAAGGGACGAACCAGAAATTGAAGAAAACCGCAAGTACTTTGGATTCCCCTGTATCACAAAAGCTAGAAATGACTTGTAAATTTAACAGATTGTTGCACACACTCTGTACAAACTTGTATGTTTTTTATTTATTTATTAATTTATTTTTAATTTTTTTATTTTCTGGAAAGGAAATTGCCAAATTATCTAGGCATATATATGTGTGAATTCTTTTTTTTTCTCAAATTTATTCATTTTTTTGGCAAGTGTTTTTGTTTATGACTAGAACGGATTTCCATAAAATTTAACAAGATTTGGAGAAAAAATTGAAAAAACATTGGAGAAACACTATTCTGAAACAAAATTCATACGTATAATATTCGCTGAGATAAGAAAATTTATAGTAAATATTTTTTTTTTATTATTATTGCATGAAAGATAGAAATTTTTTTATTACTTAGGTTGAAAACGAATGGTATTGGGCAACTTTTGTTAAAGTTTTTATTGAATAAGAGTATAAAAATTAAGCACGTTGTCGGCAAAAGAACGAGCTAGATTTGAAGATCCAATTACTTCAACAATGTTTCAAAAGTTTTTTTTTTTTTTTTTTTTTAATCCCTTATGAACACACAAAACTTATTAAATAGATAAAAATATCAATTCAGAAATTTAATTCATCAACCTGGAAATTAATTTTAGATAGAATGGAGTAGAAGGCTGATTTTTATCAACTATGTGAAAAATACCAGAGCCGGTAATTGAACCCCGGGCCTGCCGCTTAACGCGCGGATGCTCTAACCACTGAGCTACCCTGGCTGATAACTAGCTCCGCACTTCTCACATAATTTACGTTGGCAAGGTGACTGAGTCTGCATTAAAGCAGCTATATCAAGTGACAAATTTGAATATGGCATAACTCCAAACGACCACGAAATTTCAATTCAGAAATTTAATTCATCAACCTGGAAATTAATTTTAGATAGAATGGAGTAGAAGGCTGATTTTTACCAACTATGTGAAAAATACTTTTAATTAATTTCCAGGTTGATGAATTAAATTTCTGAATTGAAATTTCGTGGCCGTTTGGAGCTATGCCATATTCAAATTTGTCACTTGATATAGCTGCTTTAATGCAGACTCGGTGACCTTGCCAACGTAAATTATGTGAGAAGTGCCGAGCTGGTTATCAGCCAGGGTAGCTCAGTGGTTAGAGCATCCGCGCGTTAAGCGGAAGGCCCGCGGTTCGATTCCCAGGTCTGGTATTTTTCCCATAGTTGGTAAAAATCAGCCTTCTACTCCATTCTATCAAAAAAAAAAAAAGATAAAAAATGTTAGAGTTACAAGCCTATAAGAGATTTTTCTTTTATAAGCCTATTCAAGCGTATAAGTGGTTTTTATCTATCTTTATCATTAAATTTCTCAATAAAAATTACAAATTAATGTTTCTACTTTAGCAAAAGCATTCTAAGTTACAAATATATTCACGTCAATAATTAGTTAAATTAATATTAGCCAATAAAATGTATGTATAACATACATTTTTTAATCGTTTATTTTTCTCTGTAATTTTACATAAGACAAGATAAACGATTTAAAGACAATAAGACTTCTTCACACACCATAAATTTTAATCCAGCACAACCGGTTTCGAAAGGACGTAGCCTTCCTTCATCAGGTGCAAAAAAACACGTGCTACTGCCTTGGAGGCAAAAGCAAGACTCAGTCTTGCTTTTGCCTCCAAGGCAGTAGCACGTGTTTTTTGCACCTGATGAAGGAAGGCTACGTCCTTTCGAAACCGGTTGTGCTGGATTAAAATTTATGGTGTGTGAAGAAGTCTTATTGTCTTTATATCTATTGTACACCAGTTTTGCATTTAGTTTTAAGATAAACGATTACCTGTTGTTTTCTTTTGAAAATCTTAACAATGTATGAATTACACATTAGTTATATTTAATTTTCTTTTGGTATTACTAAATGGGTGTGAAAGTGTGAAATCTTTAAAAATAAACGACAAAATATGGAGAAATTGTGAGCTCAATTTTTTTATGAAGCCAGTACTTTGCATCAACCTAGTTCTGATTTTAACGAGAAAAAAAAATGTAATTAATTCTTGATTTATAGTAAATACATATAACAATATTTTTTACATGTAGGTATTGGCCCTCACTCACACAAATGTCAACAAAATAATCGCTAGCTTTAACTTGAGTTAAAATCATGTATGAATAAAATCGTAAAATATAACTTTTTATAATGAGGCAAAATAGCTTTTATTTATTTATTTTTCCCCAAATATTAGTAAATATTAAAACTTAAGAATATTAATAACATGTAAGAAAAATGCGTATATTCGTGTTGTTAAAGAAAGGAGTGAAAAACAAAGTAGATAAAAATTACGTTGTCTGTTAAAAACACAAAAAAAAAAAAAAAAAAAAAACGAACTTGCTTTGATGTCTAAGAAAATATTGTTATATCTAAGAAAATATTTCGAATGGAATAGGGAAGATAGAATTTAGAGTTTATGTAACTCCGGTTCGGAAAAACGTGAAGTTCTTCAATGAGACCTTAGAAGCAGATTTAAAAACATCCATGCGAACTTAAAGTCTGTTTTCTGATGAATTTCTTCAGTAATGAATTGTTTTTGTTAGGCAGGTACTTAGTTTAAACCTAAAAGGATTTACAGGATCTTGTAACATGAATAGCATTATTCAGAGTTTTTGAGATATATTTGTGCCGAATATTAATATAAAATTTAATATAATCTATAAAAATATTTTTCTAGCGTGAAGCAGTTACGATTAATTTCATTGGAAACGATGTCATAGGTAAGCCATGGAAAAATGTTCTCAGATTCAAAGTGTAAACGAAATAATAATAAAAGATATAAAAAAATACTGTGGATAGTAAAATAGTAAATGATTGTGCCAAAAGTATGCTATTATTGAAAAAAAAAATTGTGAAATTTAAATATTTTTCTTATTATTCAGTATTCCGTGTCAAAATTTTGGCTAAAATATAGTTGTTTATTATTTAACATTTCCAATTTCCCCAAAAAAAATAAAATACGCGAGGATAAAAAATAATATTTATACGCGGGCAATATTTAAGCACGTGAACTCAGTTCATTCGCTATTTGTCTAATTTGATCATTTTATAGAAAAATGTATTTTTCAAAGTTGCATCTTTACAACCTAGTAATAATTTAAAAATACAAGCAGAATATTAGATATTTATCATAAATTGACTATAACACAATAAAAAAAAAATGTATAGGGTCAGGTGGGGTAAAATAAGTCAAGGGATAAAATAGGTCAGTTTAAAAAAAACTCTCTAAAAAAATCCAAACTTTTTTTAATTCCAATTTTGCTGGTTTTATAAATTATTTATATTAGTCTTCATGTTGTATGCAATATTAACTGTAACTGATACAGCCAGTAATTATTTGTGTGTTTCGTATTAGTAACCTGAATGTATTGCTAAGAAAAATTTTAGTTTTGAACTAATTCAAAAGCAACTTTACAGTATTTTCTTATCATATTCCAAAAAGCACATTTTTAAGATGAATTTCCTAAACTTTTGCGAGAAAAAAATAAAAAAATTAATTGTTTGGAGAAAAATACACATATGGGGTAAAATAGGTCAGGTATTGATCACGTTAGGCTTAGCAAACATAAAGTAACTAATTACATTTTTTGTGTTTTAAACAACTCCATATGTATTCTTTTAATATATTAGTTTAAGATTAAGATAGTATTGTTCTGGAGCTATTTAATACTAATAGATATAAAATAATTTAATGTTAAGAGAAAAAAAAAAGACAATACATATTAAAGCTGAATCAAAACATTCAGTTTGTAGGTGTAATTCAAGAAGTTGTTTCATTCCAGCTTATTTAAGAAAGGTGCCAAATTTTCATACAAAGGGCAGGCAACACAAAGGGCAGGACACAACATTCTGTCTGAGCGAAACTCTTCTATAGAAACTAGTTTCCATTTTTTTTTTTTTTTTTTTTTTTTTAGTATTTGTTATAATTCTCCTGAATACTGAGATATATAAGTGAAAGTTTTCAAATATATAGATATGTGTATAAGTGGCAGTTTAGAGAGGATTAAACAAGCTTTGGGTGATTTACAGTTAATTTAATATTATAAAATTGAATAACAGGAGTGGTGAAATAAACTGAAAGGCTATTGTAACTTACGATCAAATTACGATCAAATTTTAATCAAGGAATGCTTAAATATTTCGTAATAATCCCAACGAATTTTATGTGTGTAACAATTTTATTTTCCAACTTGATTAAATATTTTGCACTATGTCAGCGCGCACTAAAAGCTTTTTTAGTCAAAATTAATTTAAAATGATCTGAATAAATAACTAAAACCAACATCTAGCACCCAAGACGGCACTTAACCCTTAAATGCTGTATGTTGCCTTTCGGCAGCATACCTAACTTTGTCTGCTAAAGTATTATTAGGACAACATTGAACCTCTAATGCGTTATGTTTGCCCATTGGCAACAAAATGCTTTTTAGCTGTAAACCATAGTTAAGATAAAGCAAGATTTTTTAAAGTATTTTTCCCGTGATTTGTTTATCAGAGGTAAGAATAAAACATTTTTAAACTGATTTAGAAATAATCAGGCATTTAATGGTTAAACCCAATTTAAAAATCGATGTAATAATAATAATAAATAAAAGACTTGAAATAATTGATGTTTTTATTTACAATATAAAATCAAGATGTACTAGAAAATATATTTTACTATATGCTTCAATTTTGTGTTGTTATAAAACAAAGGGACAAAACATTAAAAATACACTATTTTTGTATTATTTAATTATTTGTACGTAAATGTGGTTTAATGAATTGTTCCATAGTATTTTGAAAGTAAGTTTTATTTTAATATTATACAAAGGTTTAATAAATCTATCATGTACTTAGAAAAATATGTTCGTGCTGTTATGATTATTCCCATTAAGTTCGGTATTGCACTACGTTTTGTATAAATTAATATTCATAACAGATCTTCCATCAAAACTCATATTTTTCGATTGTTATTTCTTTTCTTTATTCAGAACTGTATGCAAATTATATACACTAATAATTATCCAACACATTTTTAAATATTAATAAAAATATATGAATAATCCCTAATTTTGTCGTGAAATCCTCATTTAAATATGAAAAATAGACTCTTTATATCCAACAAAAGTTTTCATATTTTATTTTAAATATCATGTGAGATTTCACGGTGTTTACTAAATACAATTGTTGTCTAAATATTTTTCAATTAGTTTTATTGATTGCACAAATAAATTATTTTTCCTAATTAGTAAAGTCTCTGGATTGTATTACGAATAATCGTAAACATATAATTCAAACTAATTTATTTCAATATATATACATACATATATATTTTTTTTTTCAAATATTAGATTCCCTTTTGCTAATTAATTGCTTAGTTCATGATAAAGTTTTTCTTATTCATATATCAAGTAAATGAAAATGTTTAGCTGGAAATATTTTTATAATTATATTTTAATTATCGTCTATCATCTGATTCACTCTTAGGAATACAGAATAAATTTACTTTTGCCGTCTTATTAAGCATTTATACTTGTTGAATAACAAGCGTCATTGATTTTAAATTACTTACAGTGTAAATAATTTACATTTTCCTTTAATTTAAAGGGAGAAAAGTTTTATAATTATTAATTTTTTTGTTTTCTAATGAAAATCGTATTCTTTTCGCTAAAATCTCAGTTTTTAAAAACTAATATTAAATTATTGAAAGAAACAAAGAAATTCTCTACAGACATTGCAAATTTTAAAATAATTGTATTTTATTTGCGTTTCATGCATAGAAAACTAATTTTATGAAATGCATTAATGAAAAAATTAAATGTTTTGTTTATAAATAGATTGTGTATGTTGCGTTTACACATTACAGTTACGCAAAGACATATTGTTGAAAATAAATTCTTTACTTTGTAAAAGTTGTAGTGAAAAAACTATTTCTAATAAAATATGATTTCAGAATTACACATACATTATAATGTACTTTTGAATATTACTTTCGCTTATATTAACTGATATTAATATTTGTTTATTATTTCATTGGTCATAGAAATGAACATTTGGTTGAAATGTTTAAAAAAAACACACAAAATTGCAAACATTTAAATAAGAGATTCTAATAAAATGATATATGATGACTGATTTAAAGCTGGTCTATTCATTAGAGTTCTTAATTGTTAGAGATTATACTTTTGAATAAAGTATTAAAAAACGTTTCATTATTCCTAAAAAATATTTAACGAAACCTTAAATCTTTTTTTTTCCTTAAAAACATTATTAAGAAAAGTAATCTGGTATGTCACTCACACGCCTTTCTCTTACCCTGAAATTTAATGCTATAAATACAGGTTGGAGATTAAGGGGTAAGATAACGAGTTCTGTTATGTAAACCTATGTTAAACAATTCAAATTCGGCTTCGAAAGAATTTTATATGATAATTAGTTCAGTGGGGGGGGGGGGGGGCGGTAGCCCCACTTGCACCGCCCCCTCAAACCCCATTTCATTACTGCACCTACATTTATATAGAATTTAAATCTGTTATTAAAATTAAAGGTTCAATTAAAATTATTCAGACAACTTTCACACGCAACATTCCTTGAAACTTAACAATCTTGATCAAACTTTTCCAGCAACAAACTTATATTAACTTCAAAATACAACATTTGGATCGTTTTTAAGTTTAAGAGACGCAGACTAAGATCAAAGGTTAAAAAACTTGACTTCGGTAATCAGGAAGCTTCACAATGTGTAAACATACAAAAAACAAGCTATGAATATTTAGCTTAAAAACATACATTATTTATCATTTCTCAATGAGGAATTCATTTAAACTCCCGAACAGCTTTCCTGGAAATGGTAAAATATTATTGTAAAGCACATCCACTAACAACAAAAAAGAATGTTATCGCTTAAACATATGCAGCCCTGTATATTTTTTGAATATTATGTACAGACCACATGGTGCACCTAAAGATAATCCTATAGGAATAATACAAGGCCCATCCTGAAATACACTTCCATGAATTTGCAACTATTGCCGCACTTTTATCTAAACGAACAGTGAATGATATCCCTACCATATTCTACATGAGACATGTTTTAAGCATATAAAAAATATATGTTCGTTTCATTTTGTTTAGTGCAGCCTATAGATGTTAAACTCTACTTACTTGCAATTTTCCCCATAGACGTAATGTATTTGAATTCTCTTGGGTGTCCCTGAACACGAACCATTTGCTTGATATAAACGTAAATATTAGTGCAACATCCCTATATCATACACATTTAGAATACCTAGTTTGGAATTTCTGCTATAATTTGTTTTTGAGGTATGCTAATAACAGACACACTTACACACACACAGATTAACCACTAAAAACATGATTTTTGGATTCAGGGGACCTCAAAATATGTAATTATAACAAAAACGCACATTCGAAAATTTGACCAAAAAATTATAATTTCTTTACCTTATGGGTAAGAGAAAGTAAAAAATATCCTTTCCAACGTTATTGATAAAAGAGCTCTCTTTAGACAAACTTGTATTCCTTAAACACCACCAACGTTACTATAAATAGCTAAGATACTTTTTCTTTACATTTTTTTTTTAAATTTCATATCAGATTTGTTATTACGACATATTTCTAAACTACGTAACTAAAGAACAATTAAATGGAGCGTAATTAACATAGGAATCAATAAGAATTTAATGCGATTTTCAATCAAAAGAAAAAAAAAAATCGAATCAACCATTCTTGTTGATTTTTATGTAAAATGACCTCCTGAATCCGAATATGACACCCATCCGCCATTTTCTCGGGCCGCCACCCTCTCCCCTAATTTTTATCGCTGTTCGGTAATTTTATGGCCATGAATTTCATTTGGAGAATGGAAAAGAATTATTTTAACACTTAAAAAGAAAAAAAATATATATAATGTATGTATAATTAATAATAATAGTAATAGATTAATAAAAATTAATACATAATTTTAGTGGAAAATCCCCCCCACGCACACACACACTCTAAATGTTTCCCTTGCTGCAAAAGTTCATGTTTTAGAATTTTTCAACTCTGTAGTCCCTCAGAAGATATTTAACAGTTAAAATATTCCTTTCTACCACGACTACATTAAAATTTTTACCCATAAAATTACTGAAAATTGATACATATAGGGAAGCGTCCCTAAAAAAAGGTGGGTGATAGGACAAAATGGACGTCATATTCAGATTCAGAGGTCATTTTACATAAAAAATGGCAAAAATGATGTTAGGGCCGATTTTCATGCAGAGCAGTGCTATTTAAAGCAGTGAAAATTTAGGTATATTCGTTCTTAAAGATTAAAAGGTAGCATGTTAGTTTTGCCATAAATAGTGGTTAGTTTTGCCGTCCAAAGAGTAAGATTCTCAAAGATTGATTGAATAAGTTTTCTTGTATTATTGTATTTTAGTTCTTATTTCATTTTTATTTTCTCACAAATTTATTTTCACAGTCGAATTTTTTATTTAATCTTTAGATTTTATTTTTTCTATTATACAGCCCCTGCCCCCTCCCCCCCCCGCAAAAAAAAAAATAAATAAATTTTTGAATAATTCTTCACAAATTCCTTAAATTAAAATTTCTTAATACCCATTCATATACAAGCAAACTTGTGTGAAGTTTTCACGAAAGATTTTAGATAAAAATGAATTGTTGATCTTCTTGATGTTATCAAAAGTTACGAATAATTCTGACAATTAGAAAAATATATTGTGTTAATTTCGATTACTCCTAAAAACATATTTTATTTTTAAAAGTTTACATAAAATGGTTTAGAAATTTGAATAGTCATAGTAAGAGTTTTTTAAAATAATATATAAATGATTTCTTTAATCTCAGTAATAAATTCATTTTTCTCTTTTTGCTGTAAAACCTATTAACTGAACATTTTTGTCTGAATTCAAACATACCTTATTTTATGCATCTGGCCGGATGGGCAAAACCAACACGAAGCGAATCTACAACTTTTGAAAAAAAAAAAAAAAAAAAAAAAAACTTTATCTATGTTATTTTAAAAATTAGAATATTTTGAACTATAAATAATAATATTATAAAATACATATTTTTTTCTGATTTGTTAGTATGCTGATCAATCATTTAAAGCATATACTAATAACCAGCTATTAATTGCCATATATTTGTTTCATAAAGACATTTTAATTATTTTATATACATGGCTCTGATTTTTTTTTCTTTTGGCGTCTTTGAAGATAGACCAGTAGTTTCAAGCAGTGTTTCTCTAGAAACCTACCTAAATTTTAATGTTGCAAAACATATTTTCTTTTTTATTATTATTCGTTAAGATATTATTTTAAGATATTACTATATGCATGTTGAATAGTATGTGCGGATAGGTTTTTTCTGCTTGTTATAAGGACAAATTTCTTTTTCTTCCGCACAAATTGCTGATATGCTTATACCCCCTACCCTCCCGGAATTATTAGTCTGAAAGACATATTTAATTCGAATATTATTATTATGAATTTTCAAGAAAAGGAAAACAATATTTTTTGCAAATTTAAATTGAATTGTTAATGCAGGCGAAAAAACACGCTTTTAATTTTTTTAATGTATATTAAACTTTACAAAATAAAAGATTTCTGACTTCTACTCCATGGGTTGGGAAAGAGATGAAATGCTTATGAATACTGTTTGTTTTCATTTAGCAGTCATTTCCGCGCTATTGCGCATTCCTTATATTTGCTGGATTTTATTCAACTTAGGATATGATGATTAATACTTTATAGTTGCGTTCTTTCAACGCCAGCGTACTTTTATCACACTGTGCCGAACTAAAACTTATCCCAGAATAGAGCGTTCGGTAACTATACACAAAGAGCATTTCAAATATTTATTTAAGCAATTTACTATATGCATTCAGATATTCAAAAAATTGTGTATTTTTTATTATAATATATTACTTATATAAATATACATAATTTTACAATGTTTTGTATATACTCACACACACACACACACACACACACACATATATATATATATATATATATATATGGATGTATATAAACTACTTCAGTATAAAAAATAATAATAATAATTTTCATATTCCATTCTGTGTTAGAAAGAACTTTTTTCACAATAAATTTTCATTACTTCATAAATAGTAAAAAGTAATTTAACAATTGTTATATGTAATGATTTATACATTTTTTACCTTCCTTCTACAGAAATAAAAAGTAATATTTAACTGTACAGAAAAATAGAAAACATATTTTCAATTAGATAGTACCAATATGTAACATATTTTTGATGTACTGTTTTACCATACCAATTTATTTTTAAGCTTTCATTATTAATTTTACTCCCTACCTCTTCTGATAATGCGAAATTTCTTAATCAAGAATCTCCTATAAAATTATTTAAATAAAATTGAAGGTTTATTAAAGAATTAAATTTTTGAATCTTTTTAATTTTAAAACTTATAATACAAATTTTTTGACATTTGATGTATAGTTTTATATCTGAATTTAGAAGAGAAGAATTTTATTTTGAATAGAAGTATTTTGTTTCGAATAGAAACATTTTGTTTAAATTTGATTAATTAGGGAGATATAAGTTCCTATTTTAATATCTAGGCAGTTACATAAACTTAAATCGTGAAAATTACTCAACACAATCGCTTAATTCAATTTTCTGGAAGTAGTAACATTGTCTATAAAGTAGTTTGCAACGAAATTGTCGGGAAGAGATTTTAATTTGTACACGTCTGTACATTTCTGGTTTTTCGAGACATACGAATTTTAATGCATAACGAAAAAAGCTACTAGATACATATAGTGAGAGCTGAAATAAGACCGATACAATCAACAATTTCAATGCATCAAAACTTTCCTTAGAATAGGATATATAAACAAACCTTATTAACCAACTCCCACTAGTGAAGTTCAAGATAATATATCATTATCTTATCATCCTTGCATGAATCATTTCGATATTTACCATAATCTCATTACCATATTTATATACAAGTTCACTGTAAACATAAACATCTCAAATTCAGTTAAAAAAGTGTTTTAAACGGATGCTCATTTTTTAAGCGAAAAAAATTTTTTTTTACTTTTTAAGTCACCTTTTTCCAACTGAAATTGCAACATTGCGAATGTCTTAAAACACCATCGTCTTTTTAGACTTAACAACACTGCCATGTTAGGCTTAAAAACACCGTTTTTTAAGACCTTTTAATAAATACATAAATAAATAAAGGTGGCCTGTAATTCTGTTTTTCTGCTAAAAATAGATTTTTGAATTTTATAGAGCATAAATAAAATATGAATAATTTTTTAAAGAAAAAATTATTTTACCTGGCGCGGGAATCGAACTCTTACCAGCCGTGAAGTGCAACTGGCATCGGGGAGTACAGTGGAGTTAAAGTCAAGTATTTTAGCAATCACGCCATCAAGTCACACAACGAAGCTTCTTTTTATTATATGTACTCCAGTATTAGCGAAACAAAAACAGTTTTATATTTTAATTCGTACCTTTTGCTATAAATCTATATATAATATGGTACTAAAAGTTATCATATATTATTATCTTAAATTTATATCTTGAATTTTAGATTTTTTTAAAAATGCATAAAAAATATGGAAAAAATATCGTTATCCAGTTCTCCATGTTTGGATTACAATTTCTTTCCTTAAACTGATATTTAAAAGAAAACAAATTATGAACATGAATATCAGAAAATTTGTTGTCTTACATTTAAGTGCAAGTAAATATGTAGAGGAAAATAGTTTTTAAATCGAAATTTATTATAATAAATAAAAAAGAGTTATGCACAAATTATTTAAGGTTCGCTTCCTTCGCTATAAGCTACTTGCTATTTCATCGTAATACTTTTTCTTTAAATATGAAAAATCTTTAAATATAAAGATTTATTTATTTATTTTTTAACCGAATAATTTTCGCGTTTTGGTATGTTACTTTATGAGTTATATTAAACATAATTCCATGCAAATAGACACATATCTTGAGTATTATGCGTTGAAAATTTAATTTCATAAACTAATATCGTTTAAATAGCTTACACGTAATAACTGATTATGTAAAATGATATTATATTTATAGAAGGGGGGAAAAGTTTAAATAGGATAAGCATATTGCTTAAAATAGATACCATATGAAAATTTGCTAAATAGTGCAAGTGTCTGAATTTCCAAAATGTCTGAAAATTTAGACGCGTTTGCTGTCTGAAATTTCTCATAGTTATGTGTTTCAGTCATTTTCTGTGTCTGACTGGTATTTCAGACACATTTCTGTCTTAAATTAAGATATTTATAATGTCTAAGGTGTATATAAAGATATTTACGTATCTTAAATGACTTTTAACTTCTTTTTATGTCTCACATTAAGATCCCTTTATCTGCAGTGTTTAATTTGGTTATCTAGTTAAAAACGTTTTTTTTAACATGCTTACCCTTAAATGATAAATAGTCGCCTTTGTTCTACATTAAATTACTTTTAAAATTACTTAATAATTAAATTAAAGCCGTTTTGCTTACACGTTTCACTAAACAATCAAATCATAAAGAATTTTCAGTTTATCTAAATAATTATATATAATTATATCGATTTTTATGCTATTAAAAACTACAACGCATTAATTTCTATTCCCGTCTAATGCTTCATTAATTTCAGTAAAATCTAATTTACTTTGAATATTTTCCACTACTTTTCAAGTTTATTTTGCAATTTTATTTTCACTGCTTTAAGATTTAATATGAAAAAAAAAGTCTACTTAAAGTTTATGTTGGATCATTAAATAATTTTTCGTTACACAGTTATGAAAATTGCTTAAAAGATCATTTTAATGTTTTTAAAATGTGGGCGATTTCTTCGTTAAATAAAGATAAACACAGTTATTTTGTTGCGGTATAAAAACAAATTCATAGCATCATTAACTCTGATATACATATGTATATAATGCTTTTACTGCAGGAAAATGTTTTAGTAATAGAATTTCTATCCTTCTGTAAGTAATGATTATATATTGCATTAATTTCACTAAAAAGAAAAAAAACAGTATCAAACTTATGCAGCATTAAATTCTTACATATTTTTATTTCGATTCCATGTTAAAAATACTTTATTTTACGTTTTATTGCGCCTTAAAACTAATAAATTACCATTGGATGGCAAAATGTTTGATTCACACAATGGTATTTATACTAATATTAATTCAAGACATATTTTCTAATTGGAAATGAAAATTAAACAGTTCTTTCTTGCCGAAACGTAAGTAGAGGCCATCTCATTGGGACTCAAATTTTTGGTGTCTGAGTGAGTGTATATTTGTCTATACCACAATAGCGTTATCAAATATCCCTTGATCGACTTGCAAATTGGTACAAATTTTCCTTGGCCGTACATAATTAGTTGTATACTTATTTGGATGTTTATTGCTTGTGATTGATATACAGTAACACACTAAATTATTTCTTATTATTACAGCCTATAAACAAAATGTGTGAGTACCACGAAAGGGGTCGGAAAAATCACCCGATTGACTTGCAAATTGATCTATTTACAGCAGAAATAGAAAATTTGCTGTCTAATTTTGGATTGCATATTGCTAATGATGTTTGTACAGAGACACACCAAAATATTTCTTATCATAACGGCTTACTGAAAAATGTCGTTTAAACGCATTTTAACATGGTTAATTTTTATTCAACATAATGGAATTAACACATATTATTAAGATACTTAAAAGCATATTATCTGTAGAGGGAAATGGGTGCATAGACTTATAAATGATCTACAGGAGTACACAAAAGAGTTCCGGTAACGTTATATATTCATCGAAATTATGTCAAATTTAGTACTAGTATTGATGAGCAACATGGAATTTGTTGTAAAGTTTCTACTGGTGTATATGAAGTCTATGTCTAATTGATGTTTTGAAAACTTGTTTTTTTGTCGGTTCTTCAAATATACTTATATTGACTGACTTATCACTCAAGTAAATCCTGTATTATATATTGCTATAGCAAAAAAATTTTTGATTCAATAACATTTTTAAAATGACGAATACGAAACTCTTAAAAACTGTATTTTTCTTTTAATAAATCTTTGTGAAAGACATATGCTGATATAGAAACCCCCACCCTCTCCTCCGACCTGTTTATAACGATCTTATAGAATGTTGAAAAACCAGAGTGATTATTACGTGTCTTTCCGTGATTTAGATTCACTCTGAAACATGAATAAATGTTGTAGTCTGAATAGAACAAGATCCTATTTATTCTAAGTCGAGAGATGATGTTCTTTGTACTAATTTTAACGCGCTGTACAAACGACTTTACAATGAATGTAATACATATTGTAAACCAACTTCAATATTCTTGCAGTTTTTTCTATAACGTTTAATTTAAATCTCTCTATAATATGCGAGCACGACCTAGTTATAAAAGTATGTGTTTCTGCGCGTACATTGCTTTTGAAAATTGTCGTTAATTTCGATTTTTTTTTTTTAATGTTGCTTTGTGCCTGTAGTAATCTTGGTATAACCTTCAGTCTATTTCTCTATTTCCTTCTGAATAACAAAAAAGTCTTTATTTTATTTATTTACTTTTTTTATCTGAAAATCGGAAAAACAGCCTTTTTAACTCTGGCAGTTTATAAACTTGGATTTCCACTATATCGAGGCATGTACAAAAATATTTCTCATTTTGGACAGATAACTAAAGATAGACAGGGAATTCTAAGGGGAAATATTGCAACATGTATTTTACATATACATTTTTATATGTACTATATACACTATAAACATTTTATACATGTGTGTACATAACCATACACTTACTTTCTTCTTTCATGTTTTTGATCCCTTAATATGCTTTTAAAAGAAAGTAGTTTGCATACAGTTAATCGGCCACTATTTCACACTAATTACTATCTCTCTGTGAATATATCAATAGAAAAATTATCTAAACTATAATTTTGCTTTTTTTATTCTCTTACACGTTTATAATACTAGTGTATTTTAAAAGTTTGCTTTTAATGCCATATTTTGAATAATTGTAATTATATAAGTTTCTTTGACTGGCATTAGTTTTTTCAAATTTTTATTTTTCTAAATTAAGTTAATTTTACATACCTGTGTATATGTGTTTTTTTAAGTAAGCTTCTATGTGTTTGTTAAAATGCGAGAAAACTTCATTATACACAAAAAGCATTGTATTTCAGAAAATAAAGTGTCTGAAAACATATTAAAAATATTAAATGTTTTATTATTTATCAACAATAGTGTCGTGTTAAAGGTATTCAAAAACTTTTCACAGGTATTTCATAGTGTAACTAATTTAAAAATGCGGGTGTAACAACCACACAACTTTCATTACTTACTATTGTACGTATTATATAGACTTTTTGGAGATAATAAGGTCCAAAGACACAAAATTGATCTAGCAAATCAAATGTCTAACATTCTTCTGTAAATGATAATTAATATATATGTAAAGACGTATTAAATCTAGTTTACAGAGCAATTTTTTTAAGAAGTAGAACTGTTTTTTGAAAATCTACCTAATCAAGATGAGTGTAGATTTTCCTGTAATATCCAAATAACACATTCGAAAGTATACCTAAAGGGGATTTACGCGTCAATTTTCAAGAAAAGCGTTATGATGTTCATTTTCTTTTTTTTTTTTTTTTTTTGAGATACCAACATTTGGTCCCATTTCCGATTCTCATCAAAACTTGCCAAACTCATCTGTTGACAGAAAATAAAATTTACATACAAAAGGATACCTAAAATGGAGTTTATATGGCGAGTGGGAAAAAAAAAAAATTTCGTACTGCCGTTTTTAGAGGTATCACGGCGTTTATTATGCTTTTGTAATTTGGTGTGCCGTGATTAACGATTTTCCCTTAATTAATTAGAATTTTGAATGAGAAAGTAGTGTTGGGGAAATAAAATGCTAACTTTTGTCAAATAAATAAATACATAAGTAAAGAAATAAATAGTTAAGTGTGTACAAGTTTAATGAATGGATGTTTAAATTCTGGAATGAATGCTAAAAATATTCCTTTCTGTATGTAATCTCTATCGTTTAAAAAGGGATTTAGTTAGTGGAATTTTGTATATGTGTCCCTTTGTATATATATGTATATAGGATTTAAATGTATACTATTATGAAATGATAAGAATGTATCTCACGAGAATTTATGCTTGACAAGCATTAACGTGGGCTGAATGCAATATGTTAAATCTTCGTCTAATTCCATTGCATTGCATTTTTAAACTCTCATTTTACTCGAAAAATATTCCGGAGATTAACATTCTCAAATCTCTTGTGAACGAAGCTGAAAAGATATCAGTTTCTCAGGAATTCTAAATCCACTGAAGAATGTAGATAAAATTCTTATCTATAGAACTTCTTTTTCTTTGCTGGAATGCAAAGCTACTGACTAACACATGTGTTTAGTTCACAGCTGATTGTCTAGGGGTGTGTCTTCCTTCTTCCCTCTCTGTGATGTCCGAACGTAAAGTAGCGTATGGGCAACGTTTGAATGAAAAGGATGTCTTGGCCCACGTGGTATTAGAACTGCTCAATTGGTTGGGAGGAGAAAAAGGGTTGGTGTACATTCCCCCCCCCCCAGGCTCGATAAATATGGGTAGTCTGCTTCGCGCAGTGATTTTGAACTTAGATAGACTTTGAATAGAGAAGAAGCACATAGAGTATTATTAAGATTTTGATTCTTGTTCGGTGCTCTGGTTCCCCCCCCCCCCGTTTTGTTGAACAAAGTTACGCTGGGATTCTCGTAATTCGGTGAAGCTGGACTCGGAGAGAGATTTTGTTTTCTTCTTGTATCGATGCTTCCGAGGCAGGCGAAGTCGTAAGTAGTCGGGTGCTCGGCTATCTTCGGGAGCGCTCGGAAAGCCTGTCGTATGTGAATTTGTTAAAATGCACGATAGCAATGAGATGGAGTAGAAGATGATTTACTAAATATTAGTTTATGTAAAATAGACACACTTAGATAGAATTTCCTGCTGGATTCTGTGAGGGAGTTCCTCACATATCCTTTTATTTCACCAAATTTATTCAATTATAATTAAAGATCTATTTATTCACAATTAAAAAGTATTAACTTTTATAATCCTTTGTATTTAGGTCAAGCTTATTTCAATTTTAGTAAATTATGTATTCAAAATTAAAATACTTATCATTTTCTAATTTTAAGAACAAATTCAGTATTAAATACATTGATCTCTTTTTAGCTTAATGCAATATATATGTAGGGATCTAAACACAATTTAATTTTATTATCCCTTAAAGTAATTATATTTTTATTTCCATTTCACTATGTTTCCCAATAAATCTAATTTATATTTATAGCTGTAAATGTACGTTGGAAAATTTCCGTTATATCTTTTTATTATTTTATTTTATTTTATATACAGATAATCTATTTAATTGCAGCTATTAATGACACGTTGTGCAGACATCATGTCGCATGAATTTTCGCAATATTTCTTAATTACTTGCACCTGTCTTTCCAACGGTATTCGTTGGCCAATGTGATTTATGCCAAAAAGGGTTGCCATAATTTTAACCGTCATTTCTTTTTAAAAAATTTCCCATTGAATTAACATTAACAACAAAGAAAGATGTATTGGCGCCCTTGGCTTCAAAATGTGGAGATATTTCCATAACCTGGCGTTTTACAAGGGTGCGGTCGAATTTGATTCCGGGACAGATTGATAATAAGCACCGTACTAAAAAGATGTAATTTTTCTCAATTAAAATTCTCTCTCTCCTCCACCATCGTCTTATAACGAATTCATTGTATATGGATATGAACCTGGATTGTCCACTTATGTCATTTTATATTTTTGAATAAATACTCACGGCTTTTAAAAATGACTGGAATTGACATTTATTTTAAAATGACTATTTTTATTGACTTAGTTTTTTAGAGGACTGTGGCTTTAATGCTACATAAATATGGTGCTCATTGACCATAGAATTCGTTACGGTGGAGGAGAGGAATGTATAGGAAAGTGTTTTTTTTTCTCAACAAGCGAAATTTTTTATTTTCGAAGATATATAAAATACCTTTTTCTGCGGCAAGTACGTGTGAAAACTTTTTGACTATAGTGATATGACAAGAGTGTTGTTTTAAAGGACCGTTTTTTTGTGTAATTTTTTCAACTTTGAAGCCATTTTCGAGAGATGAATACGAAGAACATTTCTGCCGTAAGTGATGGATTATTCTCCGATCGACAGTATTTTTCCCTGTTGCTGCTATATACGCCGGCAATCTGGATTTCGTCATCGTTTTCTCGCCTCTGTTTATCTCTTGAATGAGAGGATTTTAGAGGAAGGAATATTTTTTCAACAAGCCAAATTTTTTAATTTTTTCGAAAATATATAAAATGTCTTGTTTCTGTGACAGATACGTGTCAAGTTTTTTTTATTATATTCAAATGACTATTTTTCGTAAACAAGATTGTGAAGGATGGAGTCTCTTATCATCGTAGCAATAACTATTAATCTCTGATGAATCATCGGCTGTTTTACTGCGATTTAATGTGAATACGTCTTTCGCCTATGTTTATTTGAAAGGAAAGAATGATTACAATGATCGCTCAGCGTCAACACTTCCTATCTCTTGACTTGTCGGTGGGTAGATGTTGACTCGTTCTTATTTCTCCGTATCAGATGACCGCCGCTGCAACATGCCGGACCAGACTTTTCAAGCGGTTCTCCCGTTCCAGATGTCCGAGACAATTCTTTTTATTGAATGTCGATATTCTGCGCTGCACCTCACATCTTAGAAATGAGTTCTTATCTGTTTGAAGTTGGAACTCTACGTGGAAGAAAAAGAGTAATAAAAATGTTTTCGGTGGTAATTCGTCGTAGAACAGGTCTTGTGTCTGTGTTTAATTTGGAAGGATGTCTGCAAGTTATGGACATAGCGGAAACAGATAAGACCATATATTTTTTTTCTCTTTACTTTTAATTATATTACATTCATTTTATATATTATTTTACATTCATGTTTCAATTATTTAAATACATATTTTTATTATGGGAATGCACGGATATTTGCAAGTAAATAAATATTTTATTAAGATGATAATTTAATTTTGGAATGTTTTTAGAATAAATAAATGAAAATAAATTTATGCAATATATCTGTGCATATTAATACTTTCAAATTTTGATACAGGTGTTTATGATATATTTTATGCATATATTATTTCTGGAAATATTTTCGAAATAACTAATATTTTATAAAAGTATGTTTTTGGCAAAAAAAAAGATATTTTGAATTTAAAAATATTTAATGTTCAATTTCTTAATTAAGTCATAATTTACTAAAAAAAGTATTTTTCATAATTTTGAATGAGTGGTAAATTGATATTAAATATTTTTTTTGTGATGAAAGATCATTGTTATCATCAACTTGTGTATGCACAGTCAGTTATATTATATTATATAAGAAATTTTATTTTCAATTTTGAGTTTGAAAATTTTGCATATTGTGTTTTTTTATTTTGAAATTGTTCTAATAAACAAGAAATATATTTTTTTTTTAAAGAGAGGAGATTCTGGATTAATTTTTAAAATAAAAGGGAATTGAAGTTAATATATTATTTTAATTTTCACAATTTATTGTTTCCCTAAAATTTTTGTTAAATATTATTCATGGAAATCCAATTACTATTGGTCGTGAAACTATGATGTTTAACTTTTTTATATGTTTTTACAATTACACACAAACAAAATAAATACATGAATAAAATGACATAATTTTATTTTTTTCAGTGTTTAAACACAATCCCTTCTCGGTATAAATGTAATTTGTTTTGGTTATAATGAAATAGTGATGTATTTGCATTATATATATATATAAAAGAAAAAAAAAGAAAAGAAAATAAAGAAGAAGAGAGTTATTCGAATTCCTTTGGCAGAACTTAAACATTTATAAATTTATCATAGACAAGTTTTATTTTATTTTTAATTAATCTGCTGAAAATATTCTTGTGTCATTGATTAAGGTATTCATTCTCCTTATGAATTCTTAATTTTTAATACATGCACTTCGTTTATTGTTAGTCAAAATTTAATATACTTTTTATTGTCAAGTTGTGTAATGTTTCCGAAGGGAGTAACTTGTACACTGTCTCTCGAGTGCCCTGCAGTGTATCAGTTTTTTTTTTTTTTTGGTGTTTTGCTGTTCATTATCTAAACAATATTTCGGCAGGACCGATATTTTTTTTTATTTAAGGATGATGGATAGCGAGGCATTATTTTTGTGGAACATTATATTTTTTTGACAAATGTTTACAAACAATTACTTTTGGAATGTGGTTCAGAATTTCCTTTTGCTACATAAATTCGTTTTGATGAAAATTCTTTAAATGTAATAATAACAGTAAATTAATTAAGATAACATTAAGACAGGGGTAAATAAATAATATTGAGAACCTTGTCACATTTTTCTATTGAAATTATGCAGAATATTGATAGAAAAAAATTTTGATTTTTGATTTTTTTATATATATATATTTTTTTTGATTTCTCAATACATTTAAAAATAATAATACACATACATTTTATAAAAGATGATATACCTAATTGAGATTTTGAATTATTAATTTAATATCTGTTTAAATTTAAAACTCACTTTTACATTATAGTTGCCAAACAATTTTTTCTTGAAATTATATAATTATAATACATTTACAACAAATGCATAAATTTGTATTTTCGCATTTAATTTCCTATTTATACACAACTTCGTAAAGATATACACACATATTCATTAAATGGTTTTGTTACATACAGTGCCAGTTTGAAAATTTACTGATGTTTGTTAAACAAAAATATAGAAAAAAAGATTTAACACAATTTTTAATACACTATTTTTTTTTAAAGTGATGGCATGTAAATCTGGTAATCCCAGCCTTGCCATATGGTCACTTTCAGTTATAATGCACGTAGGTGCACTTCACACACACATTTTCAACAAATAATTTATTTTTTAAATTCAAATGCGGTATTATTTAAACGCTGGCAACATTGATAACCAATTGCAAAGACGTATTACTACATGACACTTAATTTTTCTTGATTATGTAACTATATGGAATACATAATTTCATAGGGACATAATTTTCTCACACATACATTTTTCTTCTTACACAATTTTTTTACTCTTACATACTATTATTTTACATTTTGTTTTGCCACTTGTTCTCTTTTATATGTTATACAATATTTATTTTCTAGTTTTGTTTATTTTTAAAATATATGAGATGTACACAAACATAAAATAGGAATTTTATATTCTCTATTATAACCATATCATGGAATTGATTTTTGTCACAAAATACAATGTTTTCAATTTTGTTTATTATTATAATTATCTACACATATTTACAATTTTATTTTATTTTTTGAAATATTTACACGTAAATCTAGCTTATATGCTAGCCGTGTATTTGAAATATTTCTTTTTTTTTTCACAATTACACACACACATTGTTTTACATATATACTAATGTTTATTATTTAACATATAATAAGCCTTAATCTTTAAAATTAAAAAATATATACACAATATTTTCTTATTATTACACATACATACCTTTTTAAGTATACAGAGTTATACACATGGTTATTTCAAATATTGGAATTATTTTATTGAATATAAAAACATTGAATTTTTCTCACTTACTCATTCTAAGTTTCATTACACATGCATACCTTTCAAATATTTCAAATATTGGAATTTTTATTACATATAAGGCATTAACATTTTATTTTTATCACCTGCTCATTATAGTTTGCCTACACATACAATTTTTAAACAAATATGAATGGACACATGGGCCATATGTTTTTCAAATTTTTCTCGCTATTGTGCATATGTATATAGATTTTTTTTGTGTTACAATACATTGTATATATTTTCTTATCACATAATTTTACTGATACATATATATAAGCAATATATATGTGTATAACACATGCAGTGTTATTTTTTTATTGCTATAGCTTTCATTTAAGAAAAATATAAAGGTGTTTTTCTAATCAGAATATTTATGGCACTAGCTCATGGCTTTATAATTGCCCATTTTTATAATTGAGCTGAATTTTTAAAAGATCTTGTTTGAGCATTATGCATGTGATTGCATTTATATATATAAAAAAAATATGTTTTTTTAACTATTGCTCAATTATATATATATATATATATATAAAGGCCTTTCTTTTTCTACATGAAGTAGAAATTTATAATTTATGTCGACATTCATTTTTATTTTTTTCATTAATAAGTGCACTTTAAAAAAATATAAAAAAAAAAAAAAAAGATAAATATATAGGTACCTTTATATAAAAAAAATTAATATAAAGTAAAATGACAAAGGGCAAGAATTTCATTATGGTTCAATTTTATTTGGTTAAGTTTGTGATGCTGGTTTGCATATATTGTATGGAGTGTATATATCCTTCACTAATATACTTTTATTTTCAGATTAATTACATGAAATGAAACAAAAAAAAAAGGATAGTGAATAAAAATTTTTGGGACAAAATGACTGGAAGACTAAGTATAATTTTAATTTATTGTTTATCTATTAAGCAGATAATAAAATTTTATAATCATAATATTTCATATTTAAAGAAAGATATTTTTATAGCTTCTTATAACACCCTTAGTATTCGATGATATCTAAGAATACTCAGGTGTTGTTTTTTTTCTCTTGTGAAGTGATGGATTCTTCTTCTCCCAATGGCCGGCCACCAACGGGGTGAATGGATATGTATCATTTCATAAACATTATAAGTTTTGATTTTTTTTTTTTTTTGTAAATATTATTCTTAAATTTTGTTTTGGCAAGATATAGATAGCTAAAATTTTCTATTGATCTAATAAAAATCTTTCTTTTATTTTTTTTAAAAAAGGGAAGAGATATAATTTAATAGAAATAAAAAGTGTTAGTCACACAATACTAATATTATGGAGTATTTTTATTCCAATTCAATATTTCAGGTAACTGAATTTTGATCAAATTTATAGTATTGATATTTACTAATAATAATGAGTTTTTATGTTGTGTTAATCAAAAAAAAAAAAAAAAAGGAATTTTTTTCATTTAATAGATAATAATGATAATAATTTTACACACTTTAACTATTTTCATGTTGTATATTGGGAACACTCAGTCAGTTTTTTTTTTTCATCGAGTTAGGAAATTTATTGCAGGAGTGTGATGTCACGGTCATACTCCTTGCAAATTTTTGCAATAGCCACACGTTTTCTTCTTTTACACGAACACATATTTTTCTCAGAATGCTTGTGTGGCATAGTCATGCACACATAAAAATCAAGCCTCTTTTGAGTCACACATTTTGCTCGGTATGCTATATTTGGCAGTGGCCTCACAAACCACTTGCTATTTTGGCTGTTTGCTGGGTTCACATTTTTCTTCCCCTATCTTGGTGAAATGGCATGAGTGGTGCTCAATGTTAAGTACACTTTTTCTAAACTTATTTTTTTAATTACATAAGATTCTATTGTAGACAACACATTTTTTTCCTTTTCAAGAAGAAAATCATTTTTTAAGTTTTTTTTTTTTTTTTCTATATCACAAATTTTTTTTAATACTTCAAATTATTTCAATAGGTATATTTAATATATTATTTGACGAGAAAATAGAAATTGTTTGATTTAAACATGATTGACAATAAAAGATCATTTCATTGAAATGTATTCTATGAAACTAATTAATTTACTTTTCAGAAGAATTGTATTACAATATATCAGCTGTAACAAGATCAAGAAATTATTTGTCAAGACATTCATTTTAAAATTTTTGTTTGAAGAATATATATGTACACTCATGTATTTACTGACGGTATCTTGCATGTGATTGACAGTATTTGTATGCTTTACACACATGATAATGGTTGTTTTGTATGTTTTTGGATTATTGTTTTGTATTGTGGTGGAGAGAGCTATTTTTTTTTTTCATGGCAACCGGGAGAGATATGTGAGGGAGTTCCTCACATATCCTTTTATTTCACCAAGTTTATTCAATTATAATTAAAGATCTATTTATTCACAATTAAAAAGTATTAACTTTTATAATCCTTTGTATTTAGGTCAAGCTCATTTCAATTTTAGTAAATTATGTATTCAAAATTAAAATACTTATCATTTTCTAATTTTAAGAACAAATTCAGTATGAAATACATTGATCTATTTTTAGCTTAATGCAATATATATGTAGGGATCTAAACACAATTTAATTTTATTATCCCTTAAAGTAATTATATTTTTATTTCCATTTCACTATGTTTCCCAATAAATCTAATTTATATTTATAGCTGTAAATGTACGTTGGAAAATTTCCGTTATATCTTTTTATTATTTTATTTTATTTTATATACAGATAATCTATTTAATTGCAGCTATTAATGACCCGTTGTGCAGACATCATGTCGCATGAATTTTCGCAATATTTCTTAATTACTTGCACCTGTCTTTCCAACGGTATTCGTTGGCGAATGTGATTTATGCCAAAAAGGGTTGCCATAATTTTAACCGTCATTTCTTTTTAAAAAATTTCCCATTGAATTAACATTAACAACAAAGAAAGATGTATTGGCGCCCTTGGCTTCAAAATGTGGAGATATTTCCATAACCTGGCGTTTTACAAGGGTGCGGTCGGATTTGATTCCGGGACAGTTTGATAATAAAAACCGTACTAAAAAGATGTAATTTTTCTCAATTAAAATTCTCTCTCTCCTCCACCATCGTCTTATAACGAATTCATTGTATATGGATATGAACCTGGATTGTCCTCTTATGTCATTTTATATTTTTGAATAAATACTCACGGCTTTTAAAAATGACTGGAATTGACATTTATTTTAAAATGACTATTTTAATTGACTTAGTTTTTTAGAGGACTGTGGCTTTAATGCTACAGATGTAATTTTGGGTGGTGCTGCGGAGATCATCTACTGTATTAGCCATGGAATGCCGACTAAGGAAAAGTTATTATGAAAATAGTCTGTAAAGTAGATCCGTGAAGTTAGTGTCTTATGCGACAAGAATTCCTGCTTTGGACTACGTCGCGAAGGGTGCGACTGGAGTAAATCTATGTGGCTACACGGATGACCGTCCCTTCATAGCCCAGAGTGATTGATGTAAGTTAATTTCAAGTATTGTTCAAATTGAATCTTTTGTCAAGCTTGATCTCATTTATTTAAAGAATTATACCAGTTTGTTTCTTTGTAGACTGTGAATGATTCCAACTTGTAATGTGACAACTTTTCTCAAAACTTTGTGCGATAGCTATGTTTGAAGGCATATATTGAAATAGATTAGATAAATGTGTATAATGTAAAATAAGTTTTGATCTAAATTAAAATTAAAATTTTAATTTAAATTTCTTTGAGTCTGTTTTATTTTGCAGAAGGTGTAAAGTTTTACTTTATTGTGTTTAAGGTAAATTTAACTAAACTATGTAACTACCGCTTAGCTTTAAGCTAAGTCTTTCGAATCTAGGGTTGTTTACGAGTTATTGAAACTTAACGTAAAATTTAATTTTTTTTTTTTTTTTTTTCGTCTATTTACAACGACAGTCTTATTTTATTTGTTTAAACCTATACGATCAATTTTATTTTGTTTAGTGTTAGGAGGTAATTTGTGCTAACTTGTTAAATGATTAATTACTATTTGCTAAGGAACTTTAAATTATCATAATTAAGCCTTTAAGGCATAGATTTATTTATTAAAATTTATTAAAATATAAAAGGCAAATGATCTCATGTATTAAAATTCAACAGCAAAAAGAGTTTTATCAGGCTAGAATAATGACTTCATGTATTAAAATCTAATAGAAAATGATATACATGTATTAAAATTTAATAGTATCAAAAGATTTTTTTAAACAGTAAGAGATTTAAGCTAACTCATTTTTCTAGTTAGTATAGAGGAACACACTTACGAGACCTCAAATTTACCTATTTATACTTGATGCCAATCAATTTTTTGAACTGACAAATTAATACATACAAAAGGACATCTAACAGGTGTTTACGTAGCAAAGTTGAAAGTAATCGTTCGAGCCGTCTTTGAGATACAGACTTGCAGTCCCCACTTCTGGTTTCCACTATCTCACTTCCAACTTTCAATTTTCATGAAAAGTTGAAAACATTATCTGTACACCACACCAGTCTCAATTCTGAATTTTCTGAATTTTATTTTTATTACTTTAGGAGATAAGACAGTTTAAGACATCAATTTCATTTTAAGACATCAATCCGTTTTACTGCATAACTTAATTATATAGATAAAATAGAAAAAAGTTTAAGTTAAAAAGATAAAAAAGAAATATTTTAAAAATTACTCAACAAGGCTGAAATACAACTTACTGATTTAAAAATAGTCCATTATCACTGTACATTGTGTTTTTGCTATACGACATTTTACGATTCCTGTGATGAATAAAAAGAGGGAAGATCGTATAAATATTATTCTACTAGGAAACCCGTGCGAATTTTTTCCATTTTATTTATTTATTTTTATTTGCCTTTAAAATTAAAAATTCATAAATATTAAAACCAAAATCATTCAAAGAAGGGTTTGAAATAAAATGTATGGTTGAGGACTTAGTTTTCATACTTCGGCAGGCAGTACAGTTTTAGTATAGGACCCCATGAAGACTTTTAAAATTTTGTCGCCATATTGACGACAGTACATTTAAATATTTATTTTGGCATAATATTTTATTAAAAAAGAAAAAAAGATCCTATTTTGTTTAAACATTTTATTATTGCATTTTTTAGTTGCTACGTTTAAAATGACGCTTGCAAATGTTCTAAAAAAAGATGCAATTTTTAGAAATCCATTTTTCCATAAAATAATCACATGAGACAGATGTCGTCACCTTTTTTTTATTAGATCATTTAGCTGAGGGCACGAGCTTAAATATTGTCTGTTTATAAATATTATTTTTCAGCCTCGCATATTTTATTAATTACATCTCTATCATATTGTTCCGACAAAATTTAATCGTAACTGGTCCACGTTAAAGAAATATTATATAGATAATTAAGCCTGGTCCAATGTGTCCTTAGGTATAACGAGTCTAAATTGCCCATACATTATACGGGTTGTTGTAAAACCCATCTTACTTCTGATTATTATTATTTTTTTAATAACCTCCTAATAACAGAATAAATTTATTTTGTTAAGAAGAAAAAAAAATCTGGCCTTCGAAAACGATTACATTCATTTTTGTCTTTGATTTTCACTGTATGAAGTACAAAACAGACAGTTTATAAACGATTTTAATATATAAAGCTATCTCAATCAAACAAAATCCAGGGTAAATTGAGCTATAGTATCCTTGTTCAGGATGTTTTTGGATGGAGAATCAGTGTACGAAACATCTACATATTTCGAGGATAAACATATCAGGACATGGTAAATTGATTGGTGTAGGGGAGAAAAACAGAAATTATATCCACCAAAAGCTGCTAATTGAAAATGAGGTGCTGCCAATTAAGGTATGGATTATCTATTCTTAATCAAACATCTTGCAGAAATGTTTGATGTGAACCAACAAGAAAAAAAAAAAAAAAAAAGCTCGTGTAATAGAATAACAAGGCACACGGATTACAGCCCGCATAGTTGAATAGTCAAACTCTTCCCTATTAACGCAGTTTGCGTTTAAAATACTGTAATAATAATAATAATTGCACACATTTCTTAATCTTCTCTTCATTGGCGGCGCTATGTTACATTTTTCTTAACTTAAACAGATCACAGGGTCTCATTTTCATCGTTGACTCTTGTTGGAACTAACTTTATTTTTAATCAATTTTCCATAGACATGCCATCTAAATAAGTCTGCTACTTCTTTCACCAAAGAAGAAATAACTTTTTTTTTTTCCACACATTAATCATAATAGTAAAAAAAAAGGTACATTTTAAACACTAAAGAGATAAGTATATTCAGGAAAATATACAAGGATTCTTCAATTTTAATCATTCTGTAATTTTATTAAAAACCTATTTTACACAATTTCACTCTGGTTTCATATCAACCAAAGGTGACGCTGTTATGTTGCAATTTTCTATGTGTAAGAGAGGTTATATCTCAGCTTTTATAACGCATAAATACGCGAAATCTGATACGTAACATGGCTGTTATGAAAAGAAATACTGACTTAATTTGAAAATCAGCCAGCAAGTTGCACTGTTATTACTCACCTTCTGAAATTTTCAATATGGCTATATCTCAAAATTTGTTGATTAAACAGGCACCAAGCTGCATATATTTTTAATTTATAGTGAGTAGCAAGGATTAAATATCTGCTCATGTTAACCAGTAGATGGTGCTATTATACAGAATTATATTGAAAAATAATTTGTGATGGCCACAACATAGTAGCTGAGCTTGTATCTTATATATTTTTATAGTCTCAGTCACCACTCCCAAGAACTATTTTATAAGAAAAGATCTTACTTTTTCTTTATAAATACTAATTAAATTAAAGAGTATACTTATGAATAAAAAAATAAATGCATGAAAAGTAAAACTATTTGGAGTAAAATGTTTTTGTATTTTGCTATAAACTCAGTTTTCATGTTAAACACTAAAACATGGCTGTAATTATTACTTTAATACTATCCTTTTAAATTTTATAGTAAACAAAAACTAGCAATGAAGTAAAGAGAAAATTTCTTTTCAAGGAATTTAAAAAAAAAAAAAAAAAAACTTAGAATCTTTTATTTTTCTTAATCTTTTATTTATTTTTTCTTTACTTAGACAAAGAAATAAAATAATTTCATTTTTCCAAATACTTTAATTACCATTCTCTATTTTTCAATTTTCTTTGAAAAAAGTCAATGATCAATTGCATTTTCGGTTTTCGATTTAAGTCATGAATAATGAATTGAGAGGGCGATTTGCATAAAGTATTAAAATACTATTCATAAAAATCTGCTGGAACATTCACAAATTCTCATCCAATAATCATAAAGATGAAAGAAACGTTCCATAAATAGCTGATTTTTATGTATTTTAATTTAAATAACTGAAGAATAAATTTGGGTCTTGTAATAAAATGAACAAATTTCAAAAATATGTTAAGGATTTAAAATGAAAATGTATGAATCAAATGTACGGAATTTCTGTATATTTAATTAAATTTTTGTCCTCACTTGATATTAACTGATGTATGCCGGTGAAGATAAATTTGTGCATAATATATTAATATATCCGATTCCGGCATGAAAAGTGACACAAGACAAAAAATGGCAAATTTGAGTTTATGTCACTTATTTTATTCAGTATTGAACAGGTATAGTATTGAGATGGAATGGCGTGTTAATAGATAAGACCTTCAACGAACACTGCGCAAATACGAATTGAATGTGAAATTACAAAGCAATTAATTGAAGTTTTATCAGCCTTAAATATAGTTAGCGCTGTGAATTATAAACTATTTTAATCGATTTTTGACTTTAAGCTTACTAAAATAATGTCAATAACTAAGAATTACTTAAATATATATTAAATATTTTTGCTATTTGTTTGACTATTTTAAACGTAAAAGCCCAAATTATTTCCATTCTTAAGCATTCATAATTAAAAAACGTATGCAGTATTTTTTATTCATTTATTTATTTTTTTAATTAAACATTTTAAAAACTGTATAAATTCATTTAACGAAAAAGAATGGGATTGAATTTTAATGTAAGAGTCCTTTTATTTCACTTTTTTTAACCAAGTTTCAAAAGGAATACGTTTAAATTCAAATCATACATATATATATATTTTTAATTATAATTTCTTAATTAAATACTTCGATTCGGATACTTTCTCTTTTTTTTTTTTTTTTTTCAGATTTAAAGAAAATACATGATGTCCACATGTGTCCATTCTCACTCTTTTAACTGACGAACGGCTACAACTATAGTCATAAAAGTGGTATGTAGGTATAGTAAAGTGGCTATGCACTTGAAAATGCAACTGCTTACAGCGGTATCTCATAGAAAATAGCGTTGTTAACGTTCCTATCTGGAAATCAAAAACGGTACATAATAGGAGGTGAAAGTGAGTTACAAAATTATAGTACACCATCGATTTAGTACAAAAATATACAATTTAGAAATTAATGCTAAAAATAGAACACTTAAACGTGCATTTGTTTAAGCGATTTTAGAAAGAAAAATTTAACTATATATCGCAAAATGCCTATTTTTCCGATGTTCAAATTTCTTTTTATTCAGTAATTAAAACTTGTTTTGAATAATTAAGTTTAATATTGATCATAGTCTATTGGTAATTATACAATTACACAAGCATTACAATTAAAAATTGGTGATGGATATTGAAATTAAAAATCCTTACAAATTGGCAACATTGGTAATAAGATTCAGATTAACTGTGATTAGTAAGAACTATTTAATAATGCCAATCCCATGTTTTCAAAAGCAGAAACAAATCCATTTCCGCTGGAATTAATCTCTCAATAGTCATATAGACTAAATAATCTTTTATTAGGTAAATCTGGCATTTCTGATAGGGACAAAATATGAAATGCACAACAAATTATGAAATGCACAACATAATCCCTTAATTAATGTAATTATATTGATATTTATGTTATTGCACTTCGTTAAAAAATTGCAATGTATGATTAAATGTGTTCATTTTTCTTCTAGTAAAAAAACTTTAAATAAAATATATAAAGTAAAGATTGCTACGTTTTAGCCCCCAAGTTCAATCACGCAGGGTATGGCATACCCAGTGTCTACCTTTATGCACTTTTACAACTCAACTCTTTTCCAAATATGGATGATTCTCCAGGTAGCTGCCTTAATTTTCATAACCTTCAAAGGAGCAAATCATTGAAAGGAATCTAAAAATAGGTATATAGATATTGCCGCACATGGGTATGTTACACGCAGCACGAGCATTTCGATAAGCGATCTGAGTACAAGTTGACGCATTTAAATAATTTTATATTTATGTCGTATTATCACATCATAAATGAATGCGTCATTAACGAATGTGTTATGATGAAGAAATACAAAATTTAAAAAATATTCTGGAATATTTTTGTTTTTTTGGATGAAAAAAATTAATAGGTTAAAGGATGTTGATAAGTTAATGATTTAAGTTAAAGGATGTTGATAGGTTTTGTATAATAAAGATACAAATTAAGAAAAATGTCATTAAGCTCCTAATTGTTTGACTAAATTTGAATCTAATTTGGAAAGCAATGTTTGCTATTCAAATAAAATTGACTTTCACTGGAAACAATATTTGAAAAAATATAATAAAGGGAAATTCCGAACTAATCTTAAAATTCTCACTTTTATTTTTTCCCTGAAAAAATCCTCTTTTTCCCCTTAAAAAATATCACACTTATTTGGAAGCTCGAAATCTTCTTATCTTCTACTTTGATACTGAAATTCGTGCAATTGAGTATTATTTATATTGGCTGAAATTAAGAACGTTATTCTTTAAAAAAAATTGCAGAACATTAAATTCTTCTAGGATTAATGTGAAAACATATATGCATGAAATATACAGCAAGTATCTGCAAGAAAAGAAAAATAGTGTAAATATAAATATCATGTTTTAAATTACGCTGTAAAAACTTTTTTTAAAAATAAAGCAATTTTTTAACATAAATACAGCATAGGTTGTATTACAAGTATTTTTGCAGCTAGTCCTGTAAAAATAATTGAAGACCGGTTACTTCCCATTGTGCTGTAAATCGGTAGCAAAATTTTTCCAGAAGTCTTTTGGTGGGTATGACATGATTTACCAACCAATCAGTGCTGATTTTGACTTTATCTGGTTTTGTAAAGAAAAGACATCGTGAGACAAAGTGCTAGCCTCTAGAACAAGAGATTGTGAGTTCGAATCCCTGACTATCCAAGACCGTTTGCTCCGCATGAAAAAATAAATAAAGTAAATTATATGTGCAAAAAAATAAATATGTTGATTAGTGTTGTGGATTACTCCCTGCACTCGTGTGTAATAATGCAGAAAATACTTTTAAAGCATACTGTGAAAATTACAGCACACGTGAGTAAAAATCGCAGCAAATTTATTTTACTGCACATTATAAAAATACAGCACAGTGAGTAGGCAATACTGTTACCAGCAAACTGTGCTGTAATCTACTATAGAAAATTTTCACAGTATATATTTTCTTTTCACTTTTTTATACTGTTTTACGTTTCATGCAGATTTTATTGTATAAAATAGAAAGAAAAAACACTCTGGGTATCGCTTACCCAGAGCGAGTTATCCCGTTCGTTTTCTTTGCGCGAGTAATGCCGGGTTAAATTTTCTTCTACAAGAGTTTAAAAAAAAAAACTTACTAATTAATTTACTTTTTTATTTTACGAAATTTTGTATAACTTTGATATTAAACATTAATATGTATATTCCATGCAGAATTATTTAATCATTGGTATTAGGAGGAACAAAAGTGTATGTATATAAATAATATGCATATAAAATATGTGCGTGTGTGATATTAAAAAGTGTGTGTATATAAATTGTACAGTGTATTTTATTAAAATGTTTTGCTGAAATTCAAACGGTTTATAATATCGAAAAAAAAATCCCAAAACTCTCATATGTGGATTTCGCTACTTTATTTCGAACATTGCAAGTGAGCAGTATAATTTAAATTTTTGTACACGTTCACTGAAACTCAAATTTTTCAGAGAATATAGATAATAGAGGAATAAGTATTATTCTGAATACAATGTTCGGTATGGGTGCGCGTCTCAATGAAATGAAGTTATAGAATTTTATATTAGAAAATAAACCAACCATGTGACTAAGCAATAATAAAGTTACGGATTACCAATAGAAAACATTGATAGACTTCACTTGCAAGATTATTATTTTTTTATCCATAACAGGAATTACGTACTTTATTTATTTATTTATTTATTTGTTGTTGTTGCTGATGTTTAACGCTCATTTTAGATAGCAACCATTTCAAAAATATGCTTTAAATTTTTATAGTTAATATTCAGTTTCAATGCCTATGAAAATAAGATGTTTATAGGATTTTTGTTTTCATTTCTAATAGCATTATACGATTATGATAAAAATTTACGATTAGACTTACAAGTTAAATTTAAAATGTTTTTATTATTATGTTTCATATGCTTTATTTAACGATATATATATATATATTTTTAAAGAATAACTCAATGAAAAAAAATTCAGATGTTTTCCATAACATTAATTAATTTTAAACTATTAAATAAATGTAGAAAAGATTAAATGAATTTCCCTATTCTCATTTTCATAATAAGCCAGTCTGATATTACAGTAATTCCTTTATCTATTCTGGCAACAGTTGTATACATTTTGTGCAGTTTTACTCAATAATAATTAATTATACTATTGAGATGGAATGTCGGGTTAATTGATGAAATCTTCAAAGGACACTTTGCAAATTCGAATTGAATGTGGATTTACAAAGCGATTAATTGAAGTTTTATCAGCCTTAAATATAGTCAGCAAAGTAAATTCTAAACTGTTTTAATCGATATCAGATTTTAAAGATCAAAATAAAGTCAATATCAAATAACTACTTAAATGTATACAAAGAATTTATTTCATCTGTTTATTATTGCTGATTTAAGCGGATATGCATTAATAATTTCATTGTTAGGCATTCATAACTAAACAACGTACTCAGTAAGTATTTTCTAATTAAATATTTTAACAGTTGTATGCATATATTTAACGTAAAACAATGGTATTCAGTTTTAATGTAAAAATTCTTTTACTTTATTTTATATTATTCAATTATACCATTAGTACCATTTTATTCTTTCAAGTATGCGTATGTTGCAACAACACATGTGTGATCATCTTTATGCTGTATGCTTTTCCCTTTGAAACTTAAATAAAATTGACACACATTAATTGTGATACATTAGAGGATATAGGTAAGAATTCATGATATATGAGTGAACCAATAATTGATCCATATTAAGTAAAGCTGTGCAGCTTTTTAACAGATATATTTTACCAGTCCTGCTCAGTTTCATAATTGCGAATGAACGATTCCGAATTCGATGTTTTGCTATATTTTGTCTCAGGGTCATTACAGAGGCTTTCGGTGCACTGATAATCCCCATTTACACTGTTGCTACATGGTCAACCTCCTTTTAAAATGCAACTTTTTTCATATACTGGATTTTTTTTGGCATATTGTAATACACGAAATATATCAGATTACTTACACATAATAATCATACAGGAAAAGCATATGAGTCTTAGTGAAGGTAAATTAGATTTCGTCATAAAGAGTTTGTAATGAATACTAGAATCTACACAAAATATAAATTAATTTTTGTTATCCAGAAGGGGTTAAATAAATAGTCTGGTTCTTGGTTCTTTCAGCATTTGAAACAAAAATAGCTATAAGAAAAAATATGATTTGTAATGCCAATAAATTATTTCTGTAGGTCATTGTTACCTTAAGCAATTTAAATATTTTATTAATCAGATATTCATAATGTAGCTTTTAATATATGTATTTTTAATAATAACTTTAGAATGTAATTTAATTCTTTTAAAGCTGATATAAAATCACTTACAATAATATTTTCGAAATATTTTATTAACATTTTTCAAACTAACGCTCGTACATGAATCCGATTAACTTTTATAATTATTGCTATTAATTAAATGTTGGTTCTAGTGCAACATATCAAATCTATTAATCAAAAAGATTTTACTTTTTGATTAGCTCTTTATCGTTTTAAAATTACCTGTCAAAAAGGATTTATAACATTATACGAATTTTTTTAGTCATGGATATGTTTTTATGAAAGATGATTAATATTTTCCAAAATGTATCTTTAAACTTTGTAGCAATAACTTTTTAGATTATCTTTTAAGTCATTTCAGAATACTTTTTTTCTTTAGTAAATGTTGCATTTTTCAGCTTAGAAAAAAAAGTAACATAAAAAATTTTATTTGTTGTATTTTTATCATACTTTTCTAATTAATCATCAGAAAATAGTTTTAAACTTATATTCTTTTTTATATTTATTTTTCCATAAAAAGAGAATTTATTGATTTATTTTTTATACAATGGACAATTAAACCGAGATAATAACATAAATCTTTTATTGTATATTAAAAACTAAATTACGCCCATTATATATATAATGACTTTATTTTTAAATAAATATTTAACATAAGAATATTTTTTTACGAAAAATGCAAAATTTAATTTTTATTGCCCTTTTCTAAAACTTCATGCCATGACATTATTTTATTTGTACACCTCTAAGTCTAATTATTGCATTCCCGCTAAGAACTCCTTATAATGAATGATTAATTTATGCTTAGAGATGATACATATTCATATGCATTCATTTTCAGATACCGTTTAAATATATATCCTATAAACCCCAATTTCTATGATAATTCGCAATTTCCTTTCTAATTTTAAACCTCTTATCCCTCCCTCCCCTTTTCCCGTACTGGTATTATTTATAATATCACTTGTAAATCTTGCAGTTCAGTTTATATAGCTGAAACTGGCCGTTCCCTTCATACTCGACTTCTCGAACATAAAAGAAATTTCAAAAACCGTGATATACGTTATAAAATAGTGCAACATGCCATAGAAACCGACCATCTACCTGATTTTAACAATACTAAAATAATCATATCTAACTGTTCGAATTATCATTCAAGAATTTTCCTCGAAGGCTGGTATACGAAACACCATTTTGCACCGCTTAATGAGGCATGCGCAGTCCCCGCTGAGTACGCTGTACTCTCTTAAAGGAGTTTTCTTGTTCTGCTCAGCGTTACTTTTTGATGTTTTACTGAGCATAAAAGGTATTAAATTTACCACAATAAAGATACAAATCAGTTCCTCCCAAGTTTGGTTTTATGTAAATCGCATATAAAAATATTTTTCACTGAAGGGCGATAGATGTGTTGCTGCTGCATGATTCTTTTTAATATTTTTCTCATAATTTCATTGAAAGACATCGCATTCTTTTTTAGTGCTGTAATTTCTTGAATATTGATATTAGAGTGATAATTTAATGCACATATAACGTATAACGTAAAATTATAAATTATATGTTTATCTTATCGAACTTCAGGTTAATGTTTTGTTTATTAGAATATAAAAAGAAAAACAATTGATTTAATTAAAAATAGAAGGTGCTACGAATTAGATTTACGAATTGTACACCTTCCCATTCATTGTAGTTAAAATGATATCATTACAAATTAAAAGTATGTATGCCGATTTGTTTTCTGCCCGGAGAAATATACAATTATTTCAAAAAGAAAAAATATATTGTAAGTTTTCTAATTGTACTTTGGTTTGTTATGAAGTTTTTCTTTTTTCTTTCTTTTTTTTTTTTTCTTTTTTTTTTTTTTTTGTTTTTGTTTTAACCATTCAACAAGCGTTTCTGAAGGTATTTAAGAACATTTTACTTTAATATAAAAAATAAATATATTAGTTGAACAATGTTTTCTACAGTTAAACGTTTCAAGTTTATAAAAATTTAAAGCCTTACTTTGAATATGGGTGTGCGTTATGGACACATTTTTGAAGAATAATTATTATGCTCTTAAAAAAAAAATAATATACATATATTTAAAATCATTAATGTCATTTTTTGTTTTAAAACTTTAAAATAATTCAAATACTATATCACTTTCCTTGCTTAAATGAATTTAAAATTTTTAATTATAACTTACCTCTGACAAAAGAAAAAGCCATGTGAAATTTCTGCTAAAACAAGTTTTTACATAGCTTTTAAGTGTAAATTTATTCGAAACTGATATGCTTTCTAGCTTTGAAAAACAAGTTACATGTTTTTACTTCCGGCCTCAGTCATATAGATCCAGATGCAGAAAAAATGTAATAGTGGAAAGAAAAAAAGTAAAAAAAAAAAAAAAGATAAAGCTTTTGAGTAAAAAAACATCTGTTTCTTCGAAATATGAAAACTCTCTGGGTTTTTCTCACAACGGTTTTTATTTTTACAGTCTCTTAGTTCTTAAGTGAAAATATTTGACTGTCCTGGTTTCTCTAAAGTTATTTTTGTCTAAAAAATACTTTATATTGTATGAAAGGGAAAAAAGTGTAAATGGAAAAAAAAAGAAGAAGCAAAATACGTATATTCCTCTTGTATAAACAGTTATTTAAGTCTACATAGAGTGCAATATATCAATATCTGCAAGTTAAATTTAGAATAACGATATTTTCAAACATTTTAATTTTTATTATTACATTATTATAGTATGTTAGATTCAATATTTGAAGATGAAATATCAAAAACGCAGCAAAGACTTAATTTTTGGAATAAAATAGTTATTCTCGGTAAGAACATTTACACAACCGTGGTGTCGTCTGTCAATTTTAGAATCTATTTTACCAAGTTTTTATTAACTGTTTTTCTTGTTTGCTTGTTTGTCCAGTACAAATCTTGCAATCGATTTTTAACTAACTTCCCGACTAGCTAGACATTTGAAACTTTTAGAATAGCTCAAAACGCGATAACAATCCATTCTTTTAATACTTTTATTCAACGAATAAATGTTTGAAAATTTCTTATTATTGCTCTACCCATTTGATAATTTTTTTTTCAAGTTGATGGGATAATCCCTCAAAATAAATAAATAAATAAATAAATATTTATTAATACATAGAATTGTCAAGTTAAATGATTCAACAGAATTTTTAAAAACGTGGTATATAAAAAGTTTTTTTTTTTTTTTTTTTTTTTATCTTGTAATTATTTAAAATAAATCTTATTTTATACAAAAAAAAGTATAAAAATGACAAAATCGTTTATATAAAAGGAGAACAATTTTTCTCTATATATTTATATATAACGTTAGAATTGTTAGTAGTGATACATCTTATACTTTTTTAATATTTGTTTATTATTTATTTTAAAACTTATAGCGACCAATTGTTATACGAAAATATTTTTGTAACATTACCATGTATCTGTGTTTTGTAATAACGATAGACATCAGTAAATTTAAATAACATATTTTTATAAACTTTACCATTATGTATAGGCTTGTTGGGATTTTCAGTCATTTAAAATTGATAATACAACTTTTTTTTTTAAATTATCTCGTACCATACATATATGCACGTAAATATACACAGAGTGGCTATAATAAAAAGTTCTATAAACATTAAGCATCTTATATAGGTGAGTTTACTTCATCAATACTGCTATATGGATAATTCGTGATATGTGCCCAAGCAATGATAAAAGATATAAAACTTCCACCAAATTGCGCTTTGGATTGGAGACTGGAAAATTTAATACATGAAATGACGCTATGAAATTGAAAATTAATAGTTAAACGTTCATATTTCACATGTATTCAATAGGATTTCTTTCTTTTATTTTATAGTTTCGTTTTGCCATGAAAAACGAAATTACTTTTACATATACGGAACATATACTCTTACATACACGGAATTACTCTTACATATTTTTGCATTTCTTTTATTTTTTCTTTTCTTTTCTTTTATTATTATTATTATTATTATTATTATTTGAGTGTCTCTCTTCAATAATCTATATACAAATTTTGTTGGAAATACGCTCAAAGATTTTAGATGCATAATATAACTATCAGTGTTTTTTTTTTTGTTTTTTTTTTAACACCTCTTTATATTAAAATCCCCAACTTAATAAGTGATAGCAAATGATGAGTACATAGTGGTTTCATTGTTATTCTCTTCATATAAATATATATATATATATATATATATATATATATATATATATTCGTATTGCTAAATTCATAAAAAAATGTTCTTAGGAAAAAAATAATCTAATCTGAAAAAAAAAAAAAATGAAATCAGTAAAAAGGGTCAGACTTTATAAAAGTAAAAAATATTGCTAAATACACTAATAAGGACCTACATATATAAATTTACTGTACGTTCGAGAAGTGAGCAACTTTTAAAAATTTGAAAACCAAAATATAAAGAAATAAGAAAGTTTAAAGTCCAGTGATACTCCTTTTAATCAGTCTGTAAAACAGAGTTATGGATCACACTATTCAGTATAAATTTTCTAATGACGTAAATTTCATTAAATCAACATACTGTTTTAAAATTCAAACAAACGAGTTTTAGGAATAAAATATAGTAATAAATATATTAGATAAATATAAAATATAAATATAAATATTATAATATAAATATTTATTATATTTATATATAAATATTCACTATAATATAAAATTTAATATATATAAAACATAGTAATAAATATATAGGAATAAATGTAGTGTCCACCTGCCCAGATTGAAATTTCAATCACTCTTACATTATTTTCAATTTTATTCCATTTTTTCGTAACAACTTTTTATAAGTAAAACTAATTATTGCGACATTTAAAATAAAACTTTCCAAGTATTTTACATCATCCATGAATTTGAAATAAATTTCATCATCTTAATTAAACAAGAATAGGCTCATAAAAACTTAACATGTGCAATCTTGATTCCAAACATTATCAAAAGTAATGTTTCTAAATCCGTCAATGTATTTGATGTTAAAAATTAAAGTACCTTGCTTTGTAACCACATGTCCCCCATTAAAACTCATCCAATACCAGAATAATACTTACAATACTACTTTAAAATTCAATATTAATTGCACTTACATAAATTGGTATCCAAGGATATAATTAAATCAGTGCACTGAAATGCAATTTATTTAACTTAGGGAACCGTAAACGCCTACTCATTTTAATGGAAATCACAACACTTGGTTAAATTCTAATTCATATTATACATTTAAATATGATAATATATAATGTAAATGTGTGTAGTGACGAATTATCAACCTGTATTTTAACACCATACAATTATAAAACATGCATATTTAACCGATATATCCGAATTGCTTGCGTCCCCACTTCTGTTTACGTTGAAATGTTAAGAAAAATACTTAAAAACATATAATACCTAACCTTGCAACAGCCAAAGCTAATGTTATTCTATGGTAAATTAGTTTTTACAATTACTCATTTCCTATTATATGTATTTTTTAAATTCTTTTTTAACATTAAGAAAATTCAAACTTTTTCAATTTACACTCGTTTTTTTGAAAAAAATGTTTTTCATATTTCATTTTAGAGCTAGAAAAGCGAAAAATGCCTTTAACGTTGTTTTCGCCTTTTGTAACCTAAAGTAGAAAAAAATAAAATAAATATTTAAAAAAAAACGAATATTAATTTAAAGATTAGGAATTTTCTAAATGCGAAAATGGAATTAAAAAAAACATTAGGTAGGGAATAATTACGGAAACATGTTTCCGAACAGAATAACATTGGTTTTGGCTGTCGGCAAAATTAGGTTTTGTACTCTTTTAATGCGTAATTGCTATAACAAAAACTGTCAATATGTATTTAAGGATAAGAGATAATTTGATATTTTCAGGCGATTTTCTTCTACATATTTTTGAAACACAGTTTTTTCATCGGAAAAGGATATTATATTTCGAATTGTTAAACTTTTGAAATTTTGTAAAATGTATACTGCCTTTTTTTAAAAAGGGGTTTGTTTTGAGTTTTAAGTGACCGTTTTAGTTGACTGCCAAGCAACACGAGTATCTTAGATTTCAATGAAGAACCGTATTTAGAGAAGATTCCATCATTCTAAGAGATTCTCGCCCGTACTTAATCGTATTTCGGTGAAAACCACTCCGAACTGCTAGGCTGGCGAACGCAAACAAAACTCGATACCAATACTTCCCTTCTATCAAATTTGACAGCAAAACCTCCCATTCCTTGGCGGGGCTTTATAAAAATAACGTTTGTGACTAAATACCATTTTATGATACACAATAAAATTTTTTGAATGCTAAATTACAGCCAATGACTGAGAGGAAGTGTTCCAGTAACTGACCGTAGAAAAAAAAAAAAAAAGTTATGCCAGTTAAAGTAGTGGATTTTTTTCTCGAAAATAGGAACTTAGTATTTTATATACGGTCGACACGCTGGATGTTTTAGTAATTTGTTAAAATAACGGGTACTAGACATTTTTCTAGAATAAGGGAGCTAGCCGTATAATTTAACAGAAAACTCTCCAAATTTTATTTAAACTTCTTATAATGTATCATTGTATAAAAATATTTATTAAATAGAAAATAATTTAAAACACCATGGAAAGATGTTAGAACACATTGCTATAAAAATTTCTTTTTTAGTAATCCATCAGAAAATCCTTTTTCAATACACTGTTAAAAAATTCAAGCCAGATTACGGAGAACTCCTCGCAGCAGAGATTCCAAAAATGCCCATAAAAAAAAAAAAAAAAAAACTTTTGAACCATAAATTATGTATTCTCCCGTAATTTTACGTAGTGACAAACATACAACTTTGAATTAAATTAGGAAAAAATAGCTCGTTTATATCAATCGCTATTGGTACAAATGTATAAATAAACTATCTCAACGAATAAAATTATATTTTCAGTTTCAAATACGAAGTAATTCTTATATGACGTCACTAACAGGCTAACACTTTACATATGAAGAAATTTTACAGTAAAGTACAGTTTGATTACCGATTTGAGAAAATTACATATTCCAGTATTCCAGTATTCTAAAATTATACTTTCATGACATCAATTTATGGGTTTTGTCCGTTTAGCTTGCAAAACGGTCATTTACCGTAACATTATACGACTATTTTTTTTTTTTTTTTTTTTTTTTTTTTTTTACAATGTACCAGGTAATAAATCTTCAATGATTATGTAATCAAATTCTTCAAAGACAAACACGAAGCGGGGAAAAACAACAAAGTTATACAGGATGAGTTTGACATAATCTGCCAAACGAAAGGAGGTGATGGAAGAGCCCATGGGGAGCATAAAACACCACAGAAACCCTGTCCTATCTCTAACCGTTTCCGAGTTATGTTAGATATAAGAAAAATCTGTTTTTTTCCATCTGAAAAAACCCAACTTTGTCCGCTTTCTGAAAGAATTGCACGCAAAATAAGCACATATTTGGACACAGCAGAAAACGCCCTATCGGGTGACACTATTTACATCAAGGTACCTTAATTTGACGGTGAGCTAAAAGCGTTAAAACATTGGCGAAGTTTAAAATCGTGTTGTCACCAAATTCTTTAACCGGCAATTCTGCAAACACCGTTCAAGCTACAATCGGTCAAATTTACCAAACCCTTCTCCATTCAACAAGCTTTAGAATGAGCCCACAATAAACCATATCGGTGTTCTTGTTCAGGAGAAATTTAGCCTTTTGTTTGAAATATATTCATCACTAAACTCGACGTTCGTTGAGAAGGAGACTCGGTGCCATGGTCGTTCCTGATTTCATGTCTGCCTTCAGCCCGCTGTTTTGTCAGATGCAAAAAAGAAAGTTTTAAAGACAAACAAGAAAAGTAGCAGTTGTATTATGTTTACAAACACAATGGTATGGAAACAAAAAAAGTATGACGTTTCTCACGTCTTTCACAAAGGAATATGAAAAAGAAAAAAATGACGCATCTCACGTCTTTCACAAAGTAATATGAAAAAAAAAAAAAAAAAAAAAAATGACGTATCTAACGTTTACGATTAAAGCACATATGCATTCGAAAGGGTGTGTGAAATTTAGTGCCGCTGATGAAATTGGTCACCCCCCACACCTGATACTTGCCCTTGCCTGCTTACGAATGGAAACCACAGTAGCTCTTGGCGAAAGCTCATCCCTCAGTTTTATTATTGCATTATCGAGCCGACTGCTTAAATCTTGCAAACTGGCAACTTCTGTGCGGTAAACTTATTGCTTAAGGAAACCCCGAACAGAGAAGTCCAATGGAGTGAGATCTGGCGATCTAGGTGGCCAAGGAATTGGTCCATTACGACCAATCCATCGCGGATACTGCTGATTCAAGAAGTCCCGTACGGCATTGGAAGAATGTGCAGGGGCCCCATCGTGTTGGAAAATGATTTCCGCTAGTTGGGGTACAGGAATGACATCAAGCAATCCTGGAAGATGATGTTCCAGAAACTCCAAATATGTATTGCTTGACAGATGACCTTGGAACACATGTGGACCTATCAAGCGATCACCAACCACTCCAAGCCAGACATCTAAGATTAATCTAGGATGAAAGTCTGGAACGATGAGTTTCGTGTTACAAATGGATTTTGTTGAGCGTAATGATGACAGTTATGTAAATTTAACATGCTATCCCGAATGAAAAGTGACTCATCTGTCCACAGTATCGTTCTAAGGAAATAGTGTTCCTCAATATCTCGCTCTAAAAGCCCGCTTTTGGAAATCTGAGCGGCGTAATTCTTGTACCGATGTGAAGTGGTATGGATGATACTGGTTTTTGCGCAAAACATTCATCACTTTACTGTGGAAGATTCCACCGTCTCGCAAGTATGCGTGAACTCATATTTGGATTTTCCTCCACTCGGTCGAGTGCGGACTCCTCAGCGGTGGCGGAGCGGCGACCATGGCCAATTTAGTACACCCTACCGAACGACCCACTCTCCCTAAGCCTTCGATGAATTGCGGCAGATGCAGCCCGGTTGGGCGCACGACTATGTGGATAACGTAGACGGTATTCTTCTTCGGCTCTCCGAGAGTTACCATCGCAAATCCATACGCAAAATGCATATCTGCGTACTCTTCATTTGTAAAATTAGGCATAACTGTTTACAGGTTGGAAAGTATGACAATTTGATCCCTGTGATGACTTCAATTGAAAATAAAATTCAGAAGGTTAAACAAAAGGGATAAAATTTCAATATTAATTTACAAAAGTATAAGAAAAAAGTGCTACAGAATAATAACCAACTTGGTTAATTCGTACCAATGTAGGAAAACATACTAAGTATGAACTAAGAGAGAGCAAGTAGACGTGAGAGCAGCGTGAAAAGAATCAGCCGAGCTCAAGAAAAGTCCAGAAAATGCTAAAACAATAAGCAGCATAAAACGTAAAAGAAGCTGACGAGCTAATGAGCTGTTACATATTGACACGCCTTTATACCCGCGAAAGGGATGTGCGCACCGGAAGGTTGGAATACATCTGCATATCACAAAAGCTGTATTCACCAATAATCTCAACTCTCGGTTGAGCACGAAAACTTGAAAAGCATATAAAGACAGGGTTCAACTCATCAGCAACATTTAACGCGTTGATTTTGCCATCTAGCAGCATTGTTATTTTCAGATTTTTTAGCTGAAAATAACCAATCAAAGGTTATACGAAATCTTTGAAGCTAGATGGCAGAAGCAACGTGGTAAATATTGTTGAAAAGCTGTACTCTGCCTTAGATACTTTTTCAGTTTTTGCGTTGAACCGGGAGTTGAAGTTAATGGTGAATAAGGCCGTAAGAGTATATATGCAGATAGTCCGGAATTAGCATACAGTCCATATACTCACTATCGTTTCGTTTGCCGAATTTCGACGAACGCCGTTTTCAGTGATGTATTTCAAACAAAAGGCTAAATTTCTCCTGAACTAGAACACCGATATGGTTTATTGTGGGCTCATTCTAAAGCTTGTGGAATGGAGAAGTTTTTGGTAAATTTGGCCGATTGCAGCTTGAACGGTATTTGCAGAATTGCCGGTTATAGAATTTGGTGACAACTCGATTGTCAATGTCAATCTCACCCTGTATATATATATATATATATATATAATTTTAACAATTACTGCGGATATATTGTAACATTTTTTGCAACAGTCATTATTTTACTTTGAAAGAAATGTTGTAATATCAAGAGAAGTTCTCGAGATGCTGTAATGTAAAATGTATGCAGTTATAGAATATATTACAATGTGAAATGTAAACATATGAATTATGTTGCTAACATTATTTTTAAATTATTAACTGCCCCCCCTCCCCCCAAAAAAAAACTTAATTTCATATTAAATTTGCCCACATACCTCGCAGGTGATTAATTTGATTATAAAAGACTTGATAGGGGTTACCGGGGCTAGTTGCATAGATTTTAGTTTTTTAATTCGGTTTTTGATTTCCTCTTAAAAAAAAAAAAAGAGAGAGAGAGAGAGAGAGAGAGAGAGAGAGAGGAACTTTTATGAATGAATCAGAAAGTTTAACTTTTGTCTATAAAATCAAAAGACCCATCAATTGAATAATTGTTTAAGTGACCCTAGAAACTTTTCCTAAGAGCTTCCAACTATGTCAACTAAATATGTCACACGAGGTAACGTAATATGTATAGGTATACTTAGGTAAAACATGCAATTTTCAAGGAAAACACCTTATTTTACCAAAACATTTCATTTTAACAATATTTGACCAAAAGTTCCTGCTTAAAAGTATGAACAAATAATGAATTCATCAGGTAAAATAAATTCTGCTTATTTTTAATGACTACCTACAAATAGTCAAATAGATTTCACTCAACGTTTCAAATCAACCACGAGTGCATGAGTGGTGCTATCGTTTATTCAAACAGGTGGGTTACATTTTCGCACAATTTTATGTTCGTCGTTCAAAATTGATTGATTCTCGTTTGGCCATCTTCACTTTTCCCCCTTTTGACTATGATGTACATTCGAATCTCATTGTCATTCATCGACTACTTATATGTTAGAGTAGACCCAGGAGTAGTGACCTTTTTGTACATGAATATCACATTCCCACCAATTCATTCGCCAAACCTGTTTTCTACCGCCAAACCCACATTCCACTTCCACCAAAGCAAGCAATTCAACCTCCTTGAAAACAGGTTTCCACCAAACCATTTAAGACAGGCTAAATCCCAAGAACCAACGCCCAAGAAAGTGATTATTACCAAAAGAAGGCGCAAAAACCGCAGTGATGTTCGCGGAACTTTTCTCCAAAGCCAGTATAAGGAACCCGTACTCTACTTCTCATCACTACTCAATGTTGTCACCCGTTTTGCTAGTTTTCATAAGGTAAAGTGGGATTGGTATTTCTGCAAAACAAAACCATTAATTTTGTATACAGGGTAATAAAGGGGTCCTTCATTTTATGGGAGATTCTTTGATGGTCTTGTTTTATGTAAACTCTCAGCATCTTTTTGAGTTAAGCCGGGGTTCATAGTAACTATCGAAAGAAAACTTTTACCAAAGTCTTGATAGGAAACTGAGGGTAAAATACTTCATCTTACTAAGTTCTTCAGCCTTAGAAATATATTTTAGGAAAAGCAAGCTATGCCGTTATAACTAGCTATTTGGCATACGTTATAGCTATACCAACTGACCGTGCGCTGAACTATAACATAACAGGTCAGAAGACTGAAAAATAAGACGGATACCACTAAATCCTAAACCTGAAAAACAAAAGATTGTGATATATGCATGTAACCACAATGATTTACACTTTCGAAAACCGCCATAAGTAGCACCTGAATATGAATTACAAATTAATTTATCTAAAAAAAGTACGATGAAAATTTTTTCTTACCAGTCAGAATCAAAATGAAACAAAGATTTTACCTTTGTAATGCATCTAAGCAGATTAAATTTACGATGTTACGGTTAATGTTGCGCTTATACGTAGACTCCTCACAAGTAAAATAACAGCGTGCTACCCCCATTGTAATAGGGAATATAAATCTTAACCAGCCCCTTATGCCAATCAACACTCATCTCTAACACTAATACAATTTCAGATCGATATTTGAATGTTAATTTAAAATCTTATTTAAATTCTTATTTTACTGAAGTAGTTAAATATTTGTTAAAAGTTAAATCGTTAAATATAAAAATGCATAGCTAATATGGAAATGATCGCCTAATTTATGAAAATTCGATTTTTAAAAAATCATATTAGTATTTAAATCCTTTCAGAAAACCGCTATTTTTCAAGCTTTCAAAAAATTTTAAATGCATTTAATATTTTGGTCAGTCAGACTATGTGACTAAAACACCATCTCTATGTCCATTTTCATAATAAATTTCGTAAATTTAGAGCTTCTTTATAAAGATTATACTTCGGGAATTTTAAATATATCTCTATAGTGATACACGGCAATTTTGGCGTTCCAAGTCCACATTATACCAAAAGAAAATTTTTTTAGATTTTTAACAATACTACAAAATTTATACATGAGGGAAATATTTTTATTTTAACTAAAAATAAATCTATTTACACTTCTCTTTGATAATAAACACACATAGAATATTGAAAAAACTAAAGCTGTTTTCTAAAGTAAACAACATACGTAATTTCTAAACTAAGAGAATAAAGCGGATTTTTCTTTATCTTCTTTTATTTCTTCTTCTGTTTTTATTACTTATTCTGTTAAATTTTGTACAAAATCTAAGTTAAGCCAGTAACAAATGTTTTAAATACGTTTTTCTTCCTGGAAGCTACATAATTCCGTGAAAAGAGTTTATCGTTATTTGCTTTTATGTTTTTTGTTCTTTTCTACAATTACTGTGATAAACAGATTAGGTAATTCTTACAAGTAAACAGATGAGATTTTATTTAAGAAAATATTTTAACCGCCAGGTATTACACAAGGTACCGCAAGGTTTTATATATATATATATATATATGTTCAATATTCTGGCAAAATTAGCATTAATGTACATTATTTTTCTGTTAAATATACTGTAATTTACGCAAATTTTTCCTGATGGGAATGATGATTATCTATGATTATCTAAAATTGTTTTATTTCAAACGTGTAAGATTAGCTTTCTTCATCTTATTCATAGAAAAATAGTATTATTTAACTTTGTTTATAAAATTACGCACATTTAATTTGGTTCGGTAATTTCAGTTTTGCAAAATTATTTAATCACATACACATGAGTAAATATCAATTGTACAGGTAGAGAATGAAGTCCAGTTTCAAATAAAATTAATATATATATATATATCCTTAAAAAAAAATAAAAAAAAAATAAAAAAAATAAAAAAACCTTTTTTTTTTAAAAAAAAAAAAATGCTTGAATTTAATAATACTTTTGTGCATGTGGGAGCGGTGTGTGCTCCCGGGGAGAGTAAATTTTCAATGTGGGTATCTTTCGAAAGACCTTGTCAATACTTTTAAAACGAATTGTTAAGCTTTATATCTGTGATAATTTAAAACAAAGTTATCGATTTTTTTTTTTTTTTTTTTTTTTTTTTTTTTTTTTTTTTTTTACTTTTAGCGGAAAAAAAAAAAAAAAAAGGAAAAAAAACTGAAAAAAATCGTATTTCTTCTGATTTGAAAAAAAAAACAAAAAAGTATCCTTCTTCATTTAGTGATAATACAATTCTGTCAGATAAAAACCGTCTGCATTCATAACGGAAATAATTTGATAATTTAATAAATAATTTGTATTGAATAAATTTTGTGCAAAATTATATAGAAGAAAGTAATGGGGTCGCCACATCATACTAGATGTGGTATTTACTATATGTGTGTATTTGCTATATGAATTTGAATGTGTTACAATAATAACATTCCCAATAAATTTGAAAAGTGTTAGTGATGTGTGTTTATCTGTGTGTGTATACATTTGTCTGTCTGCACGTCCAAAAATACACTTAGAATTTCTTCAAACTGATATATTTTGTTTATTTTAACTATAGGATGTTACTTAAGGAAAATGATGTAAATACCTTTAGTGGTTTGTGTATAGGGACAAACAAAAAATCAAAACTCCGCGTTTTACGAAAAGTATTTCTATAAAAAATATTTTCCTTTGTAGAATTTATAATGAAATTGACAAATATTATTCATATCCACAAAAATATGTTTTTTTTACAGGCAATGACATGTTTGGCATTAAGGTTTACAGAGCTACACTGTAACGCACTAAATTCAAACTCCTGAGAATATGTAAAATAGATTATCGATATTGAGCCATCTTCCATTATCTTTTAAAATAATATAGACGGCGCTGTCGCCATTCTGTATAAAGTGAAGTGAAAACATTTTGATTTCAGAAGTCAGTAAAAAGTTAATCGGTTCTTGCTAAAAGATGTAGCTGTTTTCGTATTAATTGCCGGTGGCCATGGGCCACAGGCAGTGTCCTGTATGGAGTTATAGTCGTCTTATGTAACCTACATTCAACTGTTCTGTTTACTGCGCGCGATGTACATATTTAAATAAGTACTCGTATATCTGTATGTAGTATAGTGAATTGTTATTAAAGTTTTTGTATCGAGCCAGGTATAATTATTTCGTCTAGCTGGGTCCTGGTTTCTTATAAAGAAAGTGGCGCCCAATCGAGTGGCACGAATGCACTTGCCAGCCGCGTCAATATGGATTTAATGGCCAGTTTAAATCTGTTTTGGAACCGTCATTGTTTCTGATGTAGAAATGTATTCTAAAAGTTATGTGTGGGATGTGAATCATCCTGATTTAGTGCTTTATGAAATCATCCAGATTCTTTGTGTTTTTCAAATTAAAAGGAATGGAATTCTGTATTCCAGTTCAAATAATAAGTGCGTTACAACATAAAAATATTCATGTAAGGTAGGAGCTCTATTTAGAAATTGATAGAGCTGTAGTTTCGTTCTTGTTAAACTTTTTTAACAATTTCGTAAATATGACTACAGTTAGACCGAGTGTCCGTCTGTCTGCGCGCAAATTTCTGTAAATATTTATAGAATTTTTTTAAATTAGTGCATGTTGCATATTATTAAATTCATTAAAACATGATGTTCTCTATTGAAAATGAGGTAAATACTGACGATAAGTTTCTTTTTCATGGACGCCAGAAAAGAATTTAAAACATTATTTTCTATAAGAGGTATTTCTATAACTTATAATATTATAACTTTGCATTTCACAATGCATAATGGAATTTAGTTTAATATTCATATGCCCCAAAACATGTTTTTAACAGAATATGGTGTAAATATCATTAAATTTTACAGGGATACATGAAAACAGTACATGTTCAGATATCTTAGATGTTATAATGATAAATTCTGGGCATGGCAGTTTCATTTGTGTTAAGAGTTTCCAATACTTTGTAACAATTTTTAAGATTGTTTAGGACTATGGGTCTTATGACAGTTTGTCTGGCGCGCTCTAACTTACGTAAATATTCATAGAACACCTTCACACCTTCACACTAATATAAGTAATTCACAGTCATTAAAAAAAAAAAAAATCGCTACCCCCGACTCATTTTGCCGTAAATTAGTGTAGAAAAAAAAACGATTAGTGTCTATCGATTAGTAATAACCTTAGTTTATAACGATATAGTTAGATTTCGTGTACAGGATCGTGTGCATATTATAACTGACGCCAACTTTATTTTTTAAATGACAAAGCTTATTTTTCACATTCTTTTTTTTTTAGATTATTTGAATAAATTATCAAGGAAAAATGAAACAGTTTATATATTTTTCCCATCTTTTTAATGCTTCTTCTTTAGAATAACGCTAAAAAGTTGCTTTGTTGAAATTCCTCCAATCATATTTAAAAACAAAATAAAATTTTGTAGCCTTTCTGTTTTTAGATATTTTACAGGACTATGCCAAAGCTGTCTTTCAAATCTAAACTTAGAAAGATATTTTTCGACATTTTCACTTCACCATAAAAAATAAAATATATTTTAAGTCGTCATTATGGATATAAAATACATTTAAATGTTAAACAAAGTATCGAGTAAATGTAAATGGAAAGTGTTTATAATCAATGCAAACAGCATGACTTTCCTTTCTTGTTTAAGGTTTACACCATGCTTTTAAACTATTTAATATTTCATTTTCACGCATTTTTCTCGGGAAATCCATCATTCACAATGTTAGAGGAATTCTTCAGCTCTACTAGAAATTTATGTACAAGTGAAAAAGGGAATCGAATTTCTAAATCATTTGTTTAAAGAAAAATGGATTTTTTCTCACCTTTTTTGTGTTTTATCGTATAATACCTTCATTCCATTAATACATCTTTTAAACAAAAACATTTTCCCTTATAGGTTTTGTTTAAAATGGATAAGTACGTTCCTCATCTTATCCTTATGTAATCCTTAGAATGCAGCGAATGAACATTTCTTTGTTGAAAGTTTCATTTAAAAAAAAAGTGAACGGAAAATACTTTGTAACAATAGCGTGTATGAGTAAATAAGTTAAAATGAATTTATAAAACTTTCTAGAAGCTAATAATATGAATATATTTATTTTAATTTATTTTACTATATTTTATTTAGAATTTAACTATTGCAGAAAGCGTTACAGCACATCTGAACAAATTCCTACTGATTTTCTTTAAAAATATTTTTATTAATAGAATAAAGAAACATCGTACTGAGCTGTGCTCATTATTATTCATCTTCTGCTACAAATGACACTTCTATAGCCAATTTAGATTGGCAGATTGCATCAGTATTTAGCCTTTAAATGTTTTAGGAAATGTACTCAAGGAATTTAAAAAACAGTACAAAAATGTTTGCTATCTGACACATTTCGCGAACAATGACAGCACAAAAACAATTTGAATATTTATTCATTAGTATTGACTCTTTGTGGATCATTACATTTATTGAATTTGACATCGTTTATTCAAATCAACCTGTATTAGATAATTTCTTATCTGTATTTTTTACCTTGAATTCATCTTCTGAATAACCATATATCAGTTTTAGTGGCAATAGGCTCATCTTTTTAGCTGTTTATAGTGGATCTTCCACTAACCTGTATGTAGTACATTCCAATAATAATCTGGATTGAATAATAGAAATATTTCCAAAATCAAACATTCCGATTATCGCATCCCAAGCGGATATCTAGAACCAAAGACTGAATTCGATACTCAGGCAAATCTTGGATGTTTTTTCCTCATATGAGTAAAAAAGGTGCATTATTATGATTGAACACGACACACATGTGTAATAATTGCAATATTTTTTTTTTTTTTTTTTTTTTTTTTACAGCAAATTAGAAATTATAGCAGACATGAGAAAAAATTGCAGCAAATCAATTTTGCTGCAACATATAAAAATGCACCACGTGAGTAGTCAATATTTTTACCAGAACTGTTTACTGTAATCTAACACAGAAAATTTTGACAGCCTTCGTTTATAAATATTGCCGCAGTGCTTTCAAACATATAAAAATTAAAAGCACCAGTTTTTGTTTTATAAATAATTTATAAACTTTGTGTTTAGAATATACTAGAATTTATGCTTTTCATGCTTCACTTATAAATGAGCACCAATTTTAATCTGAATAATTCTAAAAGTTATCTTTACTTAATCGAAACAGCTATTATACTTTCCCTTTTTTCCCATTTCCAAAATAACAATAACGAAAAGAAATCGATGATATGAAAATTCTCTTATTACACAAAATATTTCATCTTTTCTTCTTTCACATAAATATTCTAAAAATTTATCGAGAAAGCACAAAGAATATTTTTTTAAAGCTTGATCTTAAAAGTTATACATATATAGTTTTTGACGTTGAGTAAGATTGATATTTTTTGTAGACTTCCTTTTATAAATAGTGAATAAAAATACGTGATACGGCCTCAGCAGATTTTAGTTAAAATGTAAGAATATTCATTTAAAAAAAAGTTTTTTTTGTTTTTTTTTTTTGTTTTTTTTTACTGCAGCAGTTTTACACAAACATTCTACATAAATTTACTATGTGTTGTTGAAAAATAAATAAATAAATCTCTCTTTCTCTGTCACTTTTTATGTTAACCTATATTTACATTTATAAAACTAGTATATTGTGGCCACCACAAGACTTTCTTCTATATTTTCCTATACAAATTCACTCAGTAACAATATTAAAAAAAAAAAAAAAAAAAAAAAAGATTTTTTTTTCCAAGGGTTTTTTTTTTTTTTTTTTCGTTAAAAGTAAAAAAAAAAAAAATCGATAACTTTGTTTTAAATTATCACATATTTATAGTTCATTTGTTTTAAAGGTATTGACGAGACCTTTCGAAAGATACCCATCTTGAAAATTTACTCCCCTCGAGGAGGCACTTATCCCCCGGGAAGGGGGGGGGGGGAGAGGCTCCTACACATACAAAAAAAAAATTCCCCGTTGACTATCTCTATTACAAGTAATTCTTGTAAATTTCATAATGATTACTAAAAAATAATTCTCTTTGTGCACATTTATACAAAATTTTGTCCTGTATCACCATGTTAAAAATTTAGAAAAAGCAGGATGACAACGCAACCTGTAAGACAATTTTTACCAAAAGTTGATAGGCACTAATTTATGTCAAGGTGCAACTACATACCAATTTGTATGAAATTCTGTGTAGTAGATCCTGAGATACAGTTGCCACAAAATTTTGTCACACACAGACAGACAGAAAGACAGACAGACATTTTCTAAAAATGGCCAAATCGTGTTCTACAGCTCTCAAAACCTGTAAATCCATCAAAAACCCGAGGTCGAAAATTTTTACGAATCCAATACTTTCTTCTACTGAATATAGAAGAAAGTAAAAAGAAAATCTTTATAAATTTTAATTGATCAAGCAAAAATAAAATATTTTCAGGAAATTCTGAAAAAAAAAAAAAAAAAAAAAAAAATTTGCAAACAAATATGCAGTTTTTCCGATGAAATATTTATTCCAATAAGAAGCAGAATAATTGAATAGTAACGAGGTACATATTATTATTCAACGATGACGAAGTTTCTTACTAAAAAGTAAACAATTCATCCCAAAAATTGCGTCATTTTTTATAGAAGAAATGAAAGGAATCCAGCAAAATACCTATAAGGAAATGTCTGGAAGAAGATAAATGCCATTTTGTCAGTAATGAAACTAAGCTTTGAACTGACTAAACTATACTCCATATGAGATTCATAGAATAATGAGAACATGGGTCGAATCGAGTCTAAATTTCGATAAAAACATATGTACTGACGACATTTTTTAATAAAAATATCTTAAGGATATGTTTTATTGTAAAAACCATTGCTGGTTTTGGATACATCGTCCCGTAAGCTTTCAAGAAGAATAAAAATATTTGCGAGTAAACGTTCAGTTGTAAAGCAATTGTAATATAAAAAGATAAGTAAGTTGCATCTACCAACACACAGGTTAACACTTAAAAAAAGTCTTATTTCTGTTCCTCCTTTAGTGTTTACAGATTAAAAATCTCGTCATTCCTAGAACCCCTTAAATAAATAATAGGCCGGCGCATCACCGCCATTTTTTTTGCCTCGTAAGAGGACAGCATTTCCGATTGGCGATTTCATCGCTTCACTGGTGGTTTTAAGAAATTTTCATCTAAAAATAAAATCGACCAAAAATGATAAGCAACACAAGTAATCTGTTTCTGTTTCTTAAATAATTCATAACATTTGAAAGGGGGAAAAAAAAAAAGAGCGTACCAATTAAAATTGGAAAGTTTTTTCGACGACCTAATACTATCAGGACACGGAAACAAGACAACTTTGGCGAACCAAAAAAACGTCGCCAAGACTCTACAAACACACAGTAAAAAAGCGTTTCTTAAAATAATTTATGGTTATTAAAATACATATTTAGATTTAAATAATACTTTTTTTTTAAATTTTTTACTTTATAAATGTCAGAAATGCAAAGAAAAGTATAAGTGAATAACAATAAAACTTACTATGCAAAGCTGTGCATTAGGTCCCGGGATCCAAAAATCTGGACGACAATTCGCAGCCCATTTTCTCCTTCTTGCATTATCCGAAGGAAACCTAAACATTTTGTATCCTTTTCTGGAGTGTTTACAGCAGTTTATTGCTGAACAACCTCCGATATTGCAGTTTATTTCACTAAAATTACGAGCAAGACGGTAGAAACAATGGATGCCGTTTGTTTATCACGCTGGGTACATGCGGCAACCCTAAGGCAAAAAAATGTCGGATGCGCCAGCTCGTATATATAGGAGCCTTAGTCATTCCCGCTTGTCTTCATCGTTCTCATCAGATTCTTCAGAGGAAATACTAATCCATTCTTTTTGAAGAATATGTGAATCATAGTCAATTTATTGCCTCAATTCAAGATTGTACAACCTGTAAATTCACTTGTCCCTTAATAAATTGGCTGTGCATTCTCTTTCCCCTCTGAGGAATTTAGTTTTTTCAAATATTTCGTGAATTTCCTCCATGATTTTAATTTTAGAGGCCAATTTTGCGAGTTTTTATTTATCTTTCTATTTGTAAGGCGCCTTACAAAGTTTACAGAACTGTTGGAGATTTGCAAAGATTTGATATTGTAAGATTGGGGAAATTGTCAGGATGAGTTCTTGGAAGGTCGCACAGGAGTTTGGAATATCTCGCTTGGAAAAGAAGTACACTGGTTGCAAAGGTACTACGAGTTTCTTTGCAAGATTTCACGCCTACCGAGGAGTAGTTATTTTAAGTTCTTGAAGAGTGTCACAGTAGTGTGGAACTGATATCTCGGTCGATGAAAAAATATTCGGGTTGTAAAGGTATTCTACGAAGTTCGTTGTAAGATTTCATGGTTTGCGTATTTTTAAGTAACTGAGATTGAGTACATTATGTCGAAAATATGCAAATTGATTCTCCAGTGATAATATTTAAGAGAAAGAAAAATTTTCCAGTGGTTGTTTGCATCATTTTTAATATGTACTGTGTAAATTTCCTGATATCTTCAAAAAGATGATATTGAACAGAAGAAAATGTATTTTGTTACTATACTGGCGAAAACTAAAATTTTCTATTTTAAATTTAATTATTTTTTTTTTAATCCATTGCTTGTATCTAAGGCTCAGCGTGTGCTGGTCGTCTGTAATCCGTAAGTGGCTACTCATTTATCTGTTAAACTTTAAGTAATCGCTAACATGGTTTCTCAAGTTTTATAAAAACGCACCTTACCTTTTGCAAATGAAATTTTCTAAAATTATTGCTTTAGTTTTAGGCCAGATGATATTGAGTTTAAATTTCATTAATTAATTAATTAATTATTATTTTTTTTTTATATTACGCAAAAGTTAAAAACAACTAAATCTGTTTAGATCACACATTTAATCTACCTTAATTAACATTTAAATCTATATTAATTTTAAACAAATTAAATTTATTCCTGGAAAATAAATTTAGTGTTGTAGGTTAGAATTAATTTAGATGGAGATTTATTCCAGATAGTATAAATTTTAATTTTAATAGAAGTCTCTTCGTTAATCACACCTTTCTTAGTAGCTGCATGAAACAGGAGGAAGGAAGGGTAGAAGGTTTATCCTCACAAATTGATTAAGCGCTGCCAGAATGTACCAATCTTGATTAGTTTAGGGAGCGATGATACATCGCTGACATATCAGACTCATTCCATGACAAATCAATGCAAAAAAAAAAAAAAAAAAAAAAACAGCATTTTGAACCTGACCCCCTCAGATTTTTATGATATTGGGCTCATTTATTTGTCCTATTGAGAAATGAATGTATACTAATTAATTAGTCGTCCCTATCTCTTTTAATTTTTGATATACATGGCTGCAAAAATGGGTAAAAAATGCAGATTTCCGAAATTCTTCTACTATAAATGTACCCATATATTGTTTTTTCTAACTAACATAGAAATAAAAGATTGATATCATTAGAAAGCTTATAATACAGGCTTTCAAATGATATATCACATGTATATATATTTTGTAAATTTTCATGTTAAAGACAAACATTCTGACCTTTGACCATCAATATCTCAAAAAGTACATATTTAATTTTCTTTTAAAATTTATTATAGATAATAAAAGTAAAAATAACATATAATTATTGTAAATTTTAATATGGTATGGTCATGGGATACTGAGTTTTAAATTAAAATTCAACTCTACCAGTATTTCTATATTAACATAACGTACGTTTTACAAAAAATGGCCGTCCCATATTGAGACTTACAGAAATTATATATAATAAACGTAATAATAACATACAATTTTTAAATGAAAATTAAATGTATATTTTTTGATATATGGAAGGTCAAAGGTCAAAATGTTTGACATAAAAATGAAAAAAATTAAAAATGTATACATGTGATATAACTTAACCCTTATCGCTCGAATGTCCCTTCTGGGGGGACATTAAAAAATCGAGCCACGCCTTAAGGTGATCCTGTACAAATGAAATGTTATTTTTCTAAAACGTGTAACTATAGGCTCCCTTTCCGCTACCGGAAAATTTTAACAGAATGATTTATTTTACTTAATGATGAAGTAAAATAAAACAAATTATTACAATTTTTTGGTAGCCAAAAGGTAGTAAGTTGGAAACTATACGTGTGGCGTTTTAAAGGAACGCCAAAAGGCGTGTCTTACTGTTCAAAATAGGAAAATATGCCGAGCGCAAAGGGTTAATAATGTTAAACATATACGTCTCGTAAGTATGTGGATGATATTTTTATAATTACTAAGTAACATCATGTTAACGATATTTTAGATTTTGCTAATTCATTATGTCCTGCTATCGATTTTACACATGAAATTGAAATTAATAATGAACTACCCTTTCTTGACATCCTTATAATGCATAAAATTGTCAATATTTTTTTTTTACATTTTCAACTTCTGTTTATAGAAAATCCAAGTTCTCTGGTCAATATCTTAACTTCAATTCTGCTAATTCTTTATCACATAAACTTGCAGCTATTCGTTCTCTTTTACATCTTATAAAGCATCATTGTAGTAATTCCGAATTATTAAATATTGAACTATCCAAACTTTTTTCTGATTTAAAAAATAATTAATACCCCCCTAGTTTTATTAAATAATTTATAAAGAAGATTTCTATTTTTCATATGAATCAGTTTATCCTAAAGTTAAAAATTACACTCACTGTACTACTTTTCTTTATTGTAAATGTATTTCCGAAAATATCTCTAAATTCCTTAGAACAGTTAATATCTCTACTAGCCTTAAACCTCAACACCGTATTAGTAACTTTCTCTCAAACTTTAAACCCACTGTCCACCCCAATTAAATGTTTAGGTGTAATCTATAGTATCCCCTGTAAAATTTGTGATTCAACATATGTCGATGAAACTGGCAGAACAGGTAAAAACAGATTAAAGGAACATAAACGCTCATATAAAACAGGTGTTTTAAGATCGAAACTTGTAATACAATCTCTTAATAGTGATCATATTCCTGATTTGACAACTTTAAAATTTTAGTTTCTAATGTTAATATATATGAATCCCGTATTTTTCTAGAGGGCGCTTTTACTAAATTGAAACTTTCTGCCTTGAACGAGGCTAAAGCTATTCCTCCTGAATATATAATCTTGTTCTGATGTGTTGCGATTTTTTTGTAAATGTTGTGCTTTGTATGTTTGAAACTGAGGAGAGCTAGTGTTCTAGCCAAAACGTCTGTCGTGTATTTTAAAGTTTTTAATTAAAATCTATTTTTAAATTTTTAAAAATTCTTGTATCCTTTATCTCATTTTAAATGCTACTTTGGTTTTAATGTGGTATAACATTTAAAAGCCTGTATTATAAGCTTTCTAATGATTCCAATTTTACATCTCTAAGTTAATTAGAAAACAAAATATGCGTAAAACTTACATTATGTTATTATGGAAATACTGATGGAAGATTGCATTTTAATTTATAACTTAGCATTCCATGACCGTCCCATGTTGAAATTTACAATAATTATAGATAATATACGTAAAAATAACATATAATTTTTAAAAGAAGATTAAATATGTACTTTTTGAGATATTGAAGGTCAAAGGACAAAATGTTTGACTTTAACATGAAATTTTTTTAAAATATATACATGTGATATATCATTTAAAAGCCTGTATCATTTAAAAGCCTGTAAAAAAATTTTCTAATGATACCAAGTTGTTGAACGGGAAAGAAAATATAGGTACATTAGTAGTAGAATAATTTCGGAAATTTGCATTTTTTTTTACCCATTTTTTCAGCCCTGTATATCAAAAATTAAAAGAGATAGGGACTTATTTATTGGTATACATTCATTTCTCAGTAGAACAAATAAATGTGCCCAATTTCATAATCGGAGAGGATCAGGTTTTTAGCTGTGTTGATTTGACATTGAGATTGTCCTCATCAAGATTGTCCAACTTTGCTTCTCATCTAGTTTGCTCATTTTTTACTCTTTCTAAATTTGTTTCGCTCTCTCTCTCAAACGTGTTTAGTTTATGTTAATAAATTGTTTGTATGTAGTCTTTTTATTTCAAACAAAATTTTTGCATAGTTTTTTTTATTTAAATGAAATATTGAGGTAAATACGTAAAAGTATATCCCTCTAGAAGTAAACTCTAAATAAACTTCTTTTATTTATTTATTTATTTTTGTTTTTGTTTTATTTCAAAATATTTAAGATAGTTTAATAGAAAGACAAACTTAACAGAGTAAAATTAAAAGTACAATAAAAATATCTCAATAACATTGATTAATATTTTATCTAAAATTTAATAACATATTAAACTCAGCCTTAATACCATGATTTATAATCATCCAATCTAAAGAACTTCATTTTATTAAATGCCTTAAAATTTACTCATTATATTAAACATTATTATTATTTCTATTAAAGCAGAACTCTTATTACTTTATATAATCATTCACTGTATTTTATGTTTATTTGTTTATTTATTTATTATGTATTTATTATGTATAACTTTCGTTATTTGAATATTATTTTAAAATTATTTTGATAATATCTGTTTTACAAAATTGATTTTTTTTTTTTTTTTTCATTCATTGACAAAACTGATTTTCCATTCTCTACCAATGATATGCCATAAAATAAGATTTGAAAATTTCATTTGACAAATATCTGGACTTTTACGTTGAACTACAAAGAAAAAATACCAAGCTATTGTATTACTTTTTAAATTAAATTTAGGGCGAAATTAAATACCTGTTTCAATTTGAAAAAGTAAAGGTATTATATATATCTAGGATTTTTTTTTTTTTTTTTTTTTTAATAAATTCGGTCAATTGCAATTTTTTTTTAGATTTAAAATAAATCTATCTCTTCTTATCTCAAATGCATTTTAAAATGAATAAAAAAGTTGGAAAATAAAGGTGTTTAACAACCACATGCGACAAGATATTTTATTTATCATATATTTGAGAAATGATATATTATATACAGTCGGTGACAAAAGTGTCCGAACACTAGCAAAAATTCCTATGTAAAAAATGTACTCTTAATACGGTTTTGTTAAATAAATCCTTGTCGAATTCTGTTCTTAGTCAGTCTAAGAACATGATTTGATAAGGATTTATTCAACAAAACCGTATGAAACGTACTTTTTTTACATAGGAATTTTTGCTAGTGTTCGGATACTTTTGTTACCGACTTACTCTACAAAATAAGGGTACGTCATATATTTTTTTAAATAGCTTTATACACCACCATGAATATTACATACTTTAGCATTAATAGCTTATTTTATAATGCATTATTATACAAATGTATTAAGAGGTTCAAAAATTCAATGAATTAAAATTAACAAAATTAGTCAAGTAATGATAATATGGTGTACATTGATTTAAAAAATGGATAACAGTCTTTATGTAGTTTTGAGAATATTTAAATTCATTTCTATCTAATAAACAATAGCTTTCTGAATTTTTAAAATATCAACCGGAATTTGCATTAGAGTAATTTTGTACCTAACATATTATACAAAAGAAATTAACACTTTCTAGGCACATTTATTCATTATTAAGTGGAAATGCTCATGTTTAAAAAAATATTCAATATTTCTTTATATTCTGATTGGAGTATCTTGTCTCTAATAAATGTGAAACTACATTAGATCATTTTCTATTTTGAAATTTTCATTTGTAGCAGGTATACCAAGTGATGGATTTTTCTAGGACTGAGACATATATGTTAGTAATATTATTACCAGTATTGTTATTTGAATAATTTTCATTGAGATTACATCTAAGCTCTTAGAGCTCAAGCTACCCATTGCTCTGCTCTTTTCTACCATCTTCTCTTAAAAAGTACATAATAAAATTAATGGTAAAGAGGTTTTTTTTTTTTTTTTTTTTTTTTTTTTTAAATATAACCGTGGTCTAACATATATTTTATATGCTTACAAAATAATAGTAAAGAAATAGATAGGGGAGAGTAGGGTTGAATGGGACAATAGCAAAATTTTTATGTTTTGGAAGCACTGGAAACTTGACAATTTTTCTGATATATGGCAGCACTGAACTCATTCATCAATTGTAGTTTTGGAATTGTGCTATCCATAAAAGGGCATAAAAAAATTAAAGTGTCTTTTTAAGCTGCAGAAGTAAGTTTTTACTGATTCAATTAGGTAGTAGTTAAGACATGAACTATTTGCTTAAAGTTAATATAACTCTTATATGGTGAAAAAGCATGATCTTTTATTGCGTTTATGATATTCAAGAAGAATATTGGCAATTGTTTATTAAGCCTGTTTCCTGTTTTATATGATCATGTGGTGGTTGGGATGAATGGAACAGTTTGAATGGGGATGCATGGGACATTCCCCACTATGTGCTAATTAAAAATTGTACACAAGAATTATATTAAAACAAGTCTTAAATAGATTTTCGATATTTTTATAATCTGTAGTTCCGTAGTTATAACATGGAATTATAAAAGTAGCATAAATTTAGTAAAAAAATAGATTGAAATAACTGTTCTGATTTTTCTTTATAATAATTATGATTAAAAAAATTATAAGTTAGAATATTCGATGCAACTTAAATCAATAATTAAAATAATAATAATAATAATAATAATAATAATAATAATAACAAACAAATAATAATTTTATTAAAATCACAATTTCAATCAAGCTAATTGAAAAAATCCTGGTGATTATTAATACAATACAGAATAGAATGCTGATTTTTCCCGATCAGTCTGAAACAAAAATTTACCTGGATAATTTTTACTATATTATAATGGTTTAACTCTTTCTAGTGTCTTATTTATTTATTTATTTTTAGATTAGATCTTACTAGATTAAATTACGAAAGCGTAGAGCATTAGGAACAATGCGAACCAAAGGACTTTTTCCTTTTGACGTTAATTTGAGTCAATACTGTTTTATGTTAATTTCAGTAAATTCATAGTGTGTAATAAAATCACATAAACTAATTTCTCTATATATTAAAAAAAAGTTACTGTCACTGGCCTCAAATGTTTTTGTCTGCGACAGCATCTTCTAACGGAGGGCAGGGTCCTTCGCGTCATTAGAGGTATCAATGTGTTCCGAATACTCCATGGTATACATTTCAGCTGCTTAGAAATTTCTATCATTTTAATTAAAGAAGTTATTAACTAAAATCGACAAGTTTATGAAGGTACTCTATTTGCCATTTTGAAGAAAGTTTCTCCCAGTTTTTCTTCATGACGTAGTTCTACTGTCATGAAGTTATTTTACACGGGAAAATTAAAATATGATCCATGGTTGTACGTAGGTAGGTAGGCAGGTTCGATTTAACGTCGCACCAGTACTGCGCTATGGGTAATTGGCGACAGTCTGGGATGCACCCCTAGAGATGTTCCGGTCACATGCCATCAGAATTTTTATCCTTCCCGGAAGGGATCCCCCCCCCCCGCTTTGGTGATCCCCAGAGGTATAGTGTGGGAGGGAACATGCAGAACTTTGCGGTCGCGAAAGATTTTATGTGCACCAGCCACAGTATTAGAAACCATCTAATATTACTTTAAATAAAATATATTAATTTCGAGACATGTTTAAAATATTTGCGGAAAATCAGATCGCGAACAGTCAAGCTGATAGACAATTAAATTGTAGTTACAGACACCTTTTAACAAAATAAAAATTTATGTGACATACCAGACTGTAAATTTATGTAAAATAAATGACTGAAAAAGTATTTTATCATTTTCCTTTTTCGTTGATTAACGAGGAATTTAGAAAAAGATTCTAAGATTCTAAGACGGAAGGTGGTCGCTCACCACTATGCAGCAGTTTTGAGCGATTTCAACCTTTAGAGAGGGGCTCTGATGGCACAGTGGAGATTCAAAAGATCCCGTGTCTAAAGATTAAACCTCCTCCGTTGTTTATTGCATAAACAGAAAAAAAGAAAAAAAAAGATTCGGGCCGGGCCGGGCCGGGCTCGGGCTTAAAATTTCCTCCAGGCCCGGCCAGGCCCGCCCCGAGTACACACAAAAAATATTGAGCCCGAGCCCGGCCCGGCCCGAAAGCAAATTGAAAAATTCGGCCCAAACCCGGCCCGTGCAGACCTCTACTTTATAGTCTAGGAGGTAAAATACATCGATTCTCCACCAATCACGTGAAAAGAGATATTTGCATAAAACCTGATACGTGCTTAAAATATTTGCGACGTCACAATTTCGATTTTTTTTTTTATAATTTATTATTTTTCTTTTAATTAATTGTTTCCGAATTCAAAACATGAATTCGTAATCGAATTGTTTCAATACAGTAAAACTTTCGAAGCATTCCGGTGTATATTTTTCATTTTATTAAAAATTTTATCTTGTGCTTAAACTTTTGGGCCGTACCGCATTGTGGTACATAAGAATAGATATCCCATTACAGCAATCCAAAACACATTTTCTCTCTCAAGCAATTTTTATAGTACTGCACATCTTACACATTTTTCAGGGTGGTTAGTTATACATCTCGTCTAACAGCTGGAGAGCGTTTAAATTTGATTCCATTAATGTTTATTTCATAAAAATTCTTTTCGATTTTCACATAGAACCCAAAAATTGTGTATTTCTTTACACATCTCTATATATGTTTAAGTATACGTTTTCGAGTTTCGATATTATTATTATTATTATTATTATTATTATTATTATTAAAGTATTATTTATATAATAATCTTTTTTTTTTCCTTTAATTAGAATAACCCGAGGAGGGGTTATGTTTTTGTTTTGTCAATTTCTCTAGCTTCTGTAAAAATATACTGCTAGCGACTGATATTCAGTACTTTGTTATTAAGTATTAATCTACAGTATATATAAAAATTATGATAAAATCAAATTCTGATTTCAGAAGAATGCCTGAAAATTTAATAAATTGGCATATATGGATCATAAAATAACTTGAATGACAATAAAGTTTTATTTAACAACTTTTTTTCACTTTAATTATATTTCATGATTTTTATTATCTGTTGCATTTTCAGAGATTAGTGGATAAAAATGTTATGGGACAATTTAATAAATTTCAGAAAAATAAGAGTAAGAAGGTAACGGACTAACTGAAAACTATGTACACGGCAATTTTCTCTGTCTAAAACAGCATTATAAGAAGACTTTGAAGTATCAGTAAATGTTTGATATTTAAAAGAAACTATATTAAGTTCTTACACACTGAAATTTCATTTTTTATTTCAAAAATAACACTTAACATGTACATTCACTCCGCTCTTCATTTATTCCTTATATGTTTAATAAATTATTCTTCGTAAAAAAACAGCTAATATAATACCAGTGCTCATTTAAAAGTTCTGTGCCAGGGCTAAATATTCAGCATATGTGGGGAATTTGCCCAAATCCTTGTCGTCGCCCAATTCCTGTTCGTATAAGTTTCTATTACAGAGCATACTGTATTCAAGATAAGAAAAAGGAAATTGCTCTCTCGCCCAGTGTGATTGCGAATCTCAGTGCGTATCTGGTATGTGAAGCTTCCGTCATATTCGATACATTTAACCTTACCATAATTTGCTGATTAATTTTATTAGTGTTATTTAGTAAATTCGTCAATGATATTGATTCTTATATTATAAATAGTTTTCTAAATGTAATCTGACATTTATACAATAAAATTATTTCGCATCATGGACATTTATGCGAAATTTTGTCCTACTACGTCATGTTATTCAAATCTTAAATTTTGAATAACTTACAAAGCTTTCAAATAAGAATATTTATAATGAACGATGTCCAATGCAGTATGGTAAATGATATTTTAAAAGTACCTGGTACCTTTGCGATGATAACATTCCACATAACATTGCACATTCATGTGATATTTCGCCTTATTCTTCTATGCTACAAAAATAGAAAATTTCAAATAACTTACGAAGTTTTGAAAAAGAATATTTCGTATTTTAGTAGAATTCTTGCCATCATCGTAAATGATATGCACTACCTCTATACTTTTATCATTTGTTTGCTATGTAATGTGTACACAGACTAACTAACTGGCTGACTGACTAACCTACGGAAAGACACCACACTAATTTTGTGATTTTTGGATTCCTACACATCAAAACGTGTAAAATGTCAAAAATTCGAGGTCGAAATCTTTTACGAATATCTATGATCCCCATACCCATAGTATGATAAAGAACTAAAAATAATTACACATATTAAAAAAAAAATCTATACTTTTGTTTAGATTACTTGTAAATTAACTTCAAATTCCTTATTTTGTTTCTTCTGAAACATTGTTTATTAATATACACACACAAAATAAAGTTAATTAAGAGAAGAAAAATTCTTTAACAGTAAATAAATTTTAGCTTTATTTTGCAATAAAATGAGTGTAATTTAACAAAATCAATAAAACTATAATCATGAAAGTGAAAGAGACAGTAAAAGTTGTTTACCCGAATTGTCTATGCTGGTATTGAAGGATTTTCAGTAACTTGTTTAATCAACATTATTTCTTTCCTTTATCTGCTAATGTAAACCCAACAGGCTGGAATAAATCCAAAATGTAATGTGGTCTCAGCCTACTTTCCGAATTACTGTTATTTGTTTTATTTTCTATGTGAGATAAAAACAAGCACAACAATAAGTGGTTACCTAATTTCTTAAGAAATAATTTATTAAGCAGTTCAATATCTAAAGTATATGTTTATCGAATAATGATGTAAACTAGACATAATATGCAAAGTAACTCTCATAATAATCTACAGTTAACAATTGTTAATGATGTTAGATTATCATAAACTGCTTGTAGTATTTGCATTACGTTTATTTTAGTAATATATTAATGCATTTATCAAGTAATTTCAGATTTTGTGTGTGTGTGTATGCATGTACAATGATGTTGTTTTATTTTTTCCTGATGCAGTTTTCCACGTAACGTGATTTCTTTTACAGTGTTTATGTCTAGGTTTTTTCAGAAAAATATTCGCAATTTTGGTTTTCTTATAATTTGTTTTAAGGTTCCCTAAATCCAAGTATCAAATTTTCAGCAGTTATTCTGTGTGTGAATCTATGTGTGACTTCGTTATTAACGTAACAAAAACACAAAAATTTATAGGAAATCCAAAGTCGATACTCTAAATCTATATTAATTTAGGATGTTACTTGAAATATTTTATTTAGATCGGACAAATGGTTCGAATACAGGGACACATAAAAGCATTCATTTACGGGAAATTTATCATACCGTTTAAAATCTTCAGACTGCGCAACAATAAATCACCACATAATTTTTATCTAAACAAAAACACGTTTCACATGGGATACATATACAATTTATTTATCTTTCGTTTACAATTTTACACAAAGAAATTCAGCTATATTAGGGCTCTATTGCATTTTAGGCTTATATTATATATTGAAATGGAAATGACTAAAAGTACATTAAGTGTATTGTAAAATGTTTTGTTTTTTCAAATCTTAAGAACTATACCTGCTGAGTTTATAGTTTATAGTACAGGGTTAACCAGTACCCATACCTTATACCTGTATAGTTAATATACAGGACTACCCAAAGAGCATCCAATAGATTTATTTTTATTTTTAGTTGATGCTTTATAATTTTTATAAAAATGTGTAACAAATATTTTGTCTACATTTGAATTTTATTTATTGTAATATATGTTCATATACAGGGTGATTCAAAATTTCCATGACAAATTGAAAGGGGTGATAGAATGTATAGAGAGAGAAAGTAAAAAACTTATAATAGAACATGGGCCGCAAACCAAGCTGCGATTGTGAATATTGTGAATAAAACATTCACGTTTTGACATCCAGCTGGAACAACAAAGCTACGATACTAATTGCAGAAAAGTTCATTTGATTAATTGTTACAAGAGCTGTGCCCTCTGACGTCTTTGAAGAGTCTAGAATGAAAAAAAAAAGCAATTCATGGGCACACTGGAAGATGTTTTTGATGTCTGCAGCAGCGCCGACGATCCTTCAGTGAGGTCCTTCAGTGTCACTACAGGCGTCGTACACACGAGTGATTTACGTTGACCTCATTCGAAAAAAATCACACTGATTGAGATTTAGCGAACGTGTAAGTCCTGGAACGGGACCAGAATGTCCAATCCACCTCTTTGATTTTTGCGATTTTCACCCTTTGAACATGATTTTCGACCCCATGTTCTATAGTAATTTTATTTTTCATTCTTTTGATGCCTTCTATCACCCCACTCAAACTTTGGGTCGTGTTTAGAACACCCTGTATATATATATTAATAAATATCATATTGGTACAGCTGAAAGCATTAAAAATCCAGCCAATATACAATTCGGTCTTTTATACTAGAAATATTTATTTTAAGTATAACAACAAAACAAAACAAAACACACACAAACACGCAAAAAAAAAAAAAAAAAAAAAAAAAAAAAAAGAGATTTTTAAAGTTATTTCGAAAGAAATAATTTTGAAGTTTAAGAACTTTCTTCTTTAAATTCAACGAATTTCCGACTATAATTAAAATACGAACATCTGGTTTTTATTACTTTTCATAAACAGGAAATCTCTAAAATATTCATTGTAATACATTGATTGCTAAGTTCATTTAAAAAACTTTTCAAACTATTTTAATACGTAATTCATAAGTAATAGTAAAATACTAATTACTTAGAGGAACTAGGGGATATTTGTAACAATTTTTAATAAAACTAAATATATTTTATATGTAACTACATTTTCTTGTTTATAACTGCTGTTTTCCATAGCATACGTATTCATCATGTTCCTAGAATAAACAATCGTTAATTCTGTCAATTTTAGCACACACGCACGCAAAAAAAAATATAAATAAATAAATAAATAAAGTAAAGAAGGAAAAAGGAAATTATTTGTTTGTTACAAATTGCTCCGGATCTGGGGCAAGTTTTAACACACGGCGGGGGGGGGGGGGGGATTGTAATATATGTGAGTTAAATACTAACACAAAAACGACAATATTTCGAAAGGTTTATTGTTGCCAATCGTATATTAATTTAATAACAAAAAGCAATTAATGACTTATGTTGAGTTACACCTTTCGGAATGCAATATAATAATGAATTATATCAAGTGGAATATAGTAAAATAAAGAGAAAATTAAATAACTAATCAATATAAAAGTAAGTCTTAGTCAGAACTGCTGTTAATACTAACAAAGGATATATTGTTCCTTATCAAATATTTAACGCATGCTCACATTTTACAAAAGCATTGTATCCATTCTTCATCTTTAGAGAAGCTATAGACAGATTTAGAAGCTAAGAAAACTACTATTCTTATTCACAAGCTGTATCTTGAGACAACACATTTTTTTTTTAATCCTTTCGTTTCCTTTTTGAATTTCTTCTTTTAACCTTTTCCATTCCCTCATCTTTTTTTTTTTTCTTTTTAATTATCTCTTGAACATCTTTTTACCATGCTTTTTTTTTTTTTTTTTTTCGAGTGTTAGTTAAGATAGCTGATTTTCTCTTGGTTTGGCCACTGTTTGACTGTTTCCAAGATGAAGCCTTAGGGAGAAAACTAATCAATTTTTCTATTTCGAGTACTGCACGTTCCTGAATCGGATCAGTAGATATTTCACTTGCATCTGAATTTTGGAAGTGATTATTGCAGTCAAGGCTTTTGAAAACCAAATGAGCTATCATCATCAATTTCAGTTGAATTCGTTTTTCCTGTTTAATTTTCATAAGAATTTGGATAGTCGTTTACATAAGAAATTTAAAGCTAGAATCTTGAAAATTATCAGCATTTATAGGCCACAAACCGGCTGCTTTCAATCTACTAATGACATTTACAGGGTTTGGTAACAGCCGTAAACTTATTTCACTATTCCTTAAATATAACAACTAATACAGTATTACATGTGTTCTGGTTTATTCAAGTTGTCTGCGATATGTTCAAACAGTTTTTCAATGGACTGTAATGCGGTACAATTTGCCCCAAAATTACCCCATGGTATAATTCTGGAAATTTTGTTTATCTATAAAAACAAAATATCGATTTAAACAAAAATTCTGCAGCGACTACACTCGAATTTCCAAACATTAAGTAATTAACGGTTGTGTAAATAAATTTAAATAAAAAAAGTCGTTAAATAAACAAAAGTGAAAATTATAACAGGGCTGTTCGAGTATATTTCTCCATTGTTTAATTTTACGCTATATCACTTCAAATAATTTGGGCACATAAATTATAATGATGAAGAATTTGTCTCTGTGTCCCTGTAAAAATCTATTCACCAAAATCTATACATATTGCGTGACGGTGATCTATAACAGATGTATAATATTAAGCACAATCAGTTAAAAAGTTTACACACAATCCCGATTTTAAAAATTTGTTCCCGATGATAAGGAATATTTCTTTCTGGACCTGTAAAAATAATGTAAGCGCTAGATTCACCGAAATCTATACAGTTTCTGCGACTGTGACCTATAAATTCTCTATAAATTTTCAGCTCAATCGAATAAGGCGTTTAAACGCTTTCGCTCTAAAAATAAAATTGGGCCTGTAGACCATAATGATAAAGAGTTTTTCTTTGTATCCCTGTAAAAATACTATGAGTGCTAATTCCACTAAAATCTATACATTTTGCGTGCGACTGTGATCTATAATATCTGTATAAATTTTCAGCTCAATCGAATAAGGCGTTTAGACGCTATCGCACTTTAAAAAATTAAGTCCATAGACCAAAATGATAAAAAACTTTCTTCGTGTCCCTGTAAAAACACTATAAGTGCTTTACAGGTCGTGTGACAGTCATTTCTAACTTGCATATAAATTTTCATCTCAATAGAATAAGGCGTTTAGACGCCATCACAGTTTAAAAAAGTCGGGCCCATAGGCCATAATGATAAAAAATACTTCTTTGTGTCCCCGTAAAGAAAACTATAAGAGCTAGATTCACCAAAATCTATTTATGCGTCTGTAACTTAAAATATGTGTATAAATTTTCAGCTCAATTGAATAAGGCGTTCAGACGCTATCGCAATTTTATAAATTTGAGTCCGTAGACCATAATGATACAGAATTTTTCTTTGTGTCCGTAAAAGAGTGCTAGGTTTATGATAAGTATATACACTTCGTACGACAGTAATTTATAACATATATATAACTTTTTAGCTCAGACAAATAAGGCGTTTAGACGGTATCGCACTTTAAACAATTTGGTCCCATAGGCTATAATAATAACGAATTTTTTTTTTTTTTTTTTGTCCCTATTGTAAAAAAATTGTATGTCCTAAATTCACCAAAATCATGTTTTGGTGACCTATATGGTGGTTTCATGCTATGGTGTCCTAAAAGGTGCGTATCAACTTTCGACTCATTTGAACAAACATCAAATCTCAAAGTCGTATTTTTGACATTATTACAATTCTTTTTTTACGTATGTATGTTCGGAAAGGTTGGTGGGTTGGTTTGTTGGATCTTACGTCGCACCAGTGCTGTGCAATGGGTAACTGGTGACGGTCTGGGACTCATCCCGAGAGATGGTCCGGAAACATGCCATAACAATTTTAATCCTCTACGGAGGGGATGGCTCATCAACTTCGGTAACCTTCCCCCCAGAGGTAAAATTTTGACGGGGAAATGGAGGACATTGCGGCAACGACAGATTTTATGTGCACCAGCCGCCATTAGTGTACACGGCGGTCTTTGGCCGGCTCAAGTATCGAGTACCGAACCCGCAATCTTCCAATTACGAGCTCGGCGCTCTACCGACAGGGCTACCGCGGCCCGTATGTTCGGAAATAAAAAACTAAACATGCATTTTATAACATAATACATAGACAAATTAATTAGCTATAAGCAAATTAAACTACTTCTGACACAATTAAAAAATACAGTCGCTTTAGCGCACGCCTTGACACACAGCGATGTCGCGGGCAATGAAAAGGCAGATAGGATAGCAAAAATGTCAGCAGAAACCTGCAAATTCAAAGTAAAATTTTCTCTTTCCCCCCCCCCCCCTCGTATATTAAAAACAACTTAAAGAATCTTCTAATGCGGGAATGGCAAGACCTTTGGATAAATTCCTCTAAAGAAAGATGTGATGTCTCGACCTCCACATGGTCTCTTACACCATCAGTTACCGCCTTAATAACTGCTCGTAGTCCATTTGCAAGCTATTTATTTCGCTTTCATTGCTTACACTCACCTGAGTCTGTGAGGAGAGGAAGGCACAACTTCACACATATACTATTCCTGCCCACTGACATCCACTTAGCACATAAGAAATCCAACCCCAAAACCAGCAAATTAGACCTCAAACATTTTAACTGATTAAACTTTAAGAGCAAAACTAAAAAAGATATATGATCACCTTTAACTCTTACCAAATTCAATAAATTAAATTATAATTAAACATAATTAATTTAACTTCGTCCACTCAATCTTTCCTCTGTAAGAGAGTCCTTTGATTCTCCTTCTTCCAAACTTTCCTCGTCTCCTGGATAGATCTGGCAGTTGTCAAATAACAACAGCATTAGCTACAGTTCAGCCTTAAATGTTCAACCATGGATAGTGATTCTCAGGGTGAAGCTCTAAGTGAACATCATCAGCCAAACTGCTCCTGCCTAATGTTCTACTGTGATAAAATCCTTTTATTTACTCCTTTAAACAAACTACTTATTACAAACAAATTATAATTACTATTTTTTGTATTGCTTGTGAACTTCTTTTTATCAGTGAAAAAAATAGAACGCTAAATAGGAAAAAAAAAAAAAAAAACTATTCAAAGCTCCAAAATGCCATTTGTTGCTTAGGGTGCAATCCCGGCGCAAACATAATCAAAAAAGGATTTATTCCTACGTCTTTCACTGCCGCTCCTTGTAGCATGGGAGACCTATCTCTGGCGGCCTTTGTATTTTTTTTCTTCAGTTTTTAAACGTTCAGGAGAAGGGGCCTGGCGTAGCTAGAATCGCTCGCAATTGCTCCTAGAGCAGTGAGCGGCTCCTCGTCCCTTTCATTAGCTATAAACATTTCTTAAATATATGAATTAATTACCTTTAATAAAAAATTACGACTAACTAGCTAAAACGTAGCACATGTACGAAACCTTCCATTAATCGTTTCTGCGGGGCAGATTGTGCTTACGTAGTAAGGCGAGTCATAAGAATCATGCTTACCGAAATATTATATCAAAAATGTTATAACTAGTGCAAAAGTGCGTGTTACTTCTTACCCATGTTACAGCTAGTCCCTAGCTTTCCTATTAATTAACCCCTTAACGGTCGCATATTTTTCAAAGACACGCCCATAAAATCCAAATTTTTGTCTAATTAAAAAAATTAGATTGAAAATAAATATATGAATAATTTATATATTTACTGTGTACATATTTTCAAATACACTATATATAGTTTGGTACTGCCTGGTGCTTTCATGTACCCTAAAATAATGAAGGAAAAACACACGTGAGGCCGGGTCACTGCCCGTGAATATCACGGGAGCGAGAAGGAAGGGGTTAATAAACTAATTTTTAAAATGTAATTCATAAATAATTGTAAAATTCCAATTACTTATTAATTAATATAAGGCCATATTTTTATTTGGTAGATTTTAATAAATTGATTAATAATAAGATTTTAAATACTTTATCATTAGAGTCGTACTTTTAAAAATATTACCAAATATAAAAATGTCAGTGCAAATTAATTTATAATTTAATTTAATACAAGAAATTTCCAATTTAAGAAGTATTTCAAACACTTAAGCTCTTTATAACAGAAAGTTAATGTTAGACAGATAAATTTCTGTTAGATAGAAATCTTTCAAGATAATAGAAAGTATTTTTCTCACTAACTTTTTCGATAGGGATACATAAGAAAAACATTTTTTCTTAATAGGAGTCAGGATAATATCTCATGTCATTACTTACAGCGTTTCCTTTTTTTCTTGTACTTACGTTTTATGTCAACTAATAATGTACTATGTTTGTTTCCGCTTTGTATCAAAAGATAAATATTTTCACGACTTTTTGTTTCCTAAGGAAGTAAAATTTCTGGAATCCAAAATATTATCTAAAGTAGTTTTTCTTAAGTTTCTTTTAAAACAAGTCATATCATTTATGGAAAACTGAAAATGTTCTATTGACTACAAAAATAAATTTACATTCGTATATTAACTAATAAGAGTTTCGACTTTTGTACTTATATTATGCCAATTTAATTTAAATGACAAACGAAAACATTATTAATTTTGTAATAATGTAGCTAAACATTTCCAATTTGTATTTTGCGCTTTTGAATTAATTCATTTAAAATTATTGCAAAATGCATAATTTGTCAGTAACAGAATAAATAATATTTATTAAGAAATTTTAATGTCTCAGTTCATTTTTTCTTCTAATGCAGTGGAATTTTTCTGGAATAAATAAGCTTGTTTATAGTTGGTTGGTTGTTGGTTTAAGGTCGATTGATTAGGCTAGGATCCGAGTCCTGTGGGTGGATTGCCCTCCATGAGGGGTTTTTATAAGGGTCCTAGCCCATATTTACGCCAGTTTCGAAGAAAACCACGGAAAATTCGGAACGGCTAGGACGACGAGCACGACCTGGGACCAAACTCGGCACTTCCCATCTAGCAGCTTTGAGCGCAAAACCGCTCGGGCACTGGTGAGGCGCTTGTTTGTAGATTATACATAAAAAAAATAAAGAGTGAGAGAGGGGATTTGTTTAAACATTTACAATTTGACCACATTTTACGCAATCATGCGAGCTTTTGCGTATGCATTAATTTAATGAGTCTAGCGATGATAGAAGTGATAAACCTTGTGGTCGAAATAAAATAGTCATCAAACCTATGCAGAAAAAATACATGCGTCCGTAATCTTAACTTTTCATTTAACTTTACTTTCCACCTATTCCTTTTTGTTTATCGCACCAAACAAACTTCTAGTAGGGATAGGCTATTCAAAGACAATTTGGAATTACACAACAATGTAAGTTATGAAATGCTTTGTTCTCTTAATATACAGAGTGTTTCAATACCATAATTCAGAAGTTCTAGGACAGGTAGCGTGCATTCTGGTAATTAAGTATCATACAACAATGCAGCGTCGGAAATACATTCCTAGCGCGATGGTATACACAGATATATCAGAAATGAAAGACGCCACGATTGAGTATTCGTTTTAAAAGTGAATGTACTTCTATAATCAGTGTGTACTGCATTCATGTCAGAGGACGAAAATTCGAACATTATCATTGTCATATATTCCTTTTGCCACATTCATCATTAAAACGAATAATCTTTTACGTGGGTGCTTTTACTCATGACGATTCTGTGTAAACCACCGCATTATGATAACTTTTCCAACTTTTATGTGAAAGGTAAATCTCAGTAAATTAATATTCAAAAATGATTATTTATATGTAAAAGCTAGCATAAAGTTGAAATCTGTTGAACTGAAATTCAATTCATAATATTAAAAATAAAACATTAGATTAAAAATTCTGGAAACATATAAAATTGCATGCAATAAACATTAAAATCGAATTCTGAAGATTTGTTACACTGATATATAGAAGACTATTGAAATGATTATATATATATATAAATTTAAAGATTAGAGAAACCAAAAATGTTAGAAAAACCAGAAGGAGAATTACAAACCAATGCGCAAAATTGCAGCAAAAGGAAATGCAAAACTTAAATGTAGGAATATATAAACAAATGAATGAAATTAATGAAATTAGATCCAAAAAACCTTAAGATCTTCATCATGAAGGCCCCTCAGTGTACGGGTGAAAGAGAAGTTTCTGAAAGGACAGTAGCAATTAGCTAATAACTATCCTTAGCCCCCAACTTCTCACCAAACAGAAGAACACCATTAACTGAAGAGAAATCAAATATGTATATAATGTATAAAAAGTTATAAAATATTTCAAGGTTTACTCAGAAAGCATTACTTCCGTAAGTACCTATGATTTTGAAAAATTATTTGGCAGCATTCCACACAACTTAGTAATAGAAGTTTTTGAAAGCATTTATGAGGAATTTAGCAGTTACTTAAATTGTGAAAAAAATTATTGGATTAATCTTATTAAGTTCTGCATTTTTGAAAACGTTTTGTTTAACAGGAACGATTACTTTTTACAGCGGAGGGGGATTATGATGAGAACGAGTTTTTCGAGTGCTTTCGCAAATTTATTTTTATATTTTTTCGAAAAAAAATTCATAAATATTACTTTCTTTGGATATATTGATGATTTAATTGTTTTTAACTGTAATAGTTTCGAAAACATTTCTGGAAAAATATATCCTAAAGAATTACTTTTAAACCGTACAGATCCTGATGGAATTTCATTCCTAGATTTAAATATAAAGAGAAATAAAGAAAATGGCTCATTGGATTATACGACAAAAGGAAGGATTTTAATTTAAAAGTAAATGGTCTTACTAATTGGTTTTCAAATATCAGTAGAAAAGTTTTAAAAAAATTTATGTTCGCACAGTTTAAAAGAATTCGTACCATTTGCAATAATGAAAATGATTTAAAATATGCTCTTGAAGATCTAAAAATACCTTGCAAATTAACTGTTAACCGTCCCAATTTTGAACTGTACGTTTCCAGTGTTTTCCTATTTCGGTTTGTTCTATTTCCTTATTCAAGGGCGATATTTAAGTACCGACGAGTATCCCGTCTACCGAAATGGGTTTGTTTATCAGGTGAAATGTTTTATTTTATTTCATTTTATACTTTCTTGTTTACCTTAAGTAATTTCTTATATTATTGAACATTTTTTAAATGTTCAATTGATGTAATTCTTAAATGTTCAAATGATGTAATTTTATAACTTTTGCAATTTAGTAATTTTATAACTTTTTTTAGTATTTTATACATTATATACATGTTTGATTTCTCTTCAGTTAATGGTGTTTTTCTGTTTCGTGAGAAGTTGGGGGCTAAGGATAGTTATTAGCTAATTTCTACTGTCCTTTCAGAAACTTCTCTTTCACCCCTACACTGAGGGAGCCTCCCTGATGAAGATCTTAGTGTATTTTGGGGTTTAATTTCATTAATTTCATTCATTTGTTTATATATCCCTATATATATATATATATATATATATATGTATGTGTGTGTGTGTGTGTTACTTGAAATTTATCAAGGGTTTTTCGGTTTTTGATACGTCAGCTGTCTTTGAAAGTTTCTGTCGTACAAGAAAATGATTCGTTTCAGTTTTATTAAAATAGAATCAGTAAATGTAATAATATAATATATCTATTAAAAAATGAACATTGTAAAGCTGTATAAAACCTGTATTGAGGATACGTTTTCTGGAAATGACATTTCATCTATTAAATACATTCTTCAATTTCTGATTTTTTATTTTATTTTTATTATTATTATTATTATTATTATTATTTTCAAATTTAAAAGTAGATGCTTTTACTTTCCTTCTGTGAAATATTTACCAAGAAAAAAAAGTATTTTAAAGTACTAAAGAGAACATTCTTTATACTTCATTTTTTTAACTATTTCTTTTTTTTTTTTTTTTTTTTTTTTCATTAAAATAGAAAAAGGTAATCGTTTTGTATTTAATAAGATATGAAATATATCAATCGATACATTACATCCCCCTGAAAAAATCTTTAATTGTTAATAAAGATATATATATATATATGTGTATATTACTTTATCTTGCTCATAGTGATTAAAATGTCTTATTGTGAACCAAGATTTCAAATTTGGACTTTTGTTAATTTTAATAGTTTTGATGTCCCTTAAAACCAATAATCTTTTTTTTGGCGGATGTTCTGTGGTTATGTGTGTGTCTGTCATCAGCGTTTCACAAGAACAAATAGTAGCAGGATGTTGAAACTTGGTATTAAAAATATCTATCAAATAGGAAAGCTACATTAAATATTTCTTTGAGATTCAGCAACTGGTTACCGTACATTGATATCCAATAGAATTCAAATACATATTATGTTCATGAACGAAATTTTTTCTAGGTATAAATTAGCATCTATAGGTTGCACTAAACAAAATGAAATGAACATATGGTTTTTATATGCATAAAAACATACTTTGTACTAAATATGATAAGAAAATATTTGCCCATTCGTTTACAGGGCTATCCAAAGGAACTAAAATAGAGTTGGACTACACTTGGAATTTTCTGGAAGTGGCATTTCATGTTGTACTGTGTGTTATTAATATAAGACTATATTTCAGTACACAATGTGGAGTGTACATTATTTTTAAAGACGTACAAAGCTACCAATAAGGATGCGCAAACATTCTTTTTTTTTATGAGTACAATTCGTAGAAGCGCTTTACTATGAAATTAATTCCTCATACCCATACGGTAAACAAAGATTTTTTTTTAATTAAATTTTCAGTGCTTGTTTTTTTTTTTTTTTTTTTTTTTTTATAATTACGAACTCTGATGTTCCCTGAATACTAAAGTCATGTTTTTAGCTGTTAATCTTTGTAAATGCCTGTTACCAGCGTAACGTCAAAATAACTAATAATGCAGGCAATTTAAATGTTGAATTTGGAAGTTCATTTGAAAACTCGAAAAATTTCAAGGAGTGGTGCGCATGAAAGTTATTTCAATAAATTTGAAATAAACTTATGTATTTAATAATAGCCATGGATTGTATATAAATGTAGGTACTATATTAAAACGGGGAGATAATGAATGGTAGTCTCCCTAACATAATCAATTGTGAAATAAAACACTTCCTAAACCGAGTTTAAAGTCTTTTTAATGTAGTTTTACATACAATACTCGTTATTTTACCCTGTAATCTTCGATGCCTCTTTAAATATTAAAATGCAGGGAAGGAGATGGTCGTTTGGTTGCCGCAAAACTTTTTTTTTTCATTTTTTGCATCACTAGAAAAAAAAAATCTTGTCTATTTTATAATAATACAGTAACTATGCATAGTATTTCTGAGATAACAGACATTTAAGTCTTTTTTAATCCAATATCCCATCAAGCATTTCACATGAAATAATTCGCAAGCAATATTTCTTTTAAAGAATGATTTATATAGCAAATCTCAGCAAATAAATAACTAACAATAAATAAATAAATAAATATTAATTAATATCATTATTATACTTAAAAAGCTTCAGTATTATTCAGTTTAATATCTTTGTAAATTTGTAAATACTGTAAAAAAAAAAAAAAAAAAAAAAAAGATTATAATAATATTTTAAAAAACTCATAACAGAAATAATATGTAAAAATTATTTCAAAAATTTATAAAAGATTATTCTGCATCATTCAAATTATTTATAAAAAGTCTATTTTAATACTGCATTATATTTCAACGTATTCTAAGAATATTTACAAAAGTTAAAATAAGATCAAACGAAGAACCAGAAAGATAGAACCTAAAAATCAGTCAGGAGTAATGAACATAATCGTCTATTGCAAAAATATACAAATCTTTTAAATTCCAATTTGATTTTTCAAATTAAAATAGCTCCATATAGAAAATGAAAGCCTCAAAGATTTAATAGTATTTATTTATATAATATATCATATAATATACATTTCATCTTTGTGAAAAATAGAATACGTTTTATTTATTTTTATTCGCTATATATAAATCTATATGAAAGACAATAAATGAGAATAATATAAGATAGAAATAAATAACATAGAAAGACATTTGAAAATGAAAATCATGTACACATGACATAAATTGTCATTTTACCGTCATAATTTTGTTTTGTATTGGAAATCAAATCTTGTATTCGTAGAATGGAAATGGCATTATGTCTAAAACACATAATTCAACTTAAGCTTGAAGATAACGACATTTATATTCGTAGAAATGACATCTCCCTTCATATGTTTATTTGATCATGTAGCTGAAAAGATAATTACATAGCATGTAAAGAAGAAACAAATAAATAGTATTTCCCTGATACCCTTTGGTAAGTCAAGATTTCCTCTGGGAGTTGCCGAAATCAGACTATCTGTTTTCTTCAAAGAAATATTTAAATATAATCAGAAACATTCATATGCAGTCATTTTACGCTCTAAGCTAAAAATTATATTTGTAAAATGTTCTATAAAAGCATTCTACTAATCCGCTAGCATGGAATTTTAAAGATTGGACGTGGATATGGAAAAAAAAAATGAATTCTTATAAAATCATAGACCTGAAGATTTAAAAATAATAAAACTATTAATACTCATGGTTAAATTAGACATTGTTATTCTGAAAATAAATTTGTTAATTTAATTTCATTATAATTACGTAATTTGTAATTTACTGAAAACCAAACACATTTAATTATAATCAGATTAAAATAAAGCATGAAATACTATCGCTATATTCACCGAACAAGTTAATTAATAATAACTAAATATCTGAATAATTTCAGTATTTTTGATTGTGCAAAATAAGTACATGTTTTAGAGAATTTGCTAGCAATAAATTATGAGGAAAGAAAAAAAAAATGCTTAAGTTAAAAAAAAAAAAAAAAAAAAAAAACAAGAAAATAGATAAATTTTAATGTTCACCATTATAAAATGCAATAATGCGAAAATTATTTCGACCGCGTAATGTATGTCATCCAGTTAAACAACTGATTCAGTAACAGAAATTGTCAAACCTCTTAGGTGATAGGGACAGGAATTTTTTTTTTCAATATCCACCACTATATTTCAATTATAACGGTTGTCTAATCATTCCGAAAACAACTCAGAAAGAATAATTTAAAATGAATAGGAAGCCGTTATAATTAAAAATTAATGGTAGATTATGATAATAAAAAAATTCTCTTAATCTAGCAGTACTGATGACATATTGATCGTTGAAACTGTTACCTTAAACGCAAGGGTATCACAGTACCTTCCCATTCTACATGTTTTACTGTCAAGAGTTTTATTACGCATATGAAAAAGCTTTCTTCCCATATATATAAATCTAATTATAATTTCAAAATAGTCCATAGATATAATTTTAAGTTGGTTGCAGTGGTACACCTCTATCAAGTGACATTGGACTCCGTCCAGTAGTTTACATGTGATAGACGAAAAGAAAATGTGTTTTAAACACAAACGCTTAAGACACATAGACACAGAAAATATTCTGAAAGGATTTTCGATTACTTTGATGTTTGAAACATAAATATATCGCAATTCTTTTCCATCTTCACGTTTTACTGATAAAAGCCATATTACACATGTGCATACGTTTTTGCCCATATAAAATGTTCCATAAATTTAATTTTAGGCTTGGTATATTCCTAATACCCTGTGAATTGCCACTCTATCCCGTCCAGCAACAGTATTTAATAGTATACGGACAAAAAAAAAGTCTTAGGCACTCTTCTCTTTTCCACACAAGCGCACATACTAAGACATTCTGGAGGAATTATTGGCTTCCTGTAAGTTCGAAACGCAAAGTTACTGCAATATTTTTTCCCTCCGCGTATGTTACTGAAAAGAGTCTTATTGCGTAAGCGCAAACGTTATCTGCTCATATATCGAAATATGTGTAAAGTTCCAAAATGTTCCATAGATATAATTTATAATTTGGTGTTGGTTTAAACCCCTGCCAAGTGTCATTTAATTCTGGCCCCACCAGCGGTTGAGTGGTTCTGCGCTCAAAGCTGACAGATTGGGAAATGCTGGATTCGATCTAAAGTAACGTTCATCTACCTAGCTGTTCGGAGTTTTCCGTAGTTTTCTAGAAAACTCGCGAAAATACGAGCTAAGAATATTTAGAAATACCCTCACGGAGGACATTAAACCTATTGGCCTAGAGCCCTGGTGTAGTTAATCGGCTTTAAGCTACATAACTTATAACCAACAAGTCATTCAGTTCTGTTCACCTGCTTTTACATAATATCCGTCAAAAACAAAAGCCCTCCAGAGTCCCATCCCGCTCCAACACACTCACAGTAAATATTCAAAAGGCATTTTTTGCTTTCTTGATGTCTAAAACATAAATATATCGCAATTTGTTTTTATCATGTGCGTTTTAATGACAAAAAACTTATTGATCATGCGTATTTTTTTTCTTTTTCTTTTTTGACAATTGCTGCAAACTAATTAAAACTTTTAAGTGTTCGATAGATGTAAATTAAACGAAAAATTCGTTTAATTTTTGTTATCCTTAGTTTGTTTTATGTTTAATCTCACTCATTTATTTATTTTCTTGTCTTCTTGTACAATTTTATTCACACCAGTAGCTATATTTATTTTCTACTTTATAAAGTTTTTCTTTTCATTTTAAACGATTTTGTGCGTTGCCGCTTTGACTGCAGCACTCGTGCTTACTTTATTCGCCTGATGAAGGGTCGTGTGTTTTTTCGACCCGAAACAATTGTTGCGAGTTTATTGCATTGTATGGTGTTTATTCAAAGTTTGTAAGTAATATCCCCCATTAGTTGGTTCTTGAGATTTTTGAAAAGATTTACGAGGAGTTTTGTCATGTAATAAAATGCGATAAAGTTTACTGGATTAACCTTATTAAATTTTGCATCTTCGAAAATGTTTTGTTTAACGGTGTTAATTATTTTTTACAAATTCTCGGTATCCCGATGGGAACAAGTTACTCCAGTGCCTTCGCCAATATTTTTTTGTTTATGTTTGAAAGAAAATTCAAAGATATTTAGTTTTATAGATACATCGATGACGTAATTACAATAAACTGTTCAGATTTTGCGAAATATGCAGCTGAAATTTATCCCTACGATCTTGTTTTAAACCGTACTGACTCTGAAGACCAAACTTGTTTTCTGGATTTAAAAATAAAAAAAATAGATAATGACTGGTTAATTGGGATTTATGATAAAAGACAAGATTTTAACTTAAAAGTTTGTAACTTAACAAATTGGTTCTCCTGTATTAGTCATAAAGTTTTAAAAAATATTATGTTCACCCAAATAAATAGAATTAAAATGATTTGCAATAACAATTTAGACCTGAATCTGGCTATGAAAAATCTCAAAAATATACTAACTGTTAACCGCTATCCTGTTATTTTAATCAATAAACATTTCAGTATTCTTGATGACAATCCCACTTAAGGTTTGATGTTCCATTTTGGGCGACATTTAAGTGCTGGTAAGTGGCCCTACTAGCTGAAAAGGTTCTATGTTTATAAAGGGGGGTGGTTTTCATTTTTCCCATTTTCTGACTATTTCAGTTTGTTCTCGTATGTATTTATGTATTCTTATTTTATTTAATTTCTTATACTTTATATTTGATGTATTATATTTCTTGAATTTTATATTTGATGTTATATATTTTGTGCTTTATTTCTGAATTTAATTGCTTTTTATGCTATGTATTAATTGAAATTCGTTTGCTATACGGTCGTGAATCCATCTGTGAGAAGTTGGGGGTTAGAAACGTGTTTTGTGGTTAATACCAGCGTTTCGTCAGAAACTTCTCATTTTCCTTTCCCTACATGGAGGAGCTCCCCTGATGAAGGCCCTCATGTGTTTTGGGATTAAATTTTCATCTGGTTTTGATTATTTTGTTTATATATATATATATATATATATATATATATATAATAGAAACTACATAAGCATTAACATACTATGCAAAGTAAAGTTCTGTAAAACCAATATTTTAAAATAACATATATTACTCCTGAAATTTGAGTAAATAAAAGTGACTTACCTTTTTCATGTGCGTTGGAAAAGACATCCATCTGGAATGAGTATTCTCAGACAATAAGCCTCATCTTCTAGTTAAATCATAAAACACATTTTTAAAATAGAAGGTTTTATAATAAGACAAAAGGCTCTCGGGGAATATTTACTTGCAATATCAGACTACCGTAGGTAATGGAAATATTGTATTCGGTCAACAGATATAAAAAATAACTTTAAAAGTTTTAATGAAAATATGTTAGATAATTCTTTTAATTGTTGAGAAAGAGTCCTTTTCTCGCTTTTTTGTTATGCAAATTTAATTAAATTGTATAAAATTTACCGAGTTTTCTTTCAATTTTTATTATTCATAATGATTTCATCGAGATAAATTAAATTCACTGTGAGTTTTCCAGAAAAATACTTAAGGTAACTATTACATTTATATATAAAAATAAACAAAAACTATTTTAAAAGATCATACTTTGTCAATAGTTCACAGAAAAAAGAATTCTTCGATTTTAAATAAGGTTTTGTTTAAAAAGAAATACAATAAGATAAATTAAAAAAATAAAAATAAAAATAAAAATGAAAAAAGCAATTGTTTTAAGAAATTTCGAAATAACATTTTTTTATTTCATATTTTTAAATATTTTAGAATAAAGAAATCGAATTATAAATAAAATCTATTATGTCCTTCTAATATATATAATTGGCTGATAAAAACACCCTTTTACTAAATCTTTGCTTAATGTGCCCGGAAATAGTGAAATATACTCATAAAATGTAAATCTTACTAATGAAATTGAAAGGATTTTGTATATTTTAAAAATAACATAACTTCACGATCATGAAAATTGTAGATATAATGCAAATTACTATTGAACCAAAAACATATATTTGGTCGTATAAATATATATTTCGGTTTATTAAAAAGAAAAATTGCAATAACCTCATATATATATATATATATATATATATATATATATATATATATATATATATATATATATATATATATATATATATTCTCAGAAATATTCGTGTTCAACCAAAAAACATTTTATATTCACTTTTTAATAATTATACATTAAATAGTTATAATCACATTGGAATATTGAAACAGAGTGAAGTATTTGTAAAGTTCTTTAAAATTTGAAGTAATCAATAGAAAAATATTTACATTTAATCTCAGTGATATGAGAACCTATAACGATTAGAAATATTAATATTTTATTTTATTATAATGAAAAATCTTGTATGACTCTACTTGACTTTCGGAACGTTTAAAATTTTACACTTCAAATAATTTAAATCTATTTGTATAATGATGAAGAATATTTCTTAGTGTCTCTGTAAAATGATTATAAATACCACACTCATCAAAATCTATGAAAATTGTACAACGGTGATTTATAATATACCAAACAACATTTACTTCAATAAAATAAGGCGTTAAAACACGATCGTCCTTTAAAATAATTTGAGTCCATAGGCCATAATGAAAAGGAGTTTTTCTTTCTGTCCTTGAAAAAAAAAATAATAATAATAATAAAAATAAATAATTAAGGCTCATAAAGATATATCTTTTTAAGCGATGGTGATCTGTAACACGCCTACCAACTTTCAGTTCAGTCGATTAAAACGTTTAGACGTTATTATGTTCACGCAAACGCAACACCGGAAAAATAATAAAAATGAACTCATGGAACCTTGAAATGCATAAATACATGAAAATTTCATAGTATAAATATTCAGGTTTACAATACTATTCTTATATAATGTATGTTTAGAAAGTAAATACTAGAATTAGCTAAATTAGCGCATAATTTAGCATTATATATAATTCATAAATAAATAATTTTGATATAACGGTAGCATTGCATTTATATTATGTATGCATACTTTATTTTTGAAATAGAAAATATTTTAGAATGAAAAATAATTTCTTGAGGCAATCAAAGAACTTTCTCTTCCTCTGCATTTAAACATTATAAAGACAGTTTACAGATCAATGTGTAATATAAGAATTACTGCATAAGAATATGATCTAAAATCCATTTAAAACAGTTTTAGAAACAGTTTTATTTGACATAATAGTACAGTCAAATAAGGAAAAATAGCGGAAAAAAATTATAAAGCTTTGAAACTTTGGGATAATACTTATAAGAGCTCTAATAATGGAAAACACAAAAGTTCCCCATCCTAGGGCGATGGAGCTTCTCCCTCCTCCCCCACAAAATCGTATAATTCATTGAAAGGAAGAAAAAAATAGGAAATTAACTTATAGGATTTTGGAATTTTGGTATAACATTCCTGAGGGGTCCAATAATGCGAAACAAAAAAGTTCCCCACCCTGGGAAAAAAGTTCAAAACAAAAAAATTCCCCCCTCCCCCCCCCCCCCACAAAAAAAAAAATCATATAAATCACTGAAATGAAGAAAACTTCCCCCAGGAACAGGGTACTGTTTTGTTTTACATTACTAGAACCCTCAGGAGTATTATTTCAAATTTCCAAAACTTTACAAATATTTACAACCATATTATGGTCTTTTATAGCCCCACATTTTTTGTAATCCGGGGGAGCTATGCAATTGTGGGGGGAGGGAAATGGGAGGAGTGTTTTTTGAGGGAGAGGGGATTTTTTTTTCTTTTCTCTTTCTAGACTATTCATTAATGTTATCCTAAAATTTCAAGCATTTATAAATATTATTTTCTCTTTTTCTTAAACTGAAAGAGCTATATGGTTTGCAGGGGAAATGGGGGAGGGGAGGCGGAAGCTTCCGCCTAGAGAGGGGGAACTTTTTTGTTCTACATTACTAGAGCCCTCAAGAGTATTATTTCAAAATTTCAAAGCAATATATATATTTATTCGTACAATACATTCCTTTATAATCCCTCATTTTTTTTGTAATCTGAATTAACTATTCAGTTTGGTGGGAAAGGTTTTTTTTTTCTTTTTTTCTTATCCATTACCAGACTACTCATGAATCTTATCCCAAAAGTTCAAGCGTTTATAAATTATTATCTCTATTTTTTAAACCGGAAAGTGCTATATGGTTTAGAGGGGAAAAGAGGAGTGGAAATGGGGTAAAGCTCTCCCCCAGGAAAGAGGAACTTTTTTGTTTGTATTACTAGAGCCTCCAGGAATGTTATTCCAAAGTTTCAAAACTTTATAACTTTTTTCCCTTATTTGGTGTATTTTGGTCTTATTTGACTGTACTATAAATGTTAGTATACAAAAACTCTCGCCGTTTGAATTTAATAAATACATTCACAAAAAAATTTAAGACTGTTATTAAATTTTGAAAGAATATTCCAAATTATTTAGCCAACTTTCATAAACAGCAATCTTTTAAACTTAGGAATCTTAGTCAAATATGCCAGTAGCATTCTCATTTGATCTTCAAAATACCAATTTTGAATTCCCTGCAATTATTTGTTTTTCAGTTAAACTGGTAACACAAACATACTAATAAACTGCTGAAAACTTGATTTTCGTATTCAAATCACATAATTCCTGCAAAAAATCATCATTAAAATTGGACCTCAACAAATGTTTTTCTGCCAAATAATTATCATTCCTAAGAAAATTTTTCTAGAGCTCGTAAAGCAATTCTATCAACTACTGTCAGTGGGAAAGAGTGTTTTCTATGGTTTTTGGTTAGACCTGTATATTGTCTATAGATTATGTACACACTATAGAGTGTACTTAAATTTAATACCACACTATGAAAAAAGTATATTTAATACCACACTATGACTACCACATTTAAGACCACACTATGGGTGAGTCAAATAAAAGTGGCCTGGATGGGTGGATACAATTGGACGTGAATGGTTGACGCGCACACCACGTGTTCAAAATCGGTTTAGATCTTAGTGCGAGCTGTGTTAATGTCAGTTCATCAGTGAAAAGGTGAAGATGGTACTCACATTGCAATAAAGGATGTTCGTTGTGGAAAGTTACGTTAAAACAAATTCGTGGAAAGAGTGTGGTCACCTGATCTGTCAGTGGGCAACTACTTTTTTGGGGAACTCTTAAGTCAAAGGTGTATCGCAACAAGCTTCATAGTCTTCAAGAACTGCATCAGAACACTTCTGATGAGATCGCAGCAATTCCAGAGGTCTTTGATCTGCCTTCAGCAACGTGCTGACCAGGGCCCAAAAGTGCCAAGAGGTGATAGGTCGTCACTTTCAACATCTGTTATAGGCAGATTAGCGAACTAGTATTTCCTTTCCCTTGCTGTGTTTCTTTGGAACTCTGTTGGGTTCTGTTGAAACTCTGTCCTAGGGGCCACTTTTATTTGCCCCCCCCCCCCATGTACATAAAACAACCTGAATGTGTTTCCATCAATTTCCGGCTTTAATTTCTCCGAATATTTTTATGTGGCTATGGAAACGAATGTTAAACTATTTTTATAACGTATTCTATTATAAATATGCCTTTATGAATACCTTAGTACAGATTTAACACGTTTTGTAGCACCCCTTAGTAGAGATTTAAAATACCGAATTTAGACTTATAAAAGATTCGCTCAAAGAAACTCGTGCACAGATAGACCAGCAGATAAAATACTATTTTTTTATTATTATTATTCGGGGTACATTAAAATGTTCTAATATATAAAAATCTCACTTTTAAAAGCTATGCATTTAATAGACGTGAACTCACTTTTTCATCTATAAACATATAGTTTTTATATGGTAGGTAATTGTTAGTAAAGAGCGGCAATCAATATATTATTTTGTAAAAATTAATATTTAAAAAGAAAAAAAATCACAAAATTTGTTAAAATTTAGATACGAATTTTAAGCATTTAGATATGATAAAAAAGAATAAAATAAGAAGAAGAAGAAATAAAAATAAGAGTATGAATATATTTATAAGAATAAAAATAAGAATAAGGATGCAAAACAAGTATTTCAGAAATGCTTGTGTTTGTTTATTTGTTAGCATTAAAAAATGCTCGAAAAATAATTTAACTTATGTACAACACATCATTTTAAGGGAGATATATAAAAAATTATACAAAAGATAAATTAGATTTTGAATCAAGGAAAATTAATCACTAATTTATATTGAAATTTGTAGAGATTGGATAAAATTAAGGACTTAAATAAACCCAGAAATTAGAAAAATTAAAACAGCAATCAAGTAAAGGACGGCAATTGTTATAAGAATGCGACGAAAATTGAAAAAAGTAAACTGAATTACATGCATACGACATATATTTTATTTTAAATTTAATTCATATGTAGTTATATATAAAATATCTGGCGCAAACACCTTCAATTGCAAAAAAAAAAACTTTTTTTTTCTCTTTTTATTTTGTCGAAATAATTAAGCATGACTCGCAATCACGCAATAAAAAATAAGCACAAATGTAGAATGAATGCAAAAAGTCACTTAAAAAAGGTCACATTATGCTACACTGTTGTGAGCTTTATTCGTTTGAAAATACGTACTTAATTATTTCGATTCGAAACAATTGTTGTTTTGCGATTTTAGGTGTTCGTGCACAAATGATTTTTTCATCATCATTCAACGCTAATATTTCAGAGCATTTTACTCTATTTCGATTTTTCTCTTTACTTGTAAAAATATTTATATTTGAGTAATTATCCAGAAACTTAATATTTGAAATCAAAAATTCTTCAGAAACAATAGTGCTTTAAAAATTCAAATAAATATATTACACTTACTCTTTGTAAGGCACTTAACAAAGGAGAAATAAAGGGGACAAGGAACTCACTTCATGCATGCTTAGTGTGTGCTTAACTTAACTATACTACCTATGCCAGGAGTATGAATTTTTTCTTATATTAAGCCTGCTACTCAAACCTAGATCATAATTTACATTTAAATTTATTTATTATTATAATCTCTTAATTATATATAATAACAGGTATTATTTTTGAAAAATTATTTTACATATAATAGGAATGTCGTACAGGAGAATGACAACACAACGTGTTAACATATATCAGTTTGAAACTTTAAAATTATGATAAAAACATTCGATGAGTTACACCTTCAAATTACGCTATCAATCCAAAAAAATCGTGGAAATATATAGTGCTGTTGAGCAATAGGCTTCTTGTCTCTAAACTTATTCAAAAATTCTCTAAGACAGGAGGATGACACAAAGGTCTTGAGCCAAAATTTTAAATGATATATTATAATCATTTAAAAGTTAAAAATGATTTAAATAATATTATTTTACACCTTTAAGTATATATATATATTTATTTATTTACACTGGTGGACAAAACTAAAGCAACAACATGTTTTCTCGTTTTCTTCTTTTGCACATAATTTTTAAACAAATAAACATATGAACATAAAATTTGTATGGCCTGTTTTTTTATCATATTATTAACCGAATTTTATGTAATTTTAGCATAAGAATAATTTTTAAGATAATAAATATTCGTTTTTCTCTCAAAAGTAAGATTTGGAGAAAATGAAAAATTTCAATAATTTTTGGAAAGAACACTTAATGCAAAAAGGGTCATAAGGATGTCTTACAGATAGGAGCAGATGCACACGCATCCATACGTTAGATTACAAACAAAATCTTTCTACCTGTATTCACTTTCCTGTTTCTTATTTTTTATTCTTTTATTCACATGTGAATAGTTTTTTAAAAAATATACATACAAGCATGAAGTATTATGTTAGTGATGCTCAAAGTTTACAAATTACACTGCTCTGCAAAAAAATAAATAATAATAATAATAATAAATAATAATAATAATAAATAAAATGAAAATAAAAATTTCTAGATTTTTTTCTAGCCTTTTTTTTTTTTTACCACTCTTGCTGATTCTTATGCAAAATGACCTCATGAATCCTAATATGACTCCCATTTTGCCCTGTCACCCACCGTTTTCTAGATACACCACCCCTTCCCTCAATTTCTTTCCCTGTTCGATAATTTTATGACCATGAATTTGATTTGAAGAATGAAAAATAATTATTTTAACACCTAAAAAAAAAAATTACAAAGTTTAAAAAATAGCGTTAATAACAGATTAAAAAATATATATAAGATATGTATACCGGCAGATTTAACGGAAGATCTGCCTTAAGAGATCCAAAAATTTTGACGGATAAGTGATAACACTAGATTTGGACCAGCATGAGCATTTAAGTTATGGTAATGTTTTATAATTAATGATGTAACATGGTTCGATTTAGGCAATAGAATTGGTTGATTTTCATGAGTCTAGCAATGTATGTTTCCGGAAGCTTCCTCCAATACGAATAATACTAGATTCAACCACAAAAAGATCAAAGGATAATTTTGTGCGATGGTTTTAATGATTTGCCTTTATTTAATGAAACAATTTATTCCCCAAATTCGGTTTTTTGAATAATTTTAGCTTTCGGCCTTTTCTAGTTCCAGAGCCTTTCAAGAACTACATTCTTCTTATTTATTATTGAGATTATGAATTGAGAATCCAAGCTACTGCTCGCAACAGTTTTAAGTAGTTAGAAAACCATTGTAAATGAGGTAAAGAATCATTTTGTTCGATGAGGGATTGTTTAGAGTCTGGTTAATCCTACATAGCGTGGAACGCACATAGATTTAAAATTGGGAACTTCACTGCAAAAAATATTCCAATCTTGAACAATGTGTGGATGAATCGGTTTATTCCATGCTTTTTATAGTTTCCATAAAATTTGTAAAGTAATTTCAGAATTATGATTGCGGGTGAAATAAGACCTATTAGGTCATAAATTTGAACAATAATGGAGAGCAACTATCTCTTAGTTTGAATGTTCCAGTCAGCTACTGTTTTAACCTGAAGAATATCTTCCCTCAAATTCCAAAACATTCCTAAAATTCTTTGATTTTTTTTTCTTTTTCGTCGAAAAAAATGAATTGTGCAATCGGCTTCCTCCTGTCAGGAATTTCATAGAGAGCTTTTGGATGACTACAGGCTCACTTTCTGAGTGGAATTCCACCTGCTTGAATTAGATCCTGTAGCTCCATTATTCTGATTCTTGCTGAATCTATCTAGTCTGCACCAGCTATAACATCATCAACATAGAAATCTTCCCTGCCAATTTTCGCTGCAAAAGTTTACCTTTTGTCCTCGCATAATTGTCTAAGTGTTCATAATGTTAAACATAGAGCACAAGCTCTGTCGTAGGTTACAGTATTTAGTTAACAGACCGACAATCAGTCATGCAGAGAATCTCTCCACACTATTCGTTGATAATGATGATCTTCATTGGCTATTAGAATTTTCCTATAGATTTTGGTAATATCAGCACTGAAAGCTGCAGGGTACGATCGAAATTTCAATAAATTGCAGGAATATTTGATTGTAATTTTGTGCCGATATGGAGAATGTCGTTTAAGGATTTGTTATTTGGGGACTTAAACGATGCATCAAAAACACCTCGTATTTTCGTTGTTTCACTGTTTTTATTTTCCACCGCTTGATACGGTAAATAATAATGTGGAGTTTGACTAATTTTATCTCCATTACAAGTATCTAATAATTTAAGTAACGTTTTAGCATCATTTTCTTTTACAATTTTCATAGAAAATATTTTCTTGATTTGCCTTAGTTCTAATTGACTTTTATTTTCGTATCTTTCTTTTAGTATTTCCCAATACTGATCTTGATTTTCCTCTTTTAGAGTGAATCCTTGAATTAATTTAGCTGCCTTTCCAAAAACTGATGAATGCAAATATTGCAGTTTTTCAGTTTTCGATAACTGATTACTACTTTGAATTATAGAATTAAAAATCTCTTTGAAAGAAATCCAATTTTCGATTTCACCAAACAATTTGGGTAAATGAAATTTTGAGAGTTTTATAGGAGAGAATTTTACACTTTTCCTAACAAATTTCCTAACGAATATTTGAATCATAAACTCCTATTTCTGTTTTCTTTTGTAAATCCACTAAAAGATTGAAATTCCCTTATATCTCAATTGTATATCCTCATAATCCTCATTCTATTTAACGGAAAAGATTTTAAACGTCTCTGCAAATTCAGAATCATAAGATTGAACTTACGTTTTCAATATCTTAATTATCGATTGTTCATTTTTACTACACTCTTTTACTCTATCTCTAAAACTATCAATTTCTTTACATAAATTTTCAAGTAATAAAATTTTCTTTGATAATTTTGGAGGCATTATAAAATATACGCATTAGTATAGGCTTTTGAATTACAGAACAAACAAACTTAAGAACTATGTCATCTTTGACATAAAATGATTACTTAGAATAACATTTTAAATGGAGTTTTAGAATAGTTCTATTATTGAGATTTTTTTCAACTCGAATGAAGAAAAAATAAAAATAACAAAAATTCCCATTTTTATTACTGTCTGCGAATCTGTTAGTGGTACTTTCGCATCTGTCTTTTTTACTTCAGCAGCTATAGTAAAGAAATTTTAAGAAATGAATATAGTAATCAATGCTAGGGAATGAAACTAAGTTATTCCTTGACTTTATATGGAAAAATAGATGGAAATAAATCCTGTCGTACTAAATTAAATTCTGTTTTGCTCAGAATTTTACATCTATTGCTTTGAAAACAAAAAGGAGCTTAGGATTTTTTTTATTTTTAAATAAATAATATTACTTATGGTACTTCATTAAAAAAATACATACATATATATCACCTTTCTCATAATTAAATATATATATATATATTGCAACTATCCCCGCCCCCCCCCCCCCAAAAAAAAAAAAAAAAAAAAAAAAAAAGAAAAGAAAAAAAAGAAAAAAAATCATATACATGTGTATTTTCTGTTACTTAAATTATAATTTATCAAAATTAATTTTGCATGGTGAGTGCAGATGATTTTTATTTCAGAAAAGTATAACCCTAAATTTACATAGAAATTTTGTGCCCATTGGCTATATCTTAAAAAATTCAATTTTTCAGGATTTTTTTTTTTTCAGTTAAAAATTGAGAAAAGGGTAAGTTATTTTATTTAAAATTATCATATATAAAATGTTCAACCATTCTTTTTAAAATAATTTACGAGTTTTGAAAAATACTTCTATTTCAAATTTATAAAACCAGTGAGGGAACTTACCCCCAAAAAAGCAAATGAAGCTCCTACATATACAAAAATTTTATCCTGGTTATATATTACTTTTATATATGCAAACTGTTGAACTTTCAATGCACTCTTTAAATGAACAAGAAGTGGGCTTCATTTACAACTTTTTTAACATTTAAATTAATCGCACTCTTTTTAATTATCCAGCCAAATTTTAAGATTTTTATAATGTGAGAAAATTATAAAATAAACTGTGTATAGGTTTTAGAAAAGCTTAGTTCCCATCCATTTTGCACCTAATTTTTAAGTTCTTTTTTTTTTTCCTTAGGATTTAGTTTAAGACTTGAAATTTTTATTTAATTCATTAAACAAATATACATAAACAAATAAAACTTTCTTTTTAAAACTATGTTTTTAAAGTAATTTTACTAATTATTTCCTCAAACTAAAAAGACACTTTTTAACAAATTTTTGAAAATCTTCTATTAATACATTCAATATGTAAGGGAAAATAAAACTTAAATAGAAATATTTTCAAGTACTTTTTTTCTTTAAAACTTTATATCTTTACTTTGTCATTCAAAGTTTTAAATATATTAGAAGAAGGATTGAATACATATATATTGTAAAACTTTTGAGTTTTCTTTAAAAACTTTTTGCATAAGACCCCCCCCCCCCCCAAAAAAAAAAAAAAAAAAAAAAAAAAAAAAAAAATGTGGAATATAATACTTAATATTTTATGAGTTTATACTTAGTTAAACTTAGAAACATTCCAGTGATAATTTATATAAAGTAAATTTTTTCTAACAAGTTTATAAAATAAAAAATGCATCTCAAAAAGTAAAAGATGAAAATTTCGAAAATACAGTACTCTTTTTATGGTTTAAAGTAAAAATAATCAATTTTTTTAGAACTTTAGAAATATTAATAGGAAGAAAATTTAAAATAATTCAAATAAAATAAATAAAAGTTTAATTAAAGTTTCAGTTCATCTATAATTTATTATTGCAATCTATTATTGCAATATTCGTCTTTTTTTATTTAACTAGCAAGTTTTGCCCGCTTCGCTGGTCACTACTATATTTAAATGAAGTCTCAAAATTACATGCAATTCATTAATACAGCAATCTCATAAAAGGAAATATTATAATAAAAATTCACTAAAACCTCTCAAAACCTCAATTTTTCCCCTCCTCCGCAAAAGGGGGAAAATTTCGAAAAATTTTATTATAATGTGTGTTGGGAACACACACCAAAAATGGCCTTTATTAGATAATTTAGAGCAGAGTTACAATTGAAAACGCATTTCTCACCCAGCAGACCCAAAAGGGTAAAAAAAGATCTTTCTCAAAATACCTCTATAGAGCGTGTTGGGTAAATATAGCACAGCCCCATAACCAACTCTTCCCTTTCCGCTAAAGATGGGAGGGGGATATTTCACAAAATGCTTTTAAAGTGTGTGTTACAGTCACATAACCAACCCACACACCAAAATATACATTTCCTAAGATAATTTAGAACAGAGTTACATTTGGAATTGTGCTTTTATCCCCTGCCCACAAAAGGGGGTAGGGGGACATTTTGCAAAATTCCTTTATAGTGTGTGTTAGGTCCACATATCGCACACACACCAAAAAATCACCTTTTTGAGATAATTAAGAAACGAATATTAGAGTATTTTAGGCGCACATAATCAATCCCGATACTAAGAAATCGCCTTTCTGGGATAATTTAGATGACAGTTTCAACTGTAAACATGTTTTTCCCTTCCCGACATCAAAGGTTGGGAAGGGAAACAATTCCAAAATCCCTTTATAATTATTGTTGGGTATACAAAGCACACCCCACATACCAAACAATTTTTTCGTCCTTGGATAATTTGGAACAGAGTTACGCTTGCAAATGTTTTCTGCACTCCTCCTCCCCTCATGGGGCAATTTAGCAAAATCCCGTCGCAGTTAAAATTTGATGAAAGTATTCAACTCACACTAAAATTCGTAAACGCAACTCCTATAGAATCCCCAGGACAAACTTAACGCGAAGAAGGGGCTCTCAAATATCCCCCCTCTTAAATCCACTCCGCTTCTTAAATTAAAATATCGCAAAACCCTCAAAATGGGTTTTTGGAAATATACTTCAGAAGAGACAGCCGCTTTCAGTTTCTACGTGCCATTTTTCGTAGAGTTCTGCTAGAAAATCTGGATTTTGCGAAGTTCTCCCCCTCCCCCTTAACTGGATTATAATTTATTACTGCTTTTATAATTGATGATTACTGCATTGATTGATGATTACTGCAATATAATTGAACGGGGGCTGCCCCCCCCCCATTTTTTATAATGTGCATACAATTATTTAAAAAGGAAATCACATCTCACAAAAAGATATTTAAAACCACGTGTCATTGTATAAATTAATTGAAAATAACACTTTAAACACGTAAATATTTTCATTAAAAAACTATAATTAAAATCATTATAAAAATTTTACAACTATATTTAGTCGAAGTTTTTCGCCCAGCTTGTCTGGCCATCATGAGGACGGATTAAAAACAAAAGTTTGACAAATGCAGCATGACACATTCTTTATATAATATAAAGTCACAGTACAGTTACAGTTAATTTCGACCAGTCAATCCTTAAAGTGTAACTTGTATAGGAAATCACATCTCACAAAGAGATATTTAAAACCACGTGTCATTGTATAAATTAGTTTAAAATAACACTTTAAACACGTAAATATTTTCATTAAAAAGTTATACTTTAATTAAAATCATTATAAAAATTTTACAAATATATTTAGTTGAAGCATTTCGCCCAGCTTCTCTGGGCATTAGCAGGACGGATTTAAAACAGACGTTTGACAAATGCAGCACGACACATTCATTCTATAATATAAAGTCACAGTACAGTTACAGTTAATTTCGATCAGTCCGTCCGTTATAACTTGTATAGAAAATCATATTTCACAAAGAGATATTTAAAGACTAATCGAAACTGACTATTTAGAGACTGATCGAAATTAACTGTAACTCTATTGTTACTTTATATTATAGAATGAATGTGTCGTGCTGCATTTGTCAAACTTCTGCTTTAAATCCGTCCTGATGATGCGCAGACAAGCTGGGCGAAAAGCTTCGACTAAATATATTTGTAAAATTTTTTTAATGATTTTAATTAAAGTATAGTTTTTTAATGAAAATATTTACGTGTTTAAAGTGTTATTTTTAACTAAATTATTTAAAAATCATTCTCGCCAAAAGCACTGCAAAAGCCATCGATAACATCACTCATCAACAAATTATTTTCCAAAAACTTTTCGTGTAAATTAGAAAATCAGATATTGGAAACCGGAAATAGGACCATAAATCCTTATCGCATAAACGGCTCTAACAATTTTCTTCCCAACTACTATATAAACATTAAATGTAGCTTCGTAGGTATTAGTTGGTTAGTTCAGAAAAAAAATTATAGGCGCCCTGTATAAGTAAGTCAATTTTAGAACTCGCAAATGCTTTCTTTACAGCTGTACAGATTTTTTTCAAACACGCCATAATAACTCTCTTTGAGTTTGTAAAGTTTTGATGAAAGTTGTTATCTCAAAAATGACTCAAGCGATTTTCTTGAATATTGCTACATAAGTCCCTTTGGGATATCCTTTCAGATGTGTTACTTGGTCATTACAGGAAAATGAACAGTCATCCTAATTAAGCAGGTCAGTTAGAGACCTCGAAAATTAGTATTTCAAAAAACAGCTCTACCGAATATATATAACTCGTTATGTAAATTTTGTTTTATATGTCTTTGCACATGAATCAATTTTCTTTTCGAGAAAACTTGTTAGGTGTCTAATTTGTTAGGTCAATTTTATGTCCTCTGACCACATTATGTCCAAAACGGGCATGTGATACGTGTAATAACTGGCAATGGAAGTCGTGTGGTTGTTACACATCAGACTTTTTCTACATGCTTATTTTTTCACTTCACATGTTTATTACGTTATTACGTTAAAATGTTGCAAGCGATTTTTAACACCACTTTCTATCATCTGAACTAAATTTGTGCATTTATATATAACTCCGATGATAATACATGGTCAAATAGTAACAGAGTTAGTAAAGGAGCCTGAGTGCAATTGGACCCTTCTTTTATTGTTTGTGATGATACGATCTTAGAAATGAATTTTAACTGATTTTCTATAGTCCAACTGAGATAAAATTGTGCATGCATGCATAACTACAAATAATATATATGGTCAACCCCTAACGGACTTAAGAGAGTCGGTTTAGTGGGCCTGGGTCTAAACCCTGGGTTAGCCGATTGAGCTGAAAATTTTCATGCATATATAGCTCTGATGACAATGTATGCTCAATCAGTAATTAACTTAGGGGAAGCGAGCGATTCCTGCACACAATAAATTCCATTTCATATGTTTATCTTTCTATCATCTGATTGATCTGAAGTTTTGCCTACACATATAATTGCACTGACAATTCATACTAAAACAGTGATGGCTTAGGAGGAAGGGGATTCCTGAGCCATCCACTCCAGTTAGAGTTTGATTACGCATTTTAATTCACTTCCTAGTCTGAGCTAAACATTTGCACACATATATAATTCCGAAGACAATACATAATCAAGCTACAACGGAATTACAGGAGGCTATGGAGATTTGAGCCTAGAACTCCAGATCAAAAATTTTAGTATATATTGGGGAAAAAAACTCTAAAGTAAAACTTTTGTCATTTTTACTTTTGTACATCAAATATTTTCCTGGTTTTTATACGTTTGGAGCAGGGTTTGGAGAATAATACCCAGGTAAAAAAAATCAGCGAAAAAACTGCAGGTATATTGCCAGTATTTCTGATTTTCTTTAAAATTTGCAGGTATTTAAAAGACTTCCACAAGTATTTTGAAGGGAAATAAAAACAGTGGATCAGAAAATATACACTTTTTTTAAAGGTTCGATACAAGTTTATTTCATAAATCCCGAAATACCTACATGTTTCTTGCAGAAAAGTCCGAAATACCTACAGGTTTTTGCTGATTTTTTTTTTTTTTTTTTACCTGAGCAGATTTTTGTCCATAAAAAAGTCACCTGATTTTCTTAATTTAGTAGTATTTTTAATGATATATTGGATGATTACTAAGATATACAAGAAGCATTACCAGTAAACATTATGACCATTACAAACCAAAATTAAAAAAAAAAAAAAAAAAAAAATCAGGATTTTTTTTTAGTTTGTTTTTAAAATATAATATAGTATGTGGCAGAATTTTAAATTAACTTTATAAAATAGCTTATTGCAATATAGTGATCAGCGAAGTTTGTTAAACTCGCTGGTGTACAAAAACATTTTGTGATGGAACCAGCATAAAAGTTTTGTATAAATTCATTCATTTATTCCATTATTGTTTAAAGAAACAAACATCTATAAAAATACTTTTAAAGCTACATAAATTTTTACCACTTCATAGTTTTAACCCAGAATAACTAGAAAATCACAGGAAAAATAAAGCACTTAATAGCCACATTTGCATATGAAGAATTTTTCTAAAACAAACTTAACATATCTTTATGCTTTTAAACTACCTAAGATAAAAACTTTACAGCTATGTTACTCCTAAAAAGCACTGTTATTCCTTCTGACTTATATGTTTATATATATATATATATATATATATATATACATATATATATAAGAAAGTTTCACTTAAAACGTCTCTTTTCATGAGTAAAAATATGTTAAACAAACAAAGCGTTTTTTTTAAAGTTCAAGCCTTATACGAGATAGAAAGCAATATAAATAATATCTAGTATCTCATACACAATAATTCACTTAAAGATTTCCATAAACTTTATTTTATTTGCTGCATGCACTTATGGAATGTTTACGTTTTCAATGTCTTCATTTTGTATTCAAAAAAGCTGTATCCTCTTAAAATTGCTCTAGAATGTTTCGGTTACAATATATTTACTTTTGAAGATACATATCTCTAAATAATAAATTTCTAAATTTTTGATATGAAATTTAAAATAAATAAATAAAAATAAAAAAAAACTTTCGCGTAGTTATATTTGTTTTTAACCGTAAGTAATATAAAAATGCACTGCTCAGTATATTAATATTAGTATAAATATATTTAAAAAAAAAAATAGTATAGAAAGTATGTGTATTGCGTCCCACGCTTTTATACAGTAATGTAATTTTAAATCACTATTTTATAGAATTGTTAGATAGAGTGGGAGAACAACATTTTATCTAAACAATGTAATTATGTTTGGTACACTGAATTATTTTTAAAAGAACGGTCAGCTTCCCTCACAATACCATTTTCTTATGAAATTTTCTATTTTTCAGTTCTTACACCTCTTGCCAATTTATGATTGACAAAATATCATTTTAAAGTCAAATTTTAGAACCTACATTTTTGTGATAATTGCGTACATTTTCTAGTTCCCTAAATTCGATAATCAGGTCAATTAGTAGATGGAATATGTTTCACTATGTCTGAGTGTGAGTCTCTATCTGTATCAATGTGTGTGTTTATGCAACTCTGTGTGTATCTTATTGTCATAATTTAAAAACAGATACTTGGAAGAACTATAAATTCATTATTATAAATTTGTATCATATGGCAATATTACTTGAAACTCATTAATTATATTGTTGAAATGATTTTTTTACAGGGATATACAAAAGAATATTAATGCATTATATCTATGAGCAACATTTCTGGTAAGTATAGTTTAGCACTTTCAGACTGGAATAAACAAAAGGAAATTAACATACATTTTTTTTTTTTTTTTTTATGATGAAAGTATATACGGCATGATATAACAAATATTAATCATTCGATTTTAGGTTGTAATTTGCATTTTTATTGCTGAACTAAATTAAGGTATATTTTGTGATGTATATAGGATTTATTGTGAAAATACAGGACTACTCAAAATTAAGTGTATATGTTTTATAGAGTGTCTGTAAGAATACATTTTTTGAATATTTTAAAATATTTTCTAGATTTAATAACATAAATGTTTGATAAAGATAGCTACAATATATTCCAACGGGGGTCGGAGGGTGCTTTATCCTTCTTCACACAGTACTATATACCAAATAAATTTGTTTTTAAAACAATCTTTAAGGTACTTTCAAAATTTTTAAATATAGAACAGTCGGTAACAAAAATGTCCGAACGCTAGCGAAAACTCCTATGTAAAAAAAGTACACTTCGTACGGTTTTGTTAAATAAATCCTTGCGGAGTCCTGTTCTTAGTCTGTGTAAGGACAGGATTTATTTCGATAAGGATTTTTTTAACAAAACCGTATGAAGTGTACTGTTTTCACATAGGAATTTTTGCTAGTGTTCGGACACTTTTGTTACCGACTGTACCCCTTATCATATATTTTAATCTATAATAATTTGTTTTTATAGAAATAATAGCTAATAAAAAAAAAGTGTAAGTGTCACACTCTTTAATTTTGTTTGTGTATCATAATTTTATTTTGTAATTATCAAGGAAATAGGAACAAAATATAAGAATAATTCTGTATTTATTTTTTTACAAAAAAACGTATATGTAAATGTGAAATAAGTAATATATTCCTTCTAAAATTGTAACAATATTTAGAATCAAACATTTTTTTTTCATTTTTAAATAGCACACTTGATGAAACGTTCTTAAATCTTGGAGGTGTTCTAAACAGGATTTTCCTCATCTTTTCAGTGAAGATTTGATTACTGATATAAGTACGAAGGATGAGCGATGTAAATTAATAAAAACTGAAGTTTTGCGGTCAACATGTATCATTAAAAATGTAAAACGATCTGCAGCAGTAAGAAATGTTAATATATACCCTGTAGAATTTTCGATGCATTTGTGTAATAAATACGTGTCTAAGAAAACAGTTTTAAGAATTTATTTAAGAATTTGTAAAAAAAAAAAAATAAATAAATAAATAAATGTAATAAAATAAAATAAAATTCAACAGTATTTTATTTAAAATATCTAGAGATAAAAAAAAAAAAGAAAAAAGAAAAGAAATCCACTTTGAGATAAATTTCAAGAAACACTTTTCTAATGCCCTTTCAGAATTTGTACAGCTAGATTACTGTCACTGACTGGCAAAAACAGAAGAAAAACAAAATATTTTTTAATCATAAATTGAAAATATAAAAGAAAAACTTGTGTACATCAATAATAACAGAAGAAAAAGTTTTTACAGCGAGCAGAAGAAGGATGGCTCTAAATTAAGTAGGATGTATTTTGAATTCAAATAAAATGTGATAATAATTATTATAATTATAAAGTATGCTCAGACTTCCTTATTAACCTGTTACCTTTTATACGGTGGTGTCCGATTGTGTTACACAATTCAAAGGTTTCTTGAATTGTACACAATCGAAGTTTGTTTGTTTCAAAGAAAATTTTCGTGAGAAGTAAAAAATCTTTTTTATTTCAATGCGAAAAAAATATTGTTAACCCATTTTACAAAATTGTAACTTTTTTTTTTTTTTTTTTTTTTTTTTTTTTTACTGTAATTTTGTATATCTTTTAATAAAGGAAATAATTTCTTGTAAGACAAAATTCTTCCTTAGAATAGCAAAAATACAGGCAAAATTGTTTTATTAAGTTAAACAAAATTTTTATTGGAACATATTTAAACAAAAAAAAAAAAAAAAGTTTTTGTGTAAAACAAAAGTATGTTTTGAAATAATAAAACATTTTTATGAGTAAAGAAAATACCAATTATTATGAATATAAGAACTCTCAAAGCGAGTGTTTTTAATTAGAACGTAATATACGTTTTATTCAAGGGCCAAGAAAATTATTATACAAAATAAAATTTTATCAACAAAACAATAAGATGTTTGTGTGTGTGTCATTGTGTATGGTTTCCAGAGCTTTTTAAGAAAACGGCTGATGGCTGAGCTACAAAAATTTGCATGGTGGTTCGTAATGACCTCCCCTGATGCACCTCGAAGCCCGATTTTCGAATTTTGTTTTAGTTTTCTTTAAATTAATTAAAATGTTAAAATAAAAACCTTCTAATTACTGATAAATTGGCCATTTAATTTTAATCCTTAATTTATTTGTTGCCAAAAAAAATTATCATTTTTTGGACAGAAAAAAAAAAAAAAAAAAAAAAAAAACGTGAAAAATAAAAAATTACATTTATTTAAAATATTTAATTTTATTCCTTAATTTAATTGTTGCCAAAAAAATTATCATTATTTTTTCGACAGAGAAAAAAAAAAAAAAAAACGTGAACAATAAAAATTACATTTATTTAAAACGAGGAAAGTAAATTAAAAAAATTAGAAATATCAGTCGTATCGTTACAAATAAGATACCAAATGAAAGATGCAATTTTTGTGAATCCAACGGATTAAACAGCTTATCGATCGGACAATTAGATTTTTTAAAATTAACTAATGTATGTATTTTAGGGGGCAAGAGAAGGAGATTGTATGGAAACCGTTTGGAAATTTTTTTTGAATGTGCTACTGATTAAGTCACATGTTTTTTTTAAAGTGGGATTAAAAATTGCATTTTTGAATTTTTTTTAAATTTTCTTTCACAAACACAAACATATAGTATACAGCCTGTACAACACTAGACCAAATTAAAGTTCTAATTTCATCAATATTTAAATAAATAAATGAAAATAAAAATATGTTTAATGGGCAATATATATAACCATTAAAAGTTTAGTTGTCTAAAATATGGCAGAAATAGCGCTCATAGCATATTGTTACAAGGTATTAAGTCTTATTTTTACAAGGGATTAAATCTAAAATGGTGACAAACATTCAAAAGTCGCCAAAGAGAGCTATATTAAGGCGGTACTATGATCATGCTTACAAACCATGAATTATATATAACCACAAAAAATTAATTGTCTCATGCAACAGACGTAGCCGGTCATAGCATATTATAATATTTAGCGTGAAATTGTTATCATTTTTATGGTTGACCGGGGATAAACAAAATAAACATAGGAAATAACGTAAAAGCAAATATTATGTGCACCACGTATAGTGTTGTTCATATGTAACTGGGATTCAAATATAAAAGGGATACTTCACTTTTTTCGATACCATCTATTTCGAAACTGTTATCTAGTAAGGACTTATTAGAAGCCTATTGGTAAACCATTGTCTCAGTGAATAGAGACAAGCGCCCGAGTTTTAGCGGATGACCAAATCGCTACCGAAGGCAGCAGGGATCCGAAGCGAGCTTTTGAGCAATTTTAGTATTTTATTTTATTTTTATAAAGCTATATAGAAAGGAGTTTCCTTTAAATTTAGTGACCAGCGAAGCGGGCAAAGCCTGCTAGTACAAAATAAAATTTTATCAACAAAACTTGATTATTAAAACAATCACATATTTTACTAAGTTAAAATATATTTATAAAAATACTTCTTCATTAAAAGCAAGCATCACGTACACAAAATAAAATAAAAGGCCACTTTAAGTTGTTAATTGTTTTCCCTTATTTATAAATATACTTACAAGTTTTCGAAATCATGATCATAATAAACTGGATCATGAATAATGTAGTGAATTTAAATGCATTTGTTGAATGAGATGAGGAAGAAAAAAAAAAAGGAGTGTGAGAGAGAAGCAATATTTATAAATGGATGTAATTTTACTTTTAAATATAATACTTTTTATTTGTTGCATTTTAACTTCTTGATTTTCATTTACTGAATTAAAATATTCATTACATATATTAAATGGGATTCAGAAAATACGAAAAATAAATAAATTTCATTTTCATTTGACTTTTTAAAAATAAAAACTTGATACTTTTTAAATTAAAATATTCAATAACTTGATAATAATTTATTAGTTATTTGCTCATAACCAAGGAAATTCATATATATTGGTACAAAATTTATATAAATTAAGAAGAAAAAGTACGGAAATGAAATATAAACCAAAAATTTATAGTAGTATAAATTATTTTTAAATATACTTCCAAATATTTAAAAAACGATATATTTCTAAGATTGCAGAGTAAAAACTAAACAGATAAAAAAATTTCATAAATAATTTTTAGTATTTATTCAATTATTATTTCAATAAATTAGAATATTGAACAAGTTGACTATGAGAAATTACAATCATTTGCAAAAGTTTAAGACCAGTCGCCGATTTTCAGTATTTTAACACATTGAATCTTTTGCGCAGATTATTCCGTCATCTCATGTGCTAATTCATCAGACGCATTCTACTGATATAAATAAAGGTGTCTGGCACGTTTATCGCCGGACGTTTATTGGATTTTGTCGTAGACAGTGCTGTTGTGTAATTAACGTAATGGGTAAAAAACCTTCACTTACTGTTACAAAAAGGTCAGAACTATTGACCCAGCATAAAATTGGATTTTCTGAAAGTCAAATAAGTTCGAGGGTACATGTGAGCGAGACATCAAGCTATTAGTAAATTTAAAATTTCGGGAAAATTTATGGACTTTAAGAGTCATTTCTTTTTCATACTTGGAGTAAATCGAGGTTTACTTGGATGTTTATGGGATGATAAACCAAAATATTTGGCCAAACGTCTTGAAATAGTACTCAAACTGACGTTGGAGCCTTTTGCAGCGAAAGAATGTGTAATCGTATTGCAGGAGGTTCTTGGATATCGTACGACCATACTTATCACATAATCATTATGTGCACTCGTTTTTCTAAGGCGACCGCTTCTTTTAAGGTCCACAAATTTTCCCGAAATTTTAAATTTACTAATAGCTTGATGCACAGCTGTCTTGCTCACATTTACCCTCGAACTTATTTGACTTTCGGAAAAACCAATTTTTTGCAGGGTCAATATTTCTTACCCTTTATTACTTACCCTATTTTCCTGTTTATGTAGAAAAGACATGAGTATATATTTATTATAATTAATTTCCGAAAATTATACGTAAATAATGTATTGCGGTCATGGTTTGCGAAATGGGTTTTCTATGTCACATAGCTCAAAAAAGAATACAGTCGGCAACAAAAGTATCCGAGCACTAGCCAATAATTTCGATATCAAAAAAGTATACTTAATATTGTCTTGTTAGATAAATCCTGGTCGAATAATGTTCCTAGACTCACTAAGATCATGTCTCGACAAGGATTTATTTAACAAAGCAGTATTAAGTGTACCATTTTTAGACAGGGATTATTGCTATTGCTCGGATACTTTTGCTGCTCACTGTAGATGTAGAATGATGTAAATTTTTATTTGGGATTATCGTGATGTCTAATAGTATGCCTCCTACTTTGGTTTTGATATGACTTTCCCTTTCAGAGATATATACGATTTTTCGTGACGTATGTATGTGTGTGTGTTTATGGAAGTGAACATGATAGCGCCTAAACGCTTTGTTTGAATCAGATGAAAATTGGTACGTATATTATAGATCACCGTAGTGCAAATTCTATCGATTTTGGTGAATCTGATACGTACTGTTTTTTCATAGTGACACAACAAACATTCTTCATCATTGTGGCCTTTGGGCTGAAATTATTTTAAGTGCGATGGTGTCTAAATGCTTAATTCGATTGAGCTGAAAATTTATATACGTATTATAGGTTGCCGTTGCATAAAGTGTGTAGAATTTGGTGAATCCAGCACTTATAGTTTTTTTTTACAGGGATAAAACAAAAACTTCTTTATCATTATGGTCTATAGGCTGAAATTATGTGAAGAACGATAGTGTCTAAATGCCTTTTTCGATAGCGCTGAAAATTTATATACGTATTATATGTCACCGTTGAAGAAAGTGTGTACCATTTGGTGAATGTAGCGCTTATAGTTTTTTACAGGACACAAAGAAATATCCCTTATCATTATGGGCCATTAGCTCAAATTCTTTAAACTGCGATAGCATGTAAACGCCCTATCCAATTGAGGTGCAAATTTTTATACATGTTATAGGTCACCGTCACTCGAACTGTATAAATTTTGGAGAATGTAACACTTATAGATTTTGCAGGAACACAAAGAAAATTTTTTATCATTTTGTCTTATGAACTTAAATTATAACGTCAAACGCCTTAACGAATGAGCTGAAAATTTATATACACGTTGTGGGTCATCGTCGCACGATCTGAATATATTTCGTTGAGTCTAGCACTTATATATTTTTACAGGGAAACAACGAAATTTTTTTATCATTATGACCAATGGGCTCAAATTATTTGAAGGTCAATAGCGTTAAATTAAACAACATACTATATACAGAAAAATTCTCAACACCCTATTATAATGTTTTATTTTGCTAACGTTTATCTTAACTTATCTATACAACTGTTAATTGCTTAATGTTTGGAAAGTCGAGAGGAGTCACTCTGGATACATTTATATATATATATATAATATATATATATATATATATATATATATATAGTAATATAATATTATCAGTGCAAAAATTTGAAATTTAATCAACCCAAATCAAACCAAAAAAGAAATAAAGTAAAATCTAAATGAATTATAGCAAATTGGAATGAGAAAAAAGCATTATTTGCATTCTAACATTTTCAGGGGCCTGGTAGAATGCAAATATGCTAAAAAAATGAATGTTATTCTGTCACAAAGAAAGCAAATGCTAAGAATTTCTTTGTTCACACACCCGAAACACCCATAGTAAAACCAGAAAAAACGAAGATCAAAATAAAACACCTCACTAAAAATGATAATCTCATAGACATTTAAAACCATAGATCAAAATAAACTCACCACTACAAATAATCCAAAATTACTTAAAAAATTATAATTGAAAAAGAGGCAACTCAAAGTTATGAAAAACGAGACACATGAAAAAATTTAACAAGCAGATATAGGTTAAAAGCACTATATATATATATATATATATATATATATATATATTAATTTACATATTAAGAATACGGGATATATTCACTGGTCTTAGAAAGTTATTTGATGCTCTAATGTACGAGGAAATTGCTATAAGATATAAACTTTAAAGATTCACTGCAAATATTATTAACCTTATTAATTTTAGTAGTGAAAAAAATTATACCTATCAAGTAATAAATTGTGTATAAACAGTGTATATGTGTACATATTTTATAAATAAAAATATTCTCTTAAAATCATTTTTATTAAGTTCGTTATTCTCATTTTACTCGTATATTTAAAATTTCTGATTTCTATATTTTACTTTTAAGTTTGCATTGTTATACTTTTCATTTTAAAAAGAAACTTTCAATCGATTTTTTAAACGTCTGTAGTGGTAATTTATAAGTATTATTCTGAATTTAAATTCTTTGGGGATTTCAGTTTCTTATGATAAAACGTGTGCCAGCTGATCCTTTTATCCTTGTTCATTCAGATGTAAATCATTTTGGCTCACGTACTTCAACTAATACAGTCAAATTCTTTATTCAGTTTATTTTTGAAGAAGGCAGCAGTTGTTTCGCCCGCCAAGACATCTTTTAATACCACGAGTTGAGACATTTACAGAATATTCCTAAAAAGAGCTATTTTTATATTTTTAACATTATGAATGCATTCAAAAAGCCTTTTTAACAGAACTTTTCTGCTATTTACGTGTAAAATCTCTTCGGTATTTGGTTTACTGTAACGCAATAGATATTTTTTAATGCGCGTTATTAATTTTTAAATTTTTTAAATTTGTTTAATTTAGTGTATTTTCAAACTTATTACTTTCTTCTATATTCAATAGAAGAAAGTATTTGATTCTTAAAAATTTTCGACCTCGAGTGTTTGATGGATTTACATGTTCTGAGAGCTGTAGAACACGATTTGACTATTTTTAGAAAATGTCTGTCAGGCTGTGTGTGTGTGAAAAAATTTTGTGGCAACTGTATCTCAGGAACTACTGCACAGAATTTCATACAAATTAGTATTTAGTTGAACTTTGACATAAATTAGTGCCGATCAACTTTTGGTAAAATTGTCTTACATGTTGCGTTGCCATCCCGCGTTTTCTAAATTTTTAACATGGTGGTATAGGACAAAACTTTGTATAAATGTGCATAAAGAGAATTATTTTTTAATAATCATTATGAAATTTACAAGAATTATTTATAACAGAGATAGTCAACTGGAAAAAAAAATTGTATGTGTTGGAGCCTCGCCATGGGTATCTTTCAAAAGAGCTCGTCAATACCTTTAAAACGAATGGTTGAACCATCGATCTGCGATAATTTAAAATAAAGTTATCGATATTTTTCATTTTTAACAATATTTTTTTAATGTAATATTGGCAATAAAATTGACCCTTTTTTTTTTTTTTAGTGCTAGAGGCTTATTTCAGTCGGTACAGTTGTCGAATTTTTATAATACACTCTTAATTAGTGCTAATAGGGCCTATTTCAGTCGGTTTATTGAATGGGATTTATTGAATGAAGTCCCCCCAAGGCACAACTTTGACATGAGTCCCCCCCAGGCCCAACTTTGACATGAGTCCCCCCCCCCCCAAGGTACCCCTATTTCAGTCGGTACAGCGTTGTCGAATTTTTATAATACACTCTTAATAGAGTTAAGGGCCTATTTCAGTCGGTTTATTGAATGGGGATTTATTGAATGAAGTCCCCCCAAGGCACAACTTTGACATGAGTCCCCCCCAAGGTACAACTTTGACATGAGTCCCCACAAGGCCCAACTTTGACATGAGTCCCCCACCCAGGCCCAACTTTGACATGAGTCCCCCCAAGGCACACCTTTGACATGAGTCCCCCCCAAGGCACACCTTTGACATGAGTCCCCCCCCAAGGCACACCTTTGACATGAGTCCCCCCAAGGCACACCTTTGGCATGAGTCCCCTCCAAGGTACCCCTATTTCAGTCGGTACAGCGTTGTCGAATTTTTATAATACACTCTTAATAGTGCTAAGGGCCTATTTCAGTCGGTTTATTGAATGAGGATTTATTGAATGAAGTCCCCCCAAGGCACAATTTTGACATGAGTCCCCCCCAGGCCCAACTTTGACATGAGTACCCCCCAAGGTACAACTTTGACATGAGTCCCCCCAAGGCCCAACTTTGACATGAGTCCCCCCCCCAGGCCCAACTTTGACATGAGTCCCCCCAAGGCCCAACTTTGACATGAGTCCCCCCCAAGGCACACCTTTGACATGAGTCCCCCCCAAGGCACACCTTTGACATGAGCCCCCACCCAAGGCACACCTCCCCCTCATTGGGAAAAAGAGAAAAAACGTTGTTTTGCGGCTATAAGACAGTTTGGACTTCCAACGTTATTTGTTACAATATCTGCATCTGAAACACATTGGTTTGATTTAATGAAAACTTTATCATGGAATTTAGATCGTCACGAAATAACTAAAGAACAATTTGTCGATATTAACAAGTTTAGCAGTAGGCCTCTGGCACTAAATTAAAATCTGTCAATGTCAGATTTTCATGTTTTTTTTTTTTTTTTTTTTTTTTTTTTTAATTTAATGCTATACTACTTCTCTAATATGGAAATCGTCTGCATTATAATGGAAGATAATTTTTTCAAATAATAATTTTAATAAATAATTTTTATTGAGTGAATTTGTATAGGAAAACATAAAAGAAAGTCATGGCCACAACATACTAGTTTTTTAATGTATAGCTTATCGTACTACAGTTAAGAAGAATTCTAAAAATTTAAGATCTCGGTCTTTTGACGTTTTTACACGTTTTGGGATGTAAGGATTTCAAAATCTCAAACAAGATGTAGTGTCCGTCTATAGTTTATAAAGTTTTTTAATTCTTTAGTTCATTGGTTAGTTTATTTGTTAGTCTGTTTAAAATTTAATTCAGAAACAAATGATTGTAAACAAGCCGGATCAGTGTTAAAATATCACTTACGATGCTGCCAGAAAATATATTCAGTTCAAGCAATACCGTAAAGTCTTCAGACCTTTTTAATTATACTATTATGATACTGGAATAGAGATAATTAATTAGGAGCGCTCTATTTTGAGAACTTTATTAATTTTCGAAATTTGAGATTTGCTTAAAACAGCCGAATAGAGTAATATTTCTCATAAATTTGCATTATTGGAATAATTGAATACTGGAAATAGTATCTATCTGCTAAAAAGTAAAATACGAAATTGGACCTAACAAAATTAATCAGAAAAATTAGGATAAGGTAAATGCGTCGAATAAGAAAGAAGGTAATATAGTAGATAAAGCCTTTTATTCTGTGACCTTCTCGAGTAATCTGCCATGATAATACCTTTTAACCTGAATATATTATGTCAAATATTAGAATTGAACGAATACATGATAGATAATAAAGCAGGGTTTACGTACGTGTACTAGATTTTTTTTTCTTTTTCATTAAACAAGTAAATATAATATACACAATCCTTTTCTTTATTGAATAACATCGAATTTGGGGGGGGGGGAATTTAGTTTGCCGCTCACATGATTTTCTCTTACCCTGCATAGTGTAATGGTAGATTTCATATTAAGTCTTAAGATCAATAGCGTAACATAATAAAACTCAATGTAATTTTAAAACAATCTAAAGTATATTTAGAAACAATTTTATTTGACATGTAAATCTGCGTGAGGGGGCGGTAGCCCTCCTCAACCCCTCTTTCAATTACAGTACATAAAATTATTTTTAAAAAATCCCGGCTGTTATTAACTTGCTTTCAAACTTGCCAGTCCATCAATTTTTTAAATGGCAACAACCTAATACGAAATTCAAGATGGCAAATTTGAATTCCCTGCAGTTATTTGTTTTTAAGTTATGCTGATAACAGATAATACATACTGAGCAACTGCTATAAATGTACTTTCGTAATCAGGGCACCTCAGAACTTTATATTATACAAAACACAGAGTAGAAAATAGAACTTAAAAAAATATTTTGTTTACAGTATGGGTATAAAACACTAGTTTTATAGTATTCGTCGACACAGTAAAATGTACAAAGCAATTTCATCAGTTACATTCAATAGGAAAGAACGTTGTGCTTAAATCTGGGTATTCCTGTATATTGTTTATAATCAGTATGCCCTGTAAACGATATTGTGTATTTAAAATTACTCATATTTGAAAAACATCTAACACAAAAGGAATTACGATTCATGCAATTTCCAAATATAGCCCCAACATATCCGAATACTTAGGGTAGCCCTGTAAACGAATGACGAAAGATTTCAACACCACAATCAACGCATAACATGTTTTTATGAATATGATAAATTTTGTTCATTCCGTTTTCATTTAAGTCAGCCTGTAGATGTTACACTGTACTTACTAGAAATTTCCCCATAGACATAATGTATTTAAATTATCTTGCATGTCCCTGTAAATGACCCATTTGCTTGATCTCAACGAAAAGTTTACCGTAGCATCTCTATATGATACACATTTGGAGTACCAAGTTTTAACTTTTTGCTATTATTTGTTCTTGAGATATTCGGATAACAGACAGATACACACACAGACACACACACACGAAGACAGACAGACACACACACTAACACACAGACCAACCGCTAAAAACATTACTTTTGGATTCAGGGGACCTTAAAACTTGTAAATATAACAAAAACTCAATTTCAAAGTTTGACCCAAAAGCAATACTTTCGCTACCATATATATGAGTAAGAGAAAGTAAATATATGACAGAGTAGAGTCTCTACTGGACAATTTAAAGTACTGGTTAACCGAATTAAATGAAATACGATAATTATCTTGACCTAAAGAAAGACATCTTTATTTAAATTTTTATCGAAAATCGTAATGAAAATAAATTGATAAATCCCAATATGCATAAAAAAAAAAACTGAAGTTTCTATTGTTTGTCTGACCATAATGTTAGTAATAATAGATGAGATAAGGGGAAAATGGAAGTCCTGATGTTGTCTACATTGTCCGAGAGGTTGTATTATCGAAGTTGGTAGACGGGAGGTGCCGTATATTTGGCTCCAGTTTGCACTTGCCGCTTAGTAAATAGGAGTTTTCCGTGAGTTTTTTTCGATGAATTCAAATAAATACGTGCTAAGACCCCTAGAAAAGCATTCTAAAGAGAGCACACACACACGCGCGTTCTTGAATTTTTAACGTACTAAAACTATTGGTAATAATTTATCATAAGTCTTATATAAAATTGCAGAGAAAAATAAATGGAGGTGTAAAAAAAGACTAATTAATCTATTCATTTTAATGACTAATAAAGAGCGTCCCGGATAAGAATGAGACAATTTTGACATTTATTAATATTAAAGCTACAAATCAAATTGAATTTGAACTTAAATCAGAATATTATTCAATAAGTTCTTTTTCATTGTTCAAACCCAAATGGCTGTGTAAACTAAATTTAAGCCTAGTTTACGAAGATTTCTTTTAAATCTCCGCAAACATGCTTGTACGTTTCTTTAGAAACTGATTTTTTAAATAATTTAAGGTAAATCCTCTTGAATTGAAGGAAATTTTTAGGTTCCCTTTTTACTTTCTCTTACCCATAGGGCCGAGAAAGTATTGTTTTAGGGTCAAATTTTCGAACGTCAATTTTTGTTATATTTACATGTTCTGAGGTCCCATGAATACGAAAATCATGTTTTTAGCGAATGGTCTGTGTGTCTGCCTGTCTGTGTTTCTGTTATCAGCATATCTCAAGAACAAATAGTAGCAGAAATTCCAAACTCGGTATTCTAAATGTGTATCATATAGGGATACTACAGTAAGCTTTTCGTTGAGGTGAAGCAAATGGTTTCTACACAACACACAAAAGTACACTCAAAAGTATTTAAATACATTACATCTATGGGGAAAATTGAGGGTAAGTAGATTTTAACGTCGATAGACTGCACTAAACTAAATGAAACGAACATATATTTTTTGTAATAGAGATAGTATACTGGGAAAAATATTGTGTGTATGTAGGAGCCTCGCCTCCCCCCTGGAGGGGAGTCCCCCCTCAGTAAATTTTCATGATGGGTATCTTTCAAAAGAGCTCTCCAATACCTTTAAAACGAGTGGTTGAACCATCGATCTGCGATAATTTAAAATAAAGTTATCGATTCTTTTTCCTTTTTAACATTTTTTTTAAATGTAATATTGAGAATACATTCAACTTTTTTTTTATATATATATTTAGTGTTATACTCCTTCTCTAATATGGAAATCGTCTGCATTATCATAAAAGATAATTTTTTAAATAATAATTTTATTAAATTATTTTTTTTTAAACAGAGTTATTTTTTAATAACCAAATTAAATTCTATATGAATGTAGGTTCATTAATGAAACGGGGATGTTGAGAGGGCGGTAGCCACCTCACACACAACTAATTATCATATAAAACTCTTCCGAAGCCTAATTTGAATTGTTTAACACAGGTTTACATAACAGTACACGTTATGTTACCTCTTAATCTGCAACCTGTATTTATAGTACTAAATTTCAGGGTAAGAGAGAGTCGTGTGAGTGACACACCAGATTATTTCATGTTGGGGGCATTATCTAACTTAGACACAAATGCAGTTTTCTCGGTGTACAAGTAATCAGCATCATCTTTTGTATAATGGCTGTTAGACATTTTCGACCAGAATCTTCATTCTGATGATGTTGTTTAATGAAAGGAATGAAAAACTTTTTTATACGCTGATTTAAATAAACAAAGCCATTAATTGTTACCTGAAAAAAGACTGGTTTAGAAACAATATCGTCTTCGTTTCTGGCATGTCATACTATTACATTTCTGGGGAACATTTCCTTAGTATTGTCCTGAATTGCATAAAGACAAAGTTAGTGTTGGTAGCATGATACTATTTGGTACCATTGCAGAAATATCAGTCAAACCTAAAATATGGCTCATCCATCATCTATAATGGGTTTCTGCCCGTCTCAGCATGGAATCAATTTGTTATATATTTTAAGACAATATTTCTTTTATCAAAGAACTTGCCCATTTATATATTTTTTATTTTTATATTTTTACACCTTTTTTCAATAAGATCTTAATCTCGAATCTTTCTTAACTCAGTGAACAGTTGTTTTACATGTTTTCAATTTTCAAGCAACTTGAAGGATAGAAATATAAAGTGTTGCAAAAATTTTCTATTTAACCATTTTTATAACCTTTTATTTCCTTCTATGGACTCATTTTTCAAAACTTGGATTGGTATCAACATATCCCTATTTATTATGTTGTTTTAACACTCGATAAAGTAATACTGTATATATTTGACTATTTTTTAAATGTTTAAATACATAAATTTTGATGCGGTTAGCATCACAAATATAGAAAAGTACAACTTCATTTTTAAAAGCTTTCGTTAAACCGCTTATAACCTGTAGAACCGTTTCTAACATTAGACTCAAACTGATTTTGTTTTCTACGTATTGCGTTACCGTTTCCATGGCATCCTGTAGAATTGGCATATTTTTAAAAATTTGCCCATGCGTAATGAAAGAAATCATCTCATTTTTTACCGAGCTATATTAATTCAATTAATTATTGGTGAGATTATATAAGCTTAGAATGCTTTTTTTAAGTAGAAGCCTTAATTTTTAATTTTTATTCATGGATTAAATAAAAAAAGTAATTATAAATAAAGAATAAAGATTGAGAATCTTGATTATTTATTTTAACTAAGAATTAATGTCAAGTTACATAGACTATGAATAATCATTTCAGTAAATTTAATGATTTTTTTTACAGTGCAGACTTAAGATCTTTGTGTAGTGACGATTAGTCTTAACATCTACATCACCTAGGAAATTGTTGAAAGTGCATTTCAGGTTGAGATATGATTTGTTTGTCTGCACTAATATTAAGAGCGCTGTTTGGTACATATACAATTTATAAAAAATAAACAGGTATACATAAAGTAAGTCAATTTCAATGAGTGATGTGGATGAAAGTTCTCTGATTTTTTTTTTTTTTTTTTTTTTTTTTTAAATATATTTAATAATAGTGATTAATCTTTTATGAATGTAGCTGCCATATTTCAACAGGATGAGTTATAAAGGTCGGTCACCATCGCTTACATAGAAATATGTGTAAATAAAACTGTTTTTAAAGTCTATTTTTAATTGTTTTCAAAATAATCTCAAAATTTTCCAATACAATATTCCTTATCTTACACTTCAAACTGTAATAATATATCTATTAAAAAAATATGGGATAAGGGAATGCAATATGAATGTCACACTAGACTATTTATTTGTTTATTTTTAATTGTCCAATAATTTTTAACTTCGGCACATATTTTAAAACTACACGCTATTTTCTTTAGAAAGAATATGTAGAAGAGGAAAAAAAAAAATCAATTTTCTCTAATTAACAAGTACACTCCTTTTGTTGAGCCTTATAGCTATTATTTGTAATAGAGCTAGGTACAAAAAAAAAAAAAAAAAAAAAAAAAAAAAAACTAAATTTCAGAAATTAAATCATTTTTATTCGAATTTTACATACTCAAATTTAATTATAAACCTTAATTGTAAACATATATTAAATATCTAAAAATTAGCTTAACATAAGTCATCGTGAACCCATAATACTGTCTAAGCAACAACAACAGTAATTATAACATTTTAATATATATATATAAATTATTAATCGTAGTAAAAGTCAAACAAAAAATATAAGATCACTGAAACCACATCGACCAATAAGAATGAAATTACAACAAATTTAAATAACCTGTGGTTACTGATTGTGATTTATTGAAACATTTACTTTTGATTTATTGATTTTTTATTTAATTTAACTTCAATCTAACCATAAATATATTCCTATATTGTTAGATGCATTTTGCCGCAGCGTAAAAACAACATGAAACGCAAATCGAAAGACACAAATAAGCAATGAGAAAATAACCAATTAAGACAGAATTTTAAACAAAATATTTTTACAATTAGGAAAAACTCACAAGGGGGAAAAAAACTTGTCAGGGGTGACCTTTTTTACCTTTGAGCACCAATGTACGATTTCGTTCGTTAGCAGCTATAATAGCAAATTACTAACGAGCACCCTATCGTACAAGAAATTAATTGAAGTTAAAAATGAAGAATATAGTGGAATAAATTGTTTAGTTTAAGAAATCAGAGAATCAAACAGAAAACAACCATAAAAAACAAACATTACTCACAGGATGATGCATTTCGAATTACAAGGATTAAAACAAGCAAAATAATTCAAGGATTTAATTGTACGTAGTAGATGAAGAATAATGATACAATAGAGCAACATGGATATTTATGTATTGATTGATTATCATGTGTTTTAGTGTTTGATTACTAATTTTAAGAATAGTTGAGAACTCTATAATGAAGAAATTGAACATTTTAAGGAAAAATAAGGAATGAATTTTAATACAAAGTAAATGCAATAGGCCTTCTGCTCTTTGTACATAATTTCAAAATCCCACCCGACCATCCAGCTAAATAACACCAACCGTCCTCCGTAATCAAACATCTGACAACCAACCTCCCGTTTTTTATCGTCTTATGTCTTCCTTTTATAATTTTTTGTTAAAATACACAAAAGTGCACTTTTTTTTTTCTTTTTCTCTAATATTAAAAAAAAGAATTTTTTTTTTTGTCTGCGACAGCATCTTCTAGCGGAGGGCACGGTCTTTCGCGTCATGATAGGTATCAATGTGTTTCGAATACTCCAAGGAAGACATTTCAGCTGCTTAGAAATTTCTATCATTTTAATTAAAGTAGTTATTAACTAAAAACGACTAGTTTATGAAGGTACTCTGTTTGCCATTTTGAAAAAAGTTTTTCCCAGTGACGTTGCTATTTTACACGGGAAAATTAAAACATGATCTATGATTGTGCGAAGGTAGGTAGATAGGTACGTTGGATTTAACGTCACACCAGTACTGTGCTATGGGTAATTGGAGACGGTCTGGGACACACCCCTAGAGATGTTCAAGAGACATGCCATCGCAATTTTGATCCTTTACTGAGGGGATCCCCCTCCTCAGGCTTTGGTGATCACCAAAGGTATAGTGTGGATGGAAACGTGGAGAACTTTGTGGCCAGGACAGATTGTATGTGCACCAGCCACCATTATTGTACACAACGATCTTTGGCCGGCTCAAATATCGAATCGGCAATCTTCCAGTTACGTGCATGGCGCTTTACCGACTAGGGTACCGCGGTCCGAAACCATGGATGTAAAAAAGAAAGAAAATAAATATCAACTTTTTTTTGCTACTTTTAGAAAATTAAAATATGATCCATGGTTGTAGGTAGGTAGATAATTAGGTAGGTTGTGTTTGACGTCGCAGCATTACTGCTCTATGAATAATTGGAGACGCACCCCTACGGATGTTCCGGAGACGTGCCACCACAGTTTTGGTCCTACACGAAGGCGATAGCTCCCCCGCTTCGGTGGCCCCCAGAGGTATAATTTTGATGGGAACATGGAGGATATTGCGGCCACGACATATTTTACATGCACCAGCCACCATTAGTGTACACGACGGTCTTCGGCCGGCTCGAGAACCGAACCCGTAATCTTCCAATTACGAGTTCGGCGCTCTACCGACTGGGGCAACCGCGGTCTGGATCTAAGGTTGTAAAAAAGAAATAAAAAGGGCCATATACTAAAGCTGTAATGCAAACTGGACCAGATATTATGATTTTTTTTCTATTATGAGGATTTCCATAATAATTTTCTGCTTTTGTCTTGTAATATGCACTATTAATATTTCTTTTCAGTGAAAGAAAGCAGCGAATAGGCGGGCAGAGCTCTGCATGTGTTAATAAGTAAAGTGAGTCGGGGGTTGGTGAGCGGAGCGAGCAGGGGGCAGAGCCCCTAGTTCTGTTAGTAAATGTACTGACAGAGGCGTGTTATGGATATAAAATAGAATATACAAAGTTTTTAGTAAAACCTATTTTAGCTGTGGCTGTGATCAATTCATTAATATTCTGCTTCTTATACTTTGAAGAGCATAATTTATTCGAAATAAGTAGTTAATATATATATATATATTAATATCGCATGGCACTCGCACAACTTTCTTTACCATGATTTTAAATACTAGAAAAACAGATTATAAATTAGGAATTAAAAGAAAATTTAATGTATTTTAATTAAAACATCTGAAATGTAGTTTTTGAAATAATTATATTTGACATATACCGTAACTTACGATAAATAACAAGACACTTTCGATTTTAGACGTTTCGTTAAATATCTACAAAAATGCATGATGAAATATTCTGAAACCCTCGGGTATGTAAAGAATATATTATGCGTCAGAAAAATTTTGTGTATAGACAAAAAGGGTACCAGTTACAAATTAAAGGTAAAACAAAATATTTGGGATCATCCTGTAAAAGTTTTGGCTATATCAAGTGATTATGAAACTTTTATGATTATCTTTATTCATTTGTATGACATTAGCATATTTATCCAACATACAGATTTAAAAGTTACATAAGCGCATATTACTTCAATATATAGCAATAATTCATTACCTAATTCACTAGCAACATTCACTACCTAATTTTTATCTTTAATGAAATTTAAAATTTTATGGCGTATAGTTTAGAGCGTAATTACTATAATAAAGCTATTTTCAAAATCAAACATACGTGCTTAATGATGTAATAAAGCCTCGTACAGTACTTTTCACACTTTTACAATAGCCATTATTTTTCTAAATAATACCTCTTGAGAATTACTTGATAATTAAATTAATGTCAAGTCTCGATAATTTTAAATTTATTCTTTAAAGTCTCTCAGACGAAAAATTCCTAATTACACTGAAATATTTATTTACTGCTGCGGATTAGATGATCAGCATATAAAAATACAAATAAATTCTTTCACAGTGAAATTTTACTAAGCATGCAATTATTTATTTTTCATTAACTGAAAGTGTATTTAGTTATAAAACCGGAAAATAGTTGAATGTAAATGTCATTTATTATTATTATTATTTATCAAATAAAATGCTCTCGATAATTATATCCTATCAAATTATTTATAAAAGAACGCTTTTTCTTTGAATATGTAATTATTTCTTTAGCTAATGAAGTATTAATGCAATAATAACGAAAAACTCAGATATTTTTAAATTTTTCAAATCATAAATATTTCATATTGCACAGATTTGATTAAATAAAAAAAAAATGCAAATAAAAAATTACTGAAGTTACTATAATTTTTTCTCTTTTACACAACATGAAGTTTGAAAATATACTGATATTAGAAAGCTGTTATTAATTCCATTATCCATACAAAGAAGAAAAAAATTAAATTCACTTTAAAAGTTTCTGGATTATAATAAAAGCTGAATGCATGTATTTTGTAATATATCAATGATTCACATTAATTAACCATTTTTAAATTTAATAACTAATAATAATCTAACCTACCTAACGTGCATAAAAATGTCCTTTCAAATTAAAACGTACAATATGGAAAAACACTTGTACACACACAACCTTTCATAGAAGTATTGTGTGAAAGAAAAGCAAAAATCAAACGCAAGCTATGACTTACTGTTAAACTGAAATTGCCACTAGTTTCTGTATGAAACCGAATTTCTGATTTTTGATTTTAGGTAGATTCCTTATAGGAAATCTACCTATTGGGATGATCCTCATGACATGATTTCTGGAAAATTTCTTCACGTCTTCACTAATCATCACCCCTAGAACCCAAAACCACCCTTCGTTCAAACGTTTATATATATATATATATATATATATATATATATATATATATATGTGTGTATAACGCTTTTTCCCATGTTAAGTTGTGAACACGATAACAGAAGTAATTTTTATTCAAATTTACCCAGCTCGAGATATGTTGTCAGGTGAGTAAAAATTTTCGTCGAGTTCGTAGATGGGGTATCGAGCTCAAAGGGAATAGAAATGGTGAGGGGTGAAAATGTTCGTTTGTCCATAATTTATTTAATATTGAAAATAGAAAAAACTTCAAATCAGGCGAATTACCGCCTTACCCTAAAGAACAAGTTCTGTATTTAAACTTTTTTATGGCTTTAATTGCTTAAAAGTTACATGTTAAAAATTGATTTTTCGTCAATTGTGATGAAGCCGACTTTTTCTATAGCTTTAATTGCTTCAATTTATAATCTGATGCTTACGTCACATGCAGAAGATAATAAAAAGAGATCACTGAAAATATAAAAAACATGGTAACCGATTTAATTAATCATTTAAAAATATAAAATAAAATAAAATAAAATTAGTTAGTCTTAATAAAAATATCGTTTATGGTGAATAATTTAGAACGTCAGTTTAGGCAAGAATTAAAAATTTACGATTGAAATTGAGAGTAATGCGTTACAGCTTCTTTTGACTTTTTAACTTGTGGAAACAAGACATTACTCTTTGAAGAGATATCAGTTTTTCGCGTGGGAAAAAGTATAATGACGCCGAAGCTGCCATTCTCCATCGCCAAGCTCGCCTCATTTTGTCGTCAAATTTCTTTACTTTTATAACATTAACGTAAAGGAATATTTGCCTTTAAGCTTCCCAAAGAGGAATTTTTTTACTATTACTGCTATAATCATAAGAAGTAAATATTGAATAAATTAAAGTTTTAATTTCCGGTACTTTGTTGATATTGAAGTTTTCACATAATCTGAAAACAATTTATCATACACTGATGGAAAAAAAAATCCCAACACCAAGAAAAAATTATTGTACAGTAATGAAATTTTAGCAATACATTTGTCTAGGTAACATATTTAATTGAATAAAGTTTCAAGATCACAGGTAGAGCCAATGGCGATAAGAGCCATTTCAAATGTGAAATGTTGGTACATTAGTAACCGGTATAACCGCCAGAATTTTGAATGCAAGCATGCAAGCGTGCATGCATTGTGTCGTTCAGATGTCGTATATCAGTTTGTGGGATGGAGTTCCATGCCTGTTGCACTTGGGCGGTCAATGCAGGGACGGTTAATGCTGGTTGTGGATGACGCTGGAATTGTCGTCCAATGATGTCCCATACGTGCTCGATTGGAGAAAGATCTGGTGATCTAGCAGGCCAAGGCAACATGTCGACACATTGTAGAGCATGTTGGGTTACAACAGCGGTATGAGGGCGAGCGTTATCCTGTTGGAAAACACCCCCTTGAATGCTGTTCATGAATGGCAGCACAACAGGTTGTATCTCTAGACTGACGTATAAATTTGCAGTCAGGGTGCGTGGGATAACCACGAGAGTGCTCCTGCTGTCATACGAAATTGTTCCCCAAACCATAACTCCAGGAGTAGGCCCTGTGTGTCTAGGCCGCAGACAGGTCGCTAGCAGGCATTCACCTGGCCTCTTTCTAACCAACACACGGCTATCACTGCGACCAAAGCAGAACCGGCTTTCATCAGAAAACACAACAGATCTCCACTCCGTCCTCCAATGAGCTCTAGCTTGACACCACTCACGTCGCAAACGGCAGTGGTTTGGAGTCAGTGGAATGCACGCTACAGGGCGTCTGGCTCGGAGCTGTCCTTGAAGTAACCGATTTGTAACAGTTCGTTGTGTCACTGTGGTGCCAACGGCTGCTCGAATTTCAGCTGCAGACGCAGTACGATTAACCACAGCCATACGCCGAACACGGCGGTCTTCCCTCTCAGTAGTGCCACGTGGCCGCCCGGAACCCAGTCTTCTTGAGGCAGTACCTTCCCTTGACCACTGCTGCCAACACTCATGCACAGTGGATACATTCCTGCCAAGTCTTTCTGCAATATCGCGGAAAGAAAACCCACCTTCTCGTAGCCCTACTACACGACCTCGTTCAAACTCAGTGAGCTGTTGATAATGGCTTCTTCGTCTTCTTAGAGGCATCCTTGACTAACATTTACCCACTACGTCAAATCTCAACTGTAAATAACGATCACGAACCTTACAGCGCTTATTTAAAGCAAACCTCATTTGCATGTTCATATTGTCGCTACTAGCGCCACACTTATGCGCGTAGCTCGAAATTTGAATCGACGTTATCTTTCAGATGTATAAACACGCCTACCAAATTTCGTTTATCTAGCACAGCTCCTTCCTGGTGTTGGGATTTTTTTTTCCATCAGTGTATAAACTATCGCCTCTTAGTGTGTAGCACAATTAGTTTGCGAAAATAATTACTTAAGTTCGTAAAAGAAGTTCGTATTCGGAATGTCGTAAAAGTATGTCGTGACATAAAAAATTATCGAATTGTTTTTGGCATTTACATGATTGCATTTTATACCAAGCGTTTCATAATTTGCATAAGAGGTCTGCTTCTATAGCATGAGTTCACAAGAAATTTAGCTTGTAAAAAAATGTTGGAATATAAAAAAAAATTGCTCATTCAGTTTTGGTGTAAGTTACCTTACAGATAGCTAAACTACATTATAATTCTCACAATGGCATTGATAATTACAGCTTACAAAAATAGGACATAGAACTATTTCATTTTTTACTCCAGTATATGATGTAGGGTTTCTTTGATTCCCATATATATTTCTTTAAGCAGGAAAATATGCTTTTTCTTCTAATTTATAGGATTTATATCACAGCTTAATTATGCAATTTTCGATTTCTTATACAGTGATTATGAAAGACATCCAATTCGTCGTTAGAATTATCTTTATGATCACATAATTTAAATAAAATTATATTTACACATAATATACTATGCACTATAAAACTAGTTGGCATAAGTGGACTGCACAAATAGTTATCTAAGCCTAACTTACGTGACAATATTTCCAGAAATTGTTATTGATCTGTGAGAAATTCGAGAACATCTCGGATTAGCTACTATCTAATATTAGAAAATGCTTTGTTAAGCTTTCAAAAATAAAAAGTATGTTTAAAAAATAAATGGTTACATTTAACACTTTTGACTGTTAATTACAGTATCGGTTGTTGTTACAGTGTTACAATGTTACAATGTAGACTGTTAATAGACTGTTAATTTTTGACTGTTTAATTACAGAGCTCCAAAATTTTGATAACACACAAATTGAATGCGTGATATAAATGTATACATAGTCAAGTTTAAAACTGATCATATCGTGCTTAACGCACTTTAAAATATGTGAATCAATTAAAAGCTAAAAACTGAAAAATATACGAAGTCTGTCTAGAAAGTGACTGAGTTTTTTGCGTCAAGCAGAAGGCCAAAAAGGTGGTGTTTGTAGGTGGCATGGGTGGAGAAGACTCTCAGCTACAGAGTCAGGTGGAAGTCAGTTGTCTTTGGGCCTTTGCAGAACAGGCATCGCTCGTGAAGCAGACACGTTTTTTTAAAAAACGTGTTGTTGGGTTTTCAGAATACAGTAGGGTATCGAGCAACGATACGCTGTAAAAGTTTGTTTAAAACTAAACAAATGGATTAATGAAAGCTTGCCAAGTTACAAGTAGCTTACGGGAAGGATGTCAAAAATTTAAATGATTAGGTGGCACGAAGCCTTCAAAGTCGGATAGAAGGAAGTCAATGACGAGCAAAGCGTTAGGTTTCCATTATGTCCGCGAAGTTCAGATAATGTGGCTAATATTAAAACGTTTTTTGACTCTGATCGTCGGATGAGTGTCCGAATGATTTAGGACTTATAAAATTGATTATGCATCAAATCGTCATGGAAGAACTTCAAATGCAAAAAAAAAAAAAAATGTGTCAAGCTTCTGACTCAGTTCAGGGCAAAACTCAACGCCGTAATGCTTCCCTAATCAACGTGCAGTCCCGAGCCTTAAATACCGGACGTTTTCCTATTTCCCTGGTTCAAATCCAGCTTAAAAGGCCATCGTTTTCACAATCTGTTGAACTTGCAGAAAATTAGAACATGCGTTTTGAATAGCATTTCATTTGAGGCCTTCAAGGCGAGCATCAACAGGTGGCAGAGTCATCAGCAACGGTATATGAATGCAGGAGGAGGCTATTTTAAAGAGTATAAAAATTTCTGTAAAATAACCTTTAAGTAAACAAATTGCATGGAATCAGCGGAATCAGCGCTCATTACTGTCTGGATAGATACGGTATATAGTTTTTTTTTTTTTTTTTTTTTTTTAATGAATACAGAAGTATACTTATTAAATTAAAATAAAACGTATTAAATAAAAATAAAAATAAAATAATACAAATTGTCCAAACTATGAGTTCAGTGAGGATAATGAACCCTTCACGTTTAAAATTAATTTAAATCAATTTTAACAATAGACTTTAATAAAGACTATAAAACAATTAAGTTTGAGCTAAATTAATCCTAGACTAGCATAATAGATTTCAAAACGCACGTGTTGGTAATAATGAGAGAGATTAAGGATTATCAATTTAGATTAATAATGGGTGTCAACTACTGTGCATGCTTGTAAATATGATATACCTAGAATAAATAGATTTGGATATGGGATATGTAGCTTAAAAGCTTCAGTTTCGTAACTGATCGTGATAGATTATACATATAAGCAATTTTAATCTAGTATAGACAAAATATTGTCGGCATATTTAAACGGTGAAAATTACATTTTGAAAAGTAATGCCTGGGTTAATTATTTATCTTTACTCTTGAAAAATTTATTAAATACAGGGTGACATAAAATAACGGAGACAATGTTTTCTATCCATATTTTATTAATATAAAAGAAATCAACATATGTAACAATTGCAAACAATAATATGGACCTCAGGTTATAACATATTCAGTTGGTTTCAAAGTGGCCACCATAAGCGTCGATAGACAGTTGCAAACGTGTCTTGAAGTTTTCAGCAATTGGCCGCAAGTCCTCGGGCAACAATCTGTCTCATTCACGAAGCAGTGATTGTTTCAGTGACTCCAAACTACTGTGGCGTTTGGCACATGCCCTTGCCTCCAAAATAGATCACACGCTATAGTCCAGTGGGTTTAAATCCGGTGAGCAGGGAGGCATTCCGTAGAAGCAATTAAATCAGGAAAGTGGGTTCTGCACCACTCCTGGTTCAATTTCGCCCTGTGAGCTGGGGCGGAGTCTTGTTGAAACTTCCAAAACCCATTCTGGAAGTGCTGCTGGGCCCAAGGAAGTACCACAGCCTCAAGAATGTCACGCTGGTACACATTTTGTTTGATTTGGACCCCTTCTTCAATGAAAACGAGAGGGATTTTGCCGCTGGCGCAAACGCCACCCCACACAATGACAGACCGGGTTTTTGTCTGTGTTCCACGATTGCCGATATGCTGGGAGCGTAGGAGGACCAATATCTGTTGTTTTGGGAGTTGTGCGCCTGCTGCAAGGTGAACAGCTTCTCGTCCGTGAAGAGGATACTCTCCCATCGTTCAGCTGCAAACCGGCGCTTGAGTTGCCGGCATTTTTGGAGTCATACCCGCTTATTGTCTTCCGTGAGTTGCTGAACTTTTTGGAACTTATACGTCTTGAGATGGAGTTCATTTTTAGCTATTCGCCTAACTGTTTCGCCATTTATTCCGGTCTCATGGGCTATTTTTCGCATGGAGACTATCGGATTTCACTTGACTCGATTCTGGATGACCTTGCGGTTCCTGGGCGTGTTGGCGGTACGTTTTCGTTCTCTTCCAGGACGGTCGCCTTCATGGCCAAGCTCCTTAAAGCATTTGATGGTCTTGGATACAGTCTGTCGCGGCACTTTGAGTAAACGAACAATTTCACACTGCCGCTTTCCTTGACGAAACAGCTCCAAAATTCCAATACGTTTGTTTGACATTCTAATAGGAAAAGGAAATATGTGAGTTCACAGTCGTAAATGCATACACTAGTAAAAAAATGCATGGGTATTTAAACAGGACAACTTTTATTTGTATACGTTACAATTATTTCGCGTCAGGATGTGTTAAACATTGTCTCCGTTATTTTATGTCACCCTGTAGAATTGAAAAATCAATTTTTGTATTTAATCGTTGTATATTTAATTCATTATGAAAATGTAACAATTTCCCAGACTTTTTCATATCAAAAAAGGTATTTAAAGAAAACCTTTAACACATGTGAAAATATTTAAAACAGTCTTTATATACAGTCAAAATATACGCGTTAAAAATTATATACGAAGCTTTTTTCTATAATACAGTGAAAGCTTCGCATATAATTTTGATATGTATATTTTAATTGTATATAAATAGTACTTAATTTTTTTACGTGTATTAAACTTTTCCTTGTTAACCTTACCTTGTTAACATTTTAGTCGCTTACATAGGGACTACATTTAAATAATGATTTATTTTGATATTTGAATTTTACAAAAATATTATTCAAGTAATTTTTAATAATTTTATAGAATTTAAAAATTTTCTTCAAACTAAAACCTTTTTTGAAAAAAAAAATAATTATTCTAAATCTAGACAAACTAAAATATCCATATGTATTAATGTAAAAATCTCCTAATGTAGTTTAGCTTTGAAATTTTCATATTTAGTGTTCACCGCGAAAGAAAAAATTCCATATTGCGAAAGGGCAGCTAAACGTTTGCCCGTAAATACAGTATAAACTAATTTCTAACATTTGTTTAAGCCAATAGTTAATCAGCACTTGCATGAATTTCTTAGAGAGAGCTCTTGATGGTCATATCTTTTTCCACCATTATATATAAACAGAAATAATTTGTAATATGATTAAAAAAAAGAAAAGATTTCTATAGAAAATAGTGGAGAAGAAACACACGTGGCGACAATCCTGCATATTTTCAAACTAAAGCATGAGCAAAGAGAGACTACCAATCTGAACTAGTAAATATTTTTCACTTGTGTTGGGAAGTGTAAACAATAAACTTTCATTCGATACCCATAAAAGTACATATAAGCAGAAGAAAGTTTCTATAAAATTTCACTTATATAAAGTTGTATAATGCGAACATCACAAAATTTTCACCTGTATTTTGCTATGTAAATTCCTGTAGTATAAATAATTAATTAAATATATATTTGTTAATAAATGAAAATAATTGTTGTTATGTTTATGTTTCGGATTGCAATCAAGTATTTCCATGATGAATTTCTAAATTTGTTAGAGAAGATTTCCTAGTCTTGTGAATTATTCAGTGGTGGTTATTCAAAATTTAGTATTTTACAGTATTATTTAGTAATTTTATTTAATATTTTTTAGTACTTTTTAATATTTAGTATTAAGCATTATTTAGTATTATACAGTATTTTTGGCAAATAATAGCATTTTTAAATAATTATTTTCGGCGTTTTGGGCACATGAAATATTAAAATATTTTTTGAAATAACAAAATAATCTTCGAACAAGATATTGAAATCTTGCGGTTCAAGTTTCACGTAAATAATAAACATTTTCCGATTATACTTACCTTTGCATCATTAACTTTCAACGTATTTGCCTGCATGTGACACCTTAAAAACATTTTGTTTTTTATAAAAAAAAGTAAGAAAGTCCTTAAAAATTATTTTTATAATTGATTAATAACCTTTATTTATTTTTAAACAAATTATTGATTCGTTTATGTAATCAACAACAGTAATTACTTTTGTAATAAATTGCCTAAAAATAGCAAGCATAGGGAGATATATTTTTATTTAACAATGCAGTTAAGAATCTCGAAAAAGTTTCATTATAACTCATTTTTGAAAGAGAAACCACTGAAGAGAGTTTTGTAGTCATGCATATCATCTACACTTTACATACGCGCACTTTATATTGAATTCTGAAAATCTTCATAACACTGAAATTTTATGCTGACCTATTTCTCCTTATATACTATAACGAACGAAAAAAAAAAAAATCTAAAAGCAGTCTTTGGGAACTGCCTAGAAGTGAAAACTAAGTAACTTGTGAATTGTATCGTCGACCTATTAGATTATTATTTTCGAATTATTTTAGGTTTGTAAAGAAGTGTTTATGATCTGTATTATATGATTCGGCACAGTATTTGTAACTACCCAAATTAAATGAATTAAGCCTTATATTAGTTAAAAATATTGTAATATGACTAAAATAATTTTCTTTTTTTTTTTTATTATTTATTTGAAAATTTATATTGAAAGCAAAAAGGTGATACAATCAGGTGAAATCTCGAATTCCACTTTCGATAATATAAGAGAACTTTAAAATGTCTTTCGAATGATGCATTAAAAATAAGTTAATCATAATTAAATATTGAAATTTTGAAATATTACAGCGCCATCTGGCGGTAGAAATTTCTGTAATCTACTGTTTGATTCTAAATCAACAAAGCTGTCTAAGGATGTATTACTTATGAAATTATTTTAATTAGTAGCTGAGATAAAAAAGAAAACCGATTCAGAACACCTCAAAACGTGTAAATCAGGTGAAATCTCGAACTCCACTTTCGATAATGTAAAAGAACTTTAAAATATCTTTCGAATGATGTATTAAAAATAATTTAATCATAATTAGAATTTGAAATATTGAAATTTTAAAATATTACAGCGCCATCTGGCAGTAGAAATTTCTGTAAGCTAGTGTTCGATTCCAACTCAACAAAGCTTTCAAATGATGTATTACTTATGAAATTATTTTAATTAGTAGCTTAGATACAAAAGAAAACTCATTCAGGACTCCTCAAAACGTGTAAATCAGCTGAAATCTCGAATTCCACTTTCGATAATGTAAAAGAACTTTAAAATATCTTTCGAATGATGTATTAAAAATAATTTAATCATAATTAGAAATTTAAATACGTGTATTAAAATAAAATTTAATTTGCAATTAAAATGTAAATTTATTCCAAAATCGATGAAATTTGAACTACAACTATCCCGTGTGCTGTTAATGGAGAACAGTAAGTTTCAAAGAATTTAGAAGAAAACTGAGGCATTTTGAAATTTGTAATTTTTATTCCTAGTGGAAAAACCACGTGATGTCAATTGGAAAAAAATATGTTTCTTCCCGACCAGACTCTCTGTGACTAGGTTGTCATGGTAACAACGGCAACGAACGCCTGCAGAATTTCAAAGCGTCCGCTGTCGATGACGTGAGTTCCATGATTTTTGTTTACCCAAAAAGTGCCCAACGCGCCTAAAGAAGTTTTCACTTAAAAAAATTGTGACTCTGTAAACCATTCATTTACGGTAATAGACAGACAGACAGACTAAAATCTAATCCCGTTAATAGTCGCTAGTTGGTCGATTTGCCGCCCATCCTTCAGTTTTGCCAGATTTTTTTATTCAATAACCACCAAAATTTTAGAAGTGGCATTTGATATACATAAAACGCGAATAAAATCGAAGAAACGTTGATCACATCACTTTTTAAAATTATTGGTGCGAGTTAAATAAAAAGTGCGGTGGTGGCGCTGTCTATATAAAAATAGGTGGCGCTGTCTATAGCGACTACTAACGGGTTAACAATTCTCAAGGAATTTCAGAAAGCGCTACAAACCTTTAACAGAGTTGAAAATGTAGTTCTAAGAATTTCAACTACTGGTTCTAATGTATGTGAATATTTTTGTGTAGCTATGTAAACTTTGATGCTAATCAAATTATATTTTTAATTTAGTATGTGTTTGTAAATATAAGTAATAAGTGTCGGTTTCATTATACTTTGTGCAGTACAAATGTGCGCAATGCATTATTTGAATACAATGCATTGAAATTCTTTTGTATGACTCAGTACACAAATCATTTGTACTATTTAAATCATCTTCAATGGGGAACGTGCCATAAGAAACATAATCAACACATATCAGTTTGAAGAAATTCGAAAAATATCAAATTTTACTTGAAATTTCAACAAATATTTCGTAACAAATTGCTGTCTTTATAATCTTTTATTTAATTAAGCTTACTTAATATAATAATTCGGAACACAAATAATTTGTTAATAAAAACTCTCAATGCATTATGCGTAAGACTATTAAAAATAAGTATATGTGGGGATATCTGTACTCCAGCAGACTGTATCAAACCAGCCACCACAGAAAAGAACGATTAGTTCGTGGAGATACAGCCGTAATACATCTCAACTCCGAAAGCAACGTTGCCAAACATAGGATAATTATCGAACACAAGTTGCCAAGTCTCAAAATTCGGCGGGAGACTTCGTACCAGAAATTTTCTATAATAAATTTCACTTTATTGAAATATGAAAAACTAATATGAAATATTTCTGTCAAAAAATACTGGTGTGAAACCTTATTTAAAAAGTAGAAATGTTGGCAAGTATTATCATATGGTTGGCAACGCTGCCGGAAAGATAGTTACTTGAGGCATCCAGCAACGACAGATTAAGCGGGAAAAAGGAGCGCAAGCTCCATAAGGAACAACATACGTGTTTTGGTTTTGGTTTAAAAATATCTAGGAATGTTGGCTATAGGATTGTAAAAATGCTGCAATCTGATAGGTTGGCGATATTTTGTCGTCTCTGTGTCAGCCAGTCAACGAGTCAACAGTCACATCAAACAGCGATAAATGCACCAAGGAGGGATACTCTACTTCAAGTTTCTGCATTGCAGCGTAGCAAAGCGCTGGCAATTCGCTAGACAGGGAATGTAAGCATTTAAGTATTGAGACGTGCCATCTTCGTTGATTATTAGTCTATGGCTACCACAGACTTAGAGAAGTTGTTACAGGGTTGCCAACTGTAGGGATTTGCTCCTATGCGTAGGGACTTTTAGGGTACATTTCTTTTCCAGAACATCCTGACGATATTCTGAGGATGAAAGTATGTCCTACGAACATTCTCATTATTAGAGAGGGACATTTATAGTCAATATAGGGACATTTTGAGCAGTGTATAGGAACATGGAAAAAATTTTAATAGACAACATTAGACGAGAGATGATTTGAGATAGAGCAAGATTCGTCGAGGACGAGCGCCATTTAATAACATAAGAAATGCTAAATAAGAAAATATTGTTAATATCGCCCTATTGCCGTAAAATGAAACAAAATTCCATATCATCAATCTTACATACATATACATTGAAAATGAGAAAAATATACAGTGTACTTTTCATTTGTAAAACATTTTTCAGAATTTTATTCTATGCGCTAAAAAATCAGTGTGAAAATATTCACAAACAGTAAAAGTTTTAAATGAAATGTTTACAAAATTTCTTCTTGCTACTGTTAAATTCGTAAAAATTATACGTTTTAACGACAAAATAAAATATTCATTTTCATTAGTTTCTTAAATTTATTTATTATGAAAAAAGAAAGTATTTATGTCTGTTTTAATTGCTGAAAGCAGTCGCTGACAATTTAAGCCAAAGTTATGTAAAAAACAAAAAAAAAGGCGTATTTTTACTTATTCTGATAGATAATTAAAAACACTGCGCTAAAAAAAAAATCGACCCCTGATACTATTTTTGCTGATTCTTATGTAAATACGACTACCATTTTGCCTAGTCACCCATCATTTTCTCGGGACACCACCCACTTCCCCAATTTTTATTACTGTTCGATAATTTTATGGCCGTGAATTTGATTTGGATAATGAAAAAGAATTAATTCAACACTTAAAAACAAAAAAAAATTATAATGTTTAATAAATAAAATCAATAATAGATTAAAAAAATATAAGAAATGTAATACATAATTTCAGTGGCAAATCCCCCCCCCCCCCCGCTACATTTTCCCCTTGCAGCAAATGTTGATGTTTTAGAATTATTCAACTCTGTAGCCTCTCAGAAGATATTTAACAGTTAAAATATCCCCCCCCCCCCATCTAAAAATTCTACTTATAGACATAAAATTACTGAAAAGTTACAAAAATAGGGGGCGTTCCTAAAAAACGGTGGATGATAGAGTAAAATGGACGTCATATTAAGGAGGTCATTTTACATAAGTATTTGCCAAAATGATGTTGGGGCAAATTTCATGATGAGCAGTGAAATTAGAGGTTAAGAAACACAATTTTATTAGTATTTTTTTTAATAAGAGAATTCCAATTAAAAATTCAATTATTAAAGGGGTAACATTGGCTGTGAAGGCTGAAAAATTACACACACACACACACACACACACAAACATACATACATACATTTGAGCTTATAAAAGAGCAACATTTGAACAATATTTAATACTTTTTTTTTTTTTTTTTTTTTGGAAAACTTAGCCGGTGTGTTTTGTTTTTCGCAGACTCTTTAGAAATGAAGTGGACACTATTTCTCAAGAACTAGTGCACCGATATTATTGAAATTTTGCACACTTTTTCAAAATAGAATTCACTTGTGCTTGAACAATGGATTGAAATTTGAGTATTTGGCAGATTTGTACAGAAAAATAGTACATTTTTCGGTAAATTTTTCTCCACGTATGGCCTTGCAAAATTCGTTGTAATCCAAAAAAAAAAGGAAAAATTATTCGTTTAAGCACTAATAAATTCTGTTTTGAAAAAGTGTGTAAATTTTCAATTGGACCATTGCTTCAGTTTTTAAAAAATCATGTATACACTGCTTTTTCTGAAGGGTTTCCGAAAAGTAAGAGCCGACGGCAAAATTTTACAATTTTTTAATGAACATTTTATAAAATATTGTTTAAATGCTACTCTTTTATAGGCTCGAAAATTTTATTTACTGTATTAAATAATTAGAGAAAATATGCATTTTTTAACTTTCGAAGCCCATGTAACTCTTAAAAGAAGATGCAAAAATACTTTTTTTTTTAAGTTAAACATTCTTATTCTTTCATTTCCAGAATTTCTTTTAATAACAGTACAATAAGCAATATCTAGCCAAAAAGGTTTTAGAGAAAAAAGAAAAAAAAGGAGAAAGAAAAGGCAAAGAGTTCGATATTTTTTACTTTACACTTTCTTTTAAATCGATATCTCTCTCTAAGAACATATATCTCAATAACGTAACAACGCTTCAGTGACAAATTGCACATTAAAATTACACAACCCATAACGACGACAAAACAAATGAGGAGGCTCAGTAATTACAGAATTCATGATGCTTTATTTCGAAAAAATTCTCTTTCCAAGCAATGACGTCATTAAGACGAGATAATGGAGAGTGAATGTTCTTAAATGCATACATTTATCTTGTACTTAACAGCTCGGATGCTGCAATTATACATAAAAACGGTCTAGAGTATACTTATATAAATCTGTTTTAGAGAAAACTTTTTTTTCTGGTACTTATTAAATATTTAATTGCGTTTACATTTTAGAATCAATAAAATGTATACGAGTTTAGTAGATTATCTAAGTTAAATTATTTAAAGTTTAAGTGAAGGATGATTTAAAGAAAAAGATTTACCATAGCTGCCAATATTTTAATTTAATCCGGAGAAGTTTTAACCCCACCTCTATTTCGTACCACTTATTTTTTAAAAGCAATTTTTTCTTATTTTATCGAAGTTATTAGTAAAGAAAAAGTTTCTATAAATAAAGTGGTGTGAAATTAGGGCGGGGCTAAAAGTACTCCGGAATAAATTAAAATATTGGCAGTTATGGATCTACTATTCAAAGATTTTTTTTTTCATTTATTTAATAGAAGTCGATTTGTTATATGTCTTCAACGAAAAATAAATATTTGTTCTGAAAGTCTTGAAAATTGGCCATTTGTAAACTAAATATATACAAAAGTAAGTAAGTACAGACTTTATATACAGTTGTATAAAATTGCATAAAATATTGATATTTATATTTCCTTTTAGAACATAAATAAATTTAAATATAATTGTTATGTATTTTTAAGCATGTCTCCTTTTATTTTTCAAATATATCTTATCTTTATCTTATCTTATCATTATTTTTTTCAAAGAAAGTCTTTCACTAAGTTCACTTTTGTAAATTTCAACAAATTATAGGAAAATTTCAGTAATTAACTATTTCACCACCTAGATAAAATAAGTTATAAGGTAATAAAAAACGTACCGGAGAACTGGTGTCGAAAAGGAAAAATTAAATTTTTTTGTAAAAACATAATTAAATTTTGATGTGTAAATAAAATTAATCTTAGAATTTCATTTAATGGACAAGACGTACAGATTCTTAAAACATAATATTGTGAAGTTATTCTTTGATAACAAATAGCAACAGGCTCTTGCTAAAAATATCTTACTCCTTTATTTTTTTGCACGAGTAAAGTCACTTTATTTCATTATTGTTTATGCATATGAACTCATGTGTATTATCTATTACAGTCAGAATAGTTAGAGGAGTAAATAGTACGAGGAGTAACGTAGGAAAAATACCAGGAACCAAAGTATATATAGATCCATTCAAGACCAAAGCAACTGAGTAAAAGTGGAATTCATTTAGTGCTCAGGATTTAATAACAAAAAAGTTCGCGTAAGTCGTCAGACACTCGCTAAAAAACAAACATTCACTATAAAACAATTTCGAATGACGAAAAACATAGTTTAGTAGTACAGTTGCGGTAACAAAAGTATCCGAACACTAGCAAAATTCCTATATTAAAAAAATCTGGAGTGACTCCACTCGACTTTCCGAACATTGAGTAATTAACAGTTTTGTAGATAAAGAAAGAGGAGTTGTTAAAAAATGAAAGAGATAAAACCATAATAAAGTGTTTGAGTATTTTTCTCCATATAATACACGATGTTTTATTTAATGCTACTGAACTTTGAGCCCATAGATCAAAATGATAAAGATTTTTCGTTGTGTCCCTGTAAAAAACCTATAAAT